>CM026413.1:18784907-18799436 GCA_014858505.1 Corymbia citriodora subsp. variegata | reverse complement strand
AGCTAGATCAAGCTAGGTTGCCTTCTTTTACTACACCCATGAGATAATAGTGCTATATCATTTTGTAGAATAACCTAAATTTAAACTTATTGAATTTGGGTCAATTAATTCCTAAACCTTTTTAAAGATTTGTCAATATAGTCCATCTAATAAATTTTAGTTGGAAATCACTAACATGGATGTCAACCATTTCATATGGTATGGTAGTCATAGTTGCATTAACATGGACAATTTTAATAATCTTTGAATATTTTCTGATTTGTTTTATTCTTTTATTCTTTTTTATTGGCAATCTCTAGGGTGGTGATGTCGTTGACCAACCCTTGCTAGCCACAAGTGAGGGCCTTTGTGCCCTTGCAGGCCACAAGCACGGGGCTTGCGGCCCTATTCTAGATTTGGGTAAGGCCATGGAGACCCTTGCCCAAACCTCACTTGTGGTCAGCAAGAGTCAACTGGAGGTGATGTTGTAGAACCACGATTGGGGAAACAAAGAAGAAAGGAGTGAAAGGAATAAATTTTAAAAATTTAAAAATTGTCCACATCAGCAACAAGTGTGTCATATAGAGCATATGGCATCCGTGTTAGTGATTTTTGGTTAAATTAATCGGATGGACTACATTAATAAATTATCAAAAAGTTTAAGACTTCAAATATTTTTCATGAAAATCATTTTCAAGAAAAATGATTAGTTTGTATTTGTTTGATAATTTAGCAAAATTGATTTCCTTCTTGCCAAATGAGGAAATTATTTTCTCCCAATCTAAACTTGTTGTTTTCAATTCATGAAAAGCATTGTCTATAGATCGATTAGTTTTCCGTTATCGAAACAATAGAAAGTCGGAAAAAAAAATTCAGAAAAAGTTTTCTTTCAAACTAACATACCATAAGTTTGTTGTTTCACTAAGTCTTTTATTCTGCCATTAGTTTAATCAATGGTCATGTATCAATCAAGTGGTTTTTAATGAGCTTCTAGCGATTGAAATTAAAAGTTGTTACATAAGGTCAAGGGATGAGATTGTCATGCGCTGGTGACTCCAGTATAATTAGATCTTCAACGCTCTGTCATTAGTTTTCTCCTCATTCAATAAGTTTATCCATTTCATATAAATTCTAGAATATGTTTTCTTTGTTCCAGTTTCAATTTAACTCGATTTTAGCCCTTGTTATTGTTCTTCTACCGTCTTTTATTTCTCCAATTACGTCAAAATATGAAAAGAAAATGATTTGGAGAATCCAGACATTTGAGCATGATTCTTTCCGACACAAGAAAAAAGATACAGGTGCATAATTCTAGCTTTTTAGGCTCTTCTTTTTCAGCTGGTTCTTTATCTTATTATTTAATTAATAAATGGTCATCTGCAGTTAGGAATGTGATTTTTAATGAGCGCTGATTGTTGAGCTCAGAAGATATAATGTTAATTCGGGAGTAGAGATTTTCCTACGCTTCAAGCCTTTTTATAAATTTTTGGTCAATAATTTTTGGCCACTCAATAAGTTACTTTGGTTTATATAAACCATGAATATCTATTACTAGTCAAGCTCCTATTCTTCTCAAATCCAGCCATGCATCTGTTTTTTTTTTTTTTTGGCTCTCTTATATTTCTCCATCGATTTCATAGGGTATTAGAACATAATTGAAACATGAATAGATATTTGAGAAGAATAGAATCTTAATTAGTAAAAGACACTAGACCACTTATTGACTTAATTACATAATAGGATATTGCTAAATGAGTGTCTTTAGATCACTATAA
Source organism: Corymbia citriodora subsp. variegata (assembly GCA_014858505.1). Classification (NCBI taxonomy): domain Eukaryota; kingdom Viridiplantae; phylum Streptophyta; class Magnoliopsida; order Myrtales; family Myrtaceae; genus Corymbia; species Corymbia citriodora. Next base: position 18,797,682 of record CM026413.1, on the reverse strand, counting down.
GTAAACTAAAAGTGATAATACCCATTTCCAACACATCTTGAAAGTGAAAAAAAAAATCATGTATTTTAATAAAATCATTTCAAATAATAATTCATAAATTTTAAAGCATATTTAGTAAGGTTTACCAAGTATCTTATGAATGATTTTTAACAATTTTCTGCAAAATAAATGACTTAATAATAAAGAAAGCACTTAAAAAAATACTAGGAGTTCAACTACGCTCCTGCTTCATTCTCCCTTAGTTGGAAAGAATCAAGATGGTGTTTGAAAACTCTGAGCATGTCTTTGCATCGATCTTCCGCAGCTCATCCTCTGCAATCCAAGTGCTTTCACTCGCTAGTTTGAGTAGCTGTTTCATCAAGGATCTACGATCAGAGTAGTATCTCCAAGACCTCACCTCTTTAATATCTGACATATCTTGAAATGACATATTTCCGTACCTTTGGCCACTGACTAACTCGACTCCTCAACAGCAGCAATCTGTCAATCAACCTCTCGGTAGCAAAGCCCGAAACATTGCTGGGTTGATTTTTAAACGGGTGATAGATCTATTAGAACATTGTAATAATACACAGCCTTGTCTCCTAATCATTTAAATTTTTAGAATATTTAATAGTGATTTCACAAAATCTCATAAGACCTATGACATAAGCATCAAACTAATTTTCTTCAATACCTTACAAGGCCCGAACTTCCTTGACTCCGTGATGTTGATTCATCGCAGAAGAATACACTTCATTGCTAGCCTTCGATGCTGCTGTAACCTCCTCATGATACTTTTATATGGGGCATGTGGTTAAAGTACAACTCAAGTGTCAAAACTTAGTATAAGTTGACACTTTGGCACTAAAGCTTTGAAAACGTACACTTAAATGTTATTTTTTAAAAAAAAGTAAGACATTTTAGTACATAGTACGACAATAAATCTCATAAATTCTACATGACATTTTTTAATAATATAAATTACTGACATGGCTCACTAGAAATCTAATCAACTTAAACTCGATCAAAACGACATTGTTTTGGCCTAAATTGGATTTTTAATATAAAAATCAATTAAATTCAATTAAAATTTTAAAATTATTAAAGAGAGAGGAGGGGGGGAGCACAGGTGGGAGGGGCTCCCTTAACTATAGCCGTCAGTGGGGGTGGCAGCTATGGTCGGTGAGGTAGGCCCTCACCTAGCTCTAGAAGAGAGTCGCTACCCTCTCTCAGCTTCTAGTGAGGGCCTGCTAGCTTTTGCCTCTAGTCGGTGAGAGTTGCCAGCCCTCACATGCATCGCCACTGCCCTACCGATGATTGGGGCAGCAGCCATAGGCGGGGGAGAAGCCTCTTCCTTGTGCTCCTCCTTTTTTTAAACTATTAAATAAGTTTTTATTTGATTTAATTAATTTTTATATTAAAAATTGAATACCATGTAAAACGATGTCGCTTTAGACTATGTCTAGCCACGTCAATGCCTCAAAACGATGTCATTTTGGATTTAATTAGCCATATCAATTTGTAAAACAACGTCGTTTTGCAATTCTCTTGTTGGAAAAATGCCACTGTTGACACCTAAATTTTGACTATGTACTAAGATAAAATTATCTAGAAAATTAGGGACTAATTTGGCCCTAACAAAAAGGATTTTTGCGTCACCTAAGTACTAATATTATGTACATTTACTAAGTTTTATTTTCCTTTTTTATTTTCCCTTATTTTCGAAAAAAAAAGGGGGCCCGTAGAGGGGTTGGGCTTTCGCACCCAGCCCTCTTCTTCCTCCTTTCTTCTTATCCACGCGGGCCCGGGCCTGTCTTCCCTATTCTTCTCTTCCGCTTGGGTCAGGGCCCATTCGGCCCCCCCTCACCTTCACGGCCCGGCCCTCTCCATCTTCTTCTTCCTCTTCCCTTCTTCTTCTGCTGCACGCGAGGAACAGAGGAGCCGAACGGTGGACGGAGGATAAGGTAGCCGGCGACGGATGGGGACGTCTCGCAGGCGCCATCAATGCCGCTGAACGAAGCAGCACCATTTCGACGGGAAACCCGGACAGATGGGACTCGTCTTCAATGCAAAGCAAGTGGCGCGGTAAAACGGGGCACGCTGGTCAGCTCACCGTCGATCGGCAGTCAAGCCCTCGGTCGACCGGGTCCTCCTCGGCCTATAAATAGAGGCGAGCGAAAGGAGCTCCAAAAAAAAAGGCAGAGACAGGCAGAAATCCGAGAGAGAAAAATCAGAGAAGAGAGAGCTGTGAGAGAGAGAAAAAATCGAGAGAGACCCGAGAGAGTAGAAGGTAGAGAGCGCCTAAGCCTCCGGCGGGCACCGACAGCCTCCCTTATCGAGCCGACAGGTGGGGTTTGCTCTGTATTTCATTTTCCGCTTTCGTTTGTTCGAGTTCGGGGTCGGCTCCCGAGGATCTCGGTTCGGGGATGCGCGAGGCAGACGAAGGCAGCTGGGTTTCCGAGCTTGTTTGCTGTCCGACGCCACGAACCGCGTAGGGAGACCTTCGCCGACCTCCTACTGAACTGCTGCATGTATCGCCGTCGTCGGTTTTGCCTTTTGTCCGAGCAAGCTGCCCTGTCCAAGTCACGCACGCCGTTTACCCCTGTAAAAATTTTCTTTACTCCGCCTCTTTTGGCCGGATCTGAGCCGACGGCACGCAGCCGTCTCTCGTCGAGGTGGATCTGCGATGTGGGGATTTCTGGGCCCCGGCTGGTTGTTCGGCTTGACGTGCTTCCCCCCCCTCCCTCCCCCCCCTTTTTTTTGGCTGTCTTCGGCCTTCGCCCAGGAGTGAGTCCTCCGGGTCAGCCCCTGCTCACGGTGCCGCCGCCCTGACACGATCGGGCGGTCTCCAACCGACCATCCGCTCCACGATACCTGAGACTACGCCAAGGTGAGCCCTCGGCGGAGGAGAGGGGGCGACGCTTGAAGTCGCCGTCTCGGTCGCCGCAGGGGAGCCTCGGCGAAGGAGGAAGAAACCGGGTCAGCCGCGGGTTTGCCTGACCCGGTTTGCTTTGTTTCTGGGCTAGGATTCTGGTCTAATGGGCCACACTTGGCTTGGGCGGGCTGGTTTTTGAAAAATCGGATGGGCTTAGCTTTGTTTTGGGCTCAGAGTGTTTTATTAAAAGATATTGGGCTGGGTCCATGTTTCGGGCTGATGGTGGGCGATCCGGGTCGAGCTCGACCCGGGAATCCGACCCGGCTCCTTTTAATATTATAATAATATTTTAATTTTTTTTTTTCAGAAATTCAAAAAAAATTTCCAAAAAATAGTTTATAATTTCCAAAAAACCCAGAAAATCCAGAAATATCTTCTATTTTAAAAAAAATCAGAAATTTCGAAAATATGTTATATTTTCCAAAATATCAGAAAATCCAAAAAAATATTTTTTATTTAAAGAAAATCGAAAATCGAAAAATATTTTATATTTTTCAGAAAAATCAGAAAATCAAAAAATAGTTTATCATTTCAGAAAAACAGCAAAAATCTAAAAATATTTCTCTTTAAAAAAAAACCAAAAATGTCTAGAAACATTTTATATTCTCTAAAAGATTAGAAAAAGCCAAAAATGTTTGTTTCAACAAATACATGGGAAATTTTTTTTCAAACCCGAGGGTTTGAACAAAGATTAGGTACCGGAAGGGCATTAGTAATTAACTAGTGTAATCAAATCCTCGATCCTAGTTTCTCTGGTTGCGCAAGAGTAAAATATTTCTCCCAATATTTTACTTGGGTTTCTAATTGATCCACCCCAAACTGATTAGTGACGACTCATTTTTAAATGAAATCAAATTGCAAGTTAAAAACTTGAACCTTAAGTCGTGAATTGGTGGGCTTGGGAGAGCCCGGGCTAAACCCTGATAAGGGGCGTTCAACCGAGTCATTAGCCTCCCGGGACGCGAGAGGGAGGTCGCGACAGCCACATCGGTAATTTAGTCGGATTTTTTCACCGTTAACACTTAAGTATTCTACTTTTCTCCGATTTTTGTATTTAATTGTACCTTTTGAAAATTTTGGCATTAAAGTGACCCATTTTATCGAGTTTTGACACTAACTATATTTTAGCTGTAGTCTGCAAAAGCCTCACCATCACCGCGAACTCTTGTGAAAGTCGAACTATAGATCAAGGATATGTTGAGGATTCAACTCATCTGCAACTTCAGCTGGAGTCTTCTTTATGCTTCCATTAATGTAGGCAAATTCGGACTTGAGGAATGACAAAAATTGCTACTGTTTCCCGCTACTCCTGACAAGACACCGACAGCATCATATTATTACCCGAGCTTTTTGTTCACCAAGTCTGCCTAACCATTTGTTGATGACCGGTGCTAGACTTCAACTGAGTCTCGAATCTCCTCCACAAAAGTACTCCAGATTGGAAGCAAATATAAAGTAAATATGTCTCGTGCACTATAAGACAAAAAAAAAATCATCAGAAAAAAAAAAAAAAACATAACGAAGATTGTAAAAAATATTCCAACAACACAGAGATCATAGAGAGGGATGACTCACAATTAGATTCACACACGAATGCCACTTGCAATTACACAATGCAACTCATATGTATCGATTTGGACAAAAAGAGAGAGATTGCAAAGACAAAGCAACATAAAAAATATATGTTTTTGTCGTACATTCACTGCCATCGGTCCACATTGAACAACATGGGACCATCTTGTCTACCGTTGCTTCAGCAAGTTGCATTTGCCTTGTGTAACGACAAAGAAAGGATTGACATTTAATTTAATTTAATTGGAAATTTAGGGATATCGGATATTTATGGACAAAGATACCCAATTCCATGGTGCAAAATACAACACATGACACGCACATCGTCGTTATCCGGTAAAGATACTACATGTAAGAGAGATGGAGGGTCAATTAAGTCAGTTTACGGCAGTTTGAGACAAACCCTACCCTTTGAGGTAGCTTGAGATAAATTCCGCCCGTTCGTGAAATTTTCTCAAAATTCACTTATGCGCCTTCATCAGTTTGACTTGGTGAAAATGCCTACTTGTGGCTTTCCGAGGATTTCTCTTTCCCTATCACAAGTTATATTGCCCCTAGATCATAAAAAATACCAGATTTTCACTGAATCCCCATTTCTCTAGCTGCAGAGAACCATGGAATATCAATGCCCTTTTTGTTGAAGGCCTGTTGGTTCGTTTCTTTATCATCTCCTTCAATCTCCTGATAACATCCGTTGAAAGGAAAATAAAAGAGGCAACAGCCATGGTCAGGCTCGATTTGGTGAATCGATAGTCTCCCTCTGTTCTTGCCACGGAAGAATCTAGGTTGCATCAAATCCAGTGAGAAGAAATCTTTCACACCTGAACATGCACATCAAAACCAAACCTCTAATTCAGATTTGAGACGGCAAACATACACCAATTCTAAGGGCTTCCCAAGAACGAGGAATTTAATAGAAATGTAATTCCGGGAAGGTTTTCTAATTGGTCTTCATCATGTTAACCAGGTGGCTCGTGAATGCTTAAAGGTCCAAGAGAAGCAAATTAATGCATCTACTATCGAGACTAAAAGGAGCGGACAGATACTTCTTTTAAGTCTACAATGTGTAAAAACTTTCGCATGAAAAATTTCTGGAAAATTACCAAAAAAGTCATAAACCTATTGTTATTTTGTCAATTCAGTTCTAAACTTTTTTTTTTTACCGATTCAATCATAAACCTTTTGAAATTATGCAAATTCTGTCCATCTGGCCAAACTTGGCCGACCGGCGCTAACGTGGACACCGACCGAGGCCAGAGACAATATTTTAATAACAATTTATTATTTTTCTAATTTTTTTATTATTTTTTATTTTTTATTTTTGTCTCCTTCCTCCCTTGCCTTCCCCCCACTACAACAGTGGCTGCCCAGCTTTGGCAAGCCTCGTCGGCCATAGGGTGAGGGCCGTGAAGCCCTTGCCAATGGCCTCACCTAGACCTAGGGGCCACAACGAGGCGGCTTTTACCAGATTTGGCAAGGCCAGCCTCGCCTGCGGTTGGTGAAGCCGTGGTGGACCTAGGCGAAGGTCGCCATTGCCTTGCCAGCCACGAGCAAGGGCACCTTCACCCACGGCAAGGCCATGGCAAGGTTGGCCTTGCCCAAATCTGGGCAAAGCCACCTCGTTGCAGCTCCTAGGCCTTGCCTAGGTCTGGGTGAGGCCGTCGGCAAGGGTGGGGAGTCTGACGGGGGCCACGACCCTCGCTGGTAGCCGGCAAGGGCTTCGCGGCCCTTGCATAGTGGCTAGCAAGCCTCGTTGGAGCTAGGGGGGGGGGGGGGGGGGGAAGGCAAGGGAGGAAGGAGACTAAAAAGAAAAGGAAAAAAAATTAAAAAATTAATTTTTTTTTGAAAAATAATGTAAATATTATTAAAATATTGGCGTCAGCCCCGACCAGTGTCCACATCAATGCCGGCCACCCAAGTTTGGTCGGATGGCTTGAATTGACACAATTACAAAAAGGTTTAGGACTGAATTGGTAAAGAAAATAGGTTTAGAATTGAATTAACACAATTGCAATAGGTTTAGGACTTTTTTAGTAATTATCCCGAAAAATTTTAAGCGTACTAAATTCCATTGACACTATTGCGCTTCACCTTTTTTTTCAAGCCACAACTAACCATCAAAGTGTACATACAGTTGTCACAGTTTGAAGGTTTCTCATGCACAAAGGAGAATGACCAATCCAAGAAGATAGGGCGAGCTTCTCTAGCCTTCTCTAGAATATTCTAGGGGTAGGTAATATTTTAATTGTACACTAGTGTAGAGTGTTCTTGTAATAAACGCAGCTAGTTGATAGATAGAGAAATATAATTTCCGCCATTAGATCGAGTAAAAATGTACAGTTATAAGTCAATAAGCACTTGTATATAAAGGAGTCTCCTCCACTTATTTATTTCATTTCAGTCATTTGTAATCATCATTGGGAGATACCTATGTATCTTTTCCTAAAGGCTAAAGAAAGGAAATTTTGTAACTTAGGAGTATGAAAAATTACAGTATGGCATGGAATTGCAATTTCCCTTAAGAACAACTTTAATTTGATTGGAAAGAATATTCAAGAATTGGCTCATAAGAGAGACCGAATTTTGACTGATTGGAGGCATTGTAAAATCAAAGGAAAGTGGGAGTCAACCTAATGGCTATCTCGAATTCCTCAATCGTAGGGGTCAACTCGTTTTGATTAAACACAATAGTTAAGGTCAGGATTCTAAAAGTGGACCATTGCTTCGACCTTGGCGATTCGAGTCTCGACCATCAGCAAGGTCGGGAGGTAGCCAATCCACTTCATCACATAATCTTGATGCTCCAAGCTAACACTCCCCCAATTGTCCTTGAATCCTCTCACAATAGGAATAACGTTGATCTTGGGCCTGTCCATCTAAACCCTAACCTAATTGGGCATTCAAGATTAAAGATCCATCCTCGTTACACAAATAAAGTACAAAATGGAAATTCGAAAGTTGAAAAGCATAACATCGATAAAAAATTAACGATTCTTACTAACCAAATCATGGCAAGCACAAATCACACATCGCATTGCATGAAGACAATGAGATTTCAACGCCTAAAGGTAAGGTGCTAAAGGCTAAAGGTTTCCATCTTGATTAATGAAAGCAGTTTACTAAATGCTACTATCGTCAAGTAGTGCAACTTCCATTAAGAAGATGAGCGAGTTTATTGGAATGAGGATTATCACGAGTATTCACTTGCGGATTCCACCCAAAAACCTCCTAAAGGTTATATTGGGGGCGATCAGGGTTTTAGATCTTGATTGTGTGTGTGGTGTCATACTAAGCTTGTAAACATGCATTTAAATTTAAACAACCAGCACTTCAATGAAATCCCTATATACACGCATACATTTGAACACCACCTACAAAACAAAGGGTTTACAAGCATACCACCCCTTATAACCCCCACCTACAAAACCATTTAACATGAGGTTGTGACTTACCTCATTTTCCATGTGACTTTGACTTGTAGACGACCCTACATAAGACACTTAGTAAACATGATAATCATTTTAAACGGCTTCAAGTCCACTTAACCTAATAATCAAGTCCTCAATGGAGTTGTCAAGCTTGTAGCAACCTGTCCTCAGCGACGATCGTTCGTCAAGAGAGACAAAGTTTAGGGGTATTTACTCACGAGATGGTCCTCAAAAAGGAAATCATGTCAAAGACGACTTGAACATATCATCAATGATTATCACATCCTCAAGAGTTCTATCAATGGCAAGCGCGGACTCTCCTAAGTCCATACCCCGCACAACAACAAGAGGGTGTTGTACCCAACCTTTGCATTACAAACAAAAACGAAAGTGAGTTTAGAGGTATCTTTACCTCGATTGCCTTACAAAGGTACTTCCACAAACAAACACCATCACTTCATCCCATTTGTGGTCATAGCAACAAGTATGCTAAACCTTAGTGAATCCCAACCAAAATCCATGCTCTACGGTCGCTCTTACGAAGGTACTTCCATAAACAGATGTTGCCATCTCATCCCATTCATGTTCATAGCAATGAGTATACTAAACCACGGTGGACCTTGATTGAGAATCTATACCTAGCACGACGGGTTTATTTTATTATCTAAGTTGATTAAACAACTTAAGATAAAGTGTTAGGAGTCGTCACTAGCCTCAATTTTTGCGGGTTGGTTAGAAAGTCCAATCGAGGGTTAGGAGAGTTCCCTGGATTTCTTCACAACTAAAGATACAGGGTTCGAGGACTTGGGTTACGCTAATAGTTCTATTAGCACATTTTCGATGCCTAACGGCCATCGTGTTTATCTAAAGTGATCATGCATGTCTTTTTATTTTTTCTTGCTATTTAAAATGAAAAGGTGATTATGCGTGGATATCGGTTTCATGCCATTCTAATTCTACAAAGGTGTAAAAGAAAAGCAAACAATTTGAATTGAAATTACGGTGCAATAAGTAAATGCCCAAGGAAAGCGATAAATCCGAACATGCAATTCTAAACACACAAGTAAAGAGAAGAAAGAAAAGCAAACCTGCAACTCATTAGGTTTTTATACAATATGAGAGAAAACCGGAGACATGTGTCGGGTATCAAATGAATAGTACAAGAAAAGGTGGAATGGACACCATCACCATTTTCAAGATCACCTCCTTGCATTTATCTTAATTCTTATTTAATACTAAATAAATGGTTTACATTTGAAATAAACACTAAACCAAACAAAAGACAAACAAAACAAGTAGACAAAGCAATCAAGTAACAATCAACTCAAGTTGACCTCGGGGTTGATCTTTGGAGAATGCATGTATAATGTGCCACAAAATATTACCCCATTCATTAGTAGACATGACTTAGGATAATTAGTCATCATTAGTATTCACTCATGGTAACTAACTCCATAAGTCCTCAAATCAAGTCCCATGTATGTCCCAAGAAATTTCAATGAATACATGCATTGGGTTGCACGCTTATCTAACAATCACATGCATGGAGTTTGAAAGTGAACATGCGAGCAAGTCCAAAGACCTTGATTCTCATCCAATCAAACAATTAGTGAGCCGACAACCAGTCACTTCATTCATTCATCATACATCAAGCACAATTGCACATTGCAAAACACTGTTGAATGATCTTTTTATTTTCTGAAAATCAGTGTGCTTAGAATTCAAGAAACAATGATTAAAAGTCGTGAAGACACCAAAAGTCAGTTCTAAATGCATTATTTTCTATAAAAAAAATTCTAGAACATGAACATGTCACAAAGAGCAAAACAAGGGAAAATTATAACACAACATAAAAGGACAAACAATTGAGCATTACCTATAGGGTAATTGACTTCGCAAAAATTATAGCACATCGAGCACTCAATATGGAACGACGTTCATGAAGAAATATTTCTAAGAAAAACTACACATGAATTTATAAAAATCAAAGAACACGGCACAATGCATTAGAACAAAACAGGGCAGCCGATTTCTAATGCAAATTTGTGGGAATTTAATCATTTGATGATGTTCAAAAATTCTCAAATTTTGTTGCATGATAGTCCTAAAAATGAAAAATAAATTCAATGAGGGAATTGACTCTAGAATCATCACAGAAAAATTCATACAAAAATGACAGAATGCAAGCACAAAATTGGTCAAGCATGCATTCCGAATTTGCACATTTTCTAAATTTGAAGGAAAATTTGCAAAAATGTAAAATAGGTCTATTGACATGCAAATTGACCATATTTAGTATCATTAGAAAGACTGAAAAATTTACTAAGACTTTCTACGAGGCCATAAGTTTAATAAGATTGAATTCATGTCTAATTTGTAATGTTTGTATGAACATGCGAAATGACAACGTTTAGGGCAGCAATCACATTAAGAAGGTGCATGGTTTATAGCTCCTATTTGACATGGCAAAAATATGGAAAAAAATTATATATATTGAGCATGAAACCAAGAACAAATTTCATTAAGGGAGCTAAACCTGAATGTGATCATAATCCATGATATGAAAATGACAAAAGTTAGGCAAACATGAGGCACATGCATGATAACAAAACAAAATTTCATTAATGCATGCAATTATATGAACTAATGACATCCATTTGGAATGATTTAAGCTTCCTTAAAATGACATGAAAGGTTGGAATGACTTTCAAGAAGACTATAGTCGAGAAATCACAATCATATGTCCAATTACACACAAACGCAAATTCAGGTTTGTACCGGGCAGAAGTGATCAAGGGACGATTTTATGAGATTTTCATCTAGTGAATATTGTCCAAAAATTCTGGAAAAAATATATGTCATGAAAAACATCCATACAAGCAAATATCTAGAAGCAATCACTTGAAATGAGCTCTAGAAAAATCACAATAAAATTGACAAGCTAAAAACCCTGACTCGGAATGCCTTGATCAGCATGGTAGAAGGACAATTTTTGGGGAATTTGGCCAAAAAATACTTATTTAAAAATTATGAACAAAAAATAGAATTTCATGAGAACTCGAAGTCCGAATCCAAACAAAAAATTTAGAAAAAAATCGAGAAATAGGATCAAGCGTTCAGGAACTGCAAATTTCAGAGATGAGCACGGTGATTTAGAGGATGATCAACCTAGTTCAATGACTTCAAAAAATTATAGTAAAAATATATGATCTAGATAGATTTGTCGTGATTGATTTTTGTGAAGGAACTAATTCAAAATCGAACAAAAAAATCAGCAAAAAATCATGAATCCACAAAGGTCGAGATGTCACAGAAAGGATCAACTGAGCATATCGAACACAACAGAAACTTCCATGGAGGTTTTGAAGTAGTAATTGAAGTTTGATCGGAGCATTCTATCGCTCATTAGAAAGCTCATCGAGTTGACATCAAATATCATGAAGACATTGAACACAAACAAGCGTATTTTGAAGCTAATATGAAGTCTTCTTTCGAATCGCTCATTCTGATCATGAAAATTGTAGAACGAAGATAATCACCAAATCAAACAAGATCAAGGCACAATCCATCCTTCAAATTCATTTTCAAACACCTCACTCATATCACAACAATTGTGAACTTCCTCAAATCGAACTTAGATACAAGCTCTAGCCCCGATTGTCTAACACAATCTCGCTTCATCGAGCTTGAGTTCGAGAATCCTGCCTTTTGTGAGGTTTTTTCAACGAATCATACTTGAACTCGGACAAACCAAATTACAGCAGCTTCAAGGGACGTCTAGAGGATGTTTTGGTTGTTGGAGTGGAAGAAATTGACGTCGGAATGGCATCGAATCAGATCTGGATAGAACCGGTCCAATTCGGATTGGTTTGGAACACTGCGAGGAGAACCTGCTACCAGAGCTTCTCCAGTAGCGATCCGGTGAAATCCTGACCACCTGGAAGTCAGGGACACTCCAAGGAATGGAGCAGGGGTGGTTGAACCACCGCTGATGATTGCTAGACCGCTAGTTCAAGCTATAGAAACTGACGGGATGATCACCAGCTCGATTGCCGGTCTTTGACGCTGCAGGGAGATCGGCTCGTGCGGGCCAATTGAGGAACTGCCATTGGGAACGCCAACCACCAGCTGCTTTGGGAAGCTATGAGGATCGTCGGTGATGGAGGCGTGATCATGGAAGAGCTCCGGTGAGCAATGGTTAGCAGTGGCAAAAGTAGGAGGTTGCGGCGGTTAGAGGTACGGTTATGAGGGAGAGCAAGATGGAGGGAAAAAGAGGGGGGAGAGAATTTTTCAAAGAATTTTCAAAGAAAAGAGAGAGTGCTAAAAAAATTGATCCTTTCCTTAAAATTTGGAGGGAAAAACCTTTACACAGTCCCTCATGAGATTCTAGCCCTTGGTTTAATACAAGGGCAGCCAAGGGTTAAGATTTAATCTCACTTTTAGATCCGATCTCATCCATTGAATTAATCACATGCTTAATTTTTTTAGGGTTAAGACGTAATCCTCATGAATGGATGATATTTAATTGTGAGATTTGGGCCTTTTTGTAAATTTCTTGAACTTTATGTAATTTTGCAAAAATTCCAAAACCTTAGGGCAAATTTGCAATTTCGAAAACTAAGGGCATGGAGACTTGACCATAAGGTGGGTCACCTCATGGTGGTCACTGGTGTCGGAGAAGCGGTCGGAGGAGGGTCGAACCATCCTCCTCCGATCTCTTTTGAGAGTGGCCAGTCGAACTTGTTTCAATCGTTTTGACTGGTTTGGGCCCCCACGGAGTGGTTTGGTCCAAATCTTCTTAAAAAGTTCACAATTTAGTCCTTAACGGACTAAATTATATAAAAAAAATTGCTAATTA
>CM026413.1:18604260-18764451 GCA_014858505.1 Corymbia citriodora subsp. variegata | reverse complement strand
AGGTTCGTCCTTGTTTGGGACGCCTCAATCCGTGGCGAGTTCGGGTTCGTCCTTGTTTGGGACGCCTCAATCCGTGGCAAGTTCTGATTCGTCCTTGTTTGGAGCGGCCGCTTCTGGTTCGCCTTTGTTCGGGACGTCTTCGAGTACATGCTCGCCAGTGTTTGGTGCTGCGCCTGGAGCGTCCTCATTTGGAGCAACCGCTTCAGCCGCGAGTCCTGATTCGCCACTGTTCGGGACAGGTCTGCCCCCGGCTTCGTCTCTGTTTGGGACGCCGTCGTCTTCCGCCGCTGCGCATAGAGCATCCTCATTTGGAGCAACCGCTTCAGCCCCAAGTCATGGTTCGCCATTGTTCGAGACAAGTCTGCCCTCAGCTTTTCCTGTGTTTGGGACGACGCCGTCGTCCGCCGCTGCTTCTGGAGCGTCCTTATTCGGAGCAACTGCTTCAGCCGCAAGTCTTGGTTGGCCATTGTTCGGGACAGGTCTGCCATCGGCTTCTCTGTTTGGGACGCCGTCTTCTTCCGCCCCTGCGCCTGGAGCGTCCTTATCTGGAGCAACCGCTTCAGCCGCAAGTCCTGGTCCGCCCTCGGCTTCGCCTGTGTTTGGAGCGTCCTTATTCGGAGCAACTGCTTCAGCTGCAAGTATGGCCGCCGCCACGGGAGCTTCTTCATTGTTCGGAGCTTCTACTCCCGCCGTTTCTGCTTTTAGTGAGTTTTTACTGACCCTTTGCCTTTGAATCAGCATGATGAAGAAGTTGGAATTTTCCTCGTAAATACATCAGAAATGCCAAATCGTAGGTCTGTTCCACAGCATGAGGCATGCTATCCCTTCTAGTTTTGAGGGCGTTGCTTTGTTCTCTGTTTTGGTTGGTACGATTAGATTGGATCCTGATTCCTCTCACCAGAATATTTTATTGTCCGTGTCTGCTTTTTGCTCATCTGCTTTCTGCATGTCAATGAATATCTCTGTAGTGGAATCTGGCTCTGTGGCTTTCTTATAATAATAAGAAACAGGCGAAAAGTTATGCCTTGCCGTGCTGGGTTGAGCGCATGTCTATTGTTCACTAGGTCACCCGTTGTTCTCATGGCATAATAATAACGTGGTACAATGGTTATGCTTTTTTCTTTGTTAAGTATGTTTTTGGCTAAGCTGCCTAGTAGGGAGATCTTCGTTTTTTTATTATTTCCTTCTTTTAAGAAGGATTTTCATGTTGGATTCTGCTAAATTGTTGCATTATCTTAATGTCGTTCTCAAGATCAGTGTAGAATTGAGTTGGGCTTGAGCGTGGTTTAGACACATACTTGGCTGACAAACTGCGACTACAAACCTGATAGTTTGGGCGGAGCAGCCAGCTTTTGAAGGTTCTCTCCTGATGAAATCAGGGAAACGTGTAAAGGGACGATGCATGATTCTGTGCACAAGTATGATAATGTGCTGGTGAATGTAGAGACAAATCGGTAGGAAGAATCAAAAGATTTTCTTAGTGGCTCCATGACAAGAAGTAAATGGACCTTCTAATCAAAATATCTTATCTTTCCTTGGAAACACTCTTTTAGCATTTAGCATTGTTTGTTCGTTGTCCAGTTGTCACGTACATACTTTCGACACATACCTGAGCATCCTTGTGCACAGTGCGTGCATAGTGTTTCTATGGGTGCTTATTGTCAAGAAAGACTTTCAATTTATTTTACTACATTTTTGGTTTTGGGGGTTTTGGGGGTTTTGGGGGTTGGGAGTTGCTATATGTAGTGCAATATTGCTAAACACGAGGGTAATCAACAGGGAACAGGTTTTTTTTTCCCCTTGCTTTGTATAAAGAAGCAATCTTTTGCTTGCACGTATATTTATTTTGTCATTCTCTAGTTCTTCATACAGGAGCCTTGACTGTACATTCACCTTTTACAATAAGTCTGTGTATATAAAAATATCATTATAAGGAGAAATGTTCATGCCAAGACATGACTTGCCACTACAATCATGAATAGAGTCTAACCCTTTCATTTCATTGAACTAAAGATTATACAAAATTAATTGTCGAATCCTTTTTAACGCTTCTGCATAAGCTCACTAATGTCCCCATTTCTGCTTCTAAATATATAACTCCAGTGCATAGGCTAGAATGTACCAAAGAAAACTCCCAATGCAGGGAATTTGCACCTTTTGCAGAATCTCATCGCAGCTCTTCCTTATTATATGGGATGGACTTTCCTATGCTGCTTGTCCTGTGTACTTGATTGTCTTGATGACGTAGGCATCTACAGGTGAGCATAGTTTCAGGGTAAAATTCTGTACCGATGGGAGCCTCTGTAGGTTTTAGGTTCCAAAATTTGAGGGTAAGTTTTAGATTATATATTGGTAAAACTTGGAACTTGGAACCTGTAACATAGAATTTAAAACAAATTTTTATGTTTTTCTAAGTCTATATCTTCACACAATCTTGAGGAATTCCATGGTGTTTGATGATGAGTGTATAATCCAGAACCACTAGCTTGAACTTACATTTTATGATTGGGATTTCTATTTTAGTAAACCATGAGACTAGTGGAAGTTCCAATTATTTCTTTGATGTAGTTACATTCGGGTAATTACTTCTTTTAAGATAATGATTCTATATAATACAAGAGCAATCGATACATTGAAAACCATAAAATTTCCTTGATACTATTCGATAGGTATATACGGATACTCGTTCTTAGACAATCAATAATAAAATCCTTATTCATTATTATTATTGCATTTATTTTCATTTTGCTTAACTAAGATTTTTTTAAAAAAAGACCTTTTAAAACTTGGAACCGATCTTGGAACATGTAATAGGGTAAATTCCATGTTTTAAGTTTTGACGAGTAAGTTTAAGGTTTCAAAAAAATGAGGAACATGTACCCGAGGATCGGTTTCAAGTTCCAAATGACATCTGTAAAGAATCTGGAACCGCTCACCCTTATAGACATCCTTGACTTGCCCAGTAGATGTTAGCATCTTCTTATCATCTTTTAGCAAATAAATATGGTATGACATGATATTGTCACGTTTAATTCAAGTAGAAGCTAACACAGGAAGCTGATATATTGTTGTGCATTTCTAGGATTATGCTTAAGAAATTGGATGCCATATTGAATGGTTTTTGAAAACCTCTTTTTCAGGTGTCTTTGCCACAACTTCCGCAGCAACAACAGCTTCTAGTGCCAGTACAAGTGCAGCTTCTTCATCATCTCTTATCGTAGCTTCTACTAATGGGTCTGCATTCGCTGTCTCGACAGCTAACTAATGTACTTTTTACTTCATAACACGGCATGACACTTGTTCCATATCAATGGATATCCTGGTATTGTTTCTCTTATTTGAAGGCAATTAGTGCTCTGTTTTTGGACTATTCATTTAAGGATTAACTCCTCTCTTTGTTTGTTTCTAAAGAATTCTTGTTCATGTAAGTTTGCCTTATCTACAGCATTGCTTTATCTAACTATCTGTTTCATCTAGAATTTTTCTGAAGAACCTACTTTTGTCTTTTTTATACAGGAAGGATTTCAAAAACACTTTCCTTATCTTCTACCGACCATTTGTTTCTCTCTTCTTCTTTTTTTCTCTTTTTTTGAGATTACTATATTCCGTTTGAGATCATCAGCATCATTTTTATGTCACTGAATTTCATTTCCTTTTGTTCACTGAAGAGTATGTGTTGTTGGTGTCAGAATATTTCAGCTCATTTTATTTTTCTTGCAGCTCTGCACCTGCTATACCAAAATTACCTTCAGAGATCGTGTCAATGGTCATGCCGACATCAACAGCTACCACACATTTGCAGGAAGCAAACATAGGCACATTTGATCGATCAAGTGTGCCAACACCAGAACCGGCTGTAGAATCAACTGCTGATCTTTCAGACGTTGAGTCAGCTGATCTAGATGCAGTCGACGAAATCCTGGGAGTGACAGAACCAAGATGTAAGGAGCCCCTCCCATCGACACCAGTGGCTGTAGATGATGTTAAGGCTAAATGGGAGTTATACCAACTAACGAAAAGTGGATACTCCCAGATTGCTTCTAACTCAGCCCTCCAAGGCAGAATAAAACATCTGCTTGCTGAGTTGAGTTCTGGCAAAATTGGCTTCACCAAGACTCTTGAATTTCAGCATGAGTGCGAAGAGTTTGCCAAACATTTTGTGTAT
Organism: Corymbia citriodora subsp. variegata; assembly: GCA_014858505.1. Taxonomy (NCBI): domain Eukaryota; kingdom Viridiplantae; phylum Streptophyta; class Magnoliopsida; order Myrtales; family Myrtaceae; genus Corymbia; species Corymbia citriodora. The sequence continues at coordinate 18,760,286 of CM026413.1, read as the reverse complement.
GGCGCTGAAGTCTATAGACTGAACTGCGACAAGATTGAGTCATCAATAGCTGCTGAAGAAAATTTCAACGAACTGGAAGACCGACTGACTGCAGGAAAGCAAACTCTGAAAGAACATCGCAGTTCTTATCAGGCTGCCGTTGACAGGAAGGCTGAGCTTACAGAGGAGAAAGAAAGACTCAAAGCGCTTCTCGCTGAGGTTCAGCAGCAGATAGAATCGACCCAACTTGAAGTTCAGCACGAAGGGAGGTCTATGAAGCAACAGCTTCAGGAGGTCGTCGCGACCATGCAGGAATACGATCGACAACAAGCAGAAGTCAGCAGGCATTTGACCATCAGAAGAGTATGTGCGGCAAATAACAAGACATTGGATGAAGACCTTTCGAATTTCAGGAGAAGCGTGAAGAAGCTACTTGATGATCTGGAGTACATAGTAATCTAGCTCCCTTTACATCTCAGGCTGTCTCACTGTATTTTCATTTCTCCTACATCTGTTGCATCTCTCGCGTAGTTTGGATTAAGAATTTTTTAGGTATTTTTCATTGATCGTTTGTGGTAAATATTTTACACCATCCAAATCCATCAATCGATAGCCATTGCCCTTTTGCACAATTAGCACTAAGTACGGCACTTTCCGAATTCAGCGAACACTTGTCGTATTAATCACTTTTGCAATTAACCGGTAAAATAGTCTCCATACCGAATCATCAATGGCAATTTTTTAGTTTTAACGTGTCTGTTTGCATGATAATTTGCTCTAGTGATGATGCTCGAATTCCATCCAACTCATTTAGATTCATATGCATCAACTGTTCATAATTTTTTTTTGTAAGTCACTTTGCATCCCAACTCTCAAAGATTGAACGACTCTAAGGAAATAACAGTTTTTTGACCATATATCGAGTCATGATGACCCACATTAATACTAGACCTTTTGGAGGTTCTAGAAGCCTATAATATTATTTTTTTTTGGTAAGGAGCCTATAATATTATTGATAAGATGGAATCCCATTAACCTAAGCGTCAAAGGATATCGATGCCTCCATACTTCTTTTCCAGTTAAAATAGTTGCCTGATTGGCAATAGTTATTTCAAGAATACCGAACCGATTGAATATATTCTGTTTTACTAACTTTTCAATGGTTTTTTGAGTAATATTTGTACAAGATGCTGGCTCAACTCAACTTGCAAAATAATGGGTTGCAATCAAGATAAAATTGTGTTTCTTGGTCGTTGTAGGACATATTTTACCCATCATATCCGTAGCCCAATCTCTCATGGTCAAGGTTTGACAACTAAATTCAGAATCGACGCGAACATGTTGAATCAGTCTTTTTTTTTTTTTTGTCAAAAAATCAATCCATTCACTTGACATGATGTACAACCTTTTGCATAATCAATACGATCTTGAGTATTACGGGTCAAAAATTATTTGGTCAACGCAATAATCACGTCATTTTTATTTAAATTTAATGTGCACTACATACTCCTTCGTGCACTTATGTCATGCTAACATCAATTCCCGTCTATTTGGACATTTCAATAGTATCCCTTGACCTTCCGTTTATATAAATCATCATGAAGCATAATATATTTTAATGTCTCTCTTTCGAGTTTTTTGGTCCCTTCATTAGTTCTGATCTTTTAATATTCAACAAACCACTCTCTCTAATTTTCTTTATCTTTAACCAAAAAAGTACTTACTATCGACATAGTTCGATTTTCATTGGATGTGGTACTTTTATTTCTGTTATTTTTATCTTGGCTAATTCTTGTAATATTTTATATTCATATGCAATTTGAATTAATCCATTGAATTCCGAGTTTTCATATCTTCCAATATGGGTTAAAAGATGGTTGGCGCAAGGCCAAGATAATATAAATCAATTATAAATTCATTTGACAGGATCAGCTTAGTTGATCAATTGAAATTTGAAAATTTTGGTGATTTAGGCTTGATACAACAACTATAAAAACACTTTAAATTTGTTTATTGACACGATCTGAGGTAGTATAGAAAATTTCACGCTAAATAAGTACTAATTATCCAAAAAAAATCAAAGTGTAGCACTTGAGGTGCTTTCTTTTAGTAGCACACTACTATAATCTAAAGCCATTTTTTTTTAAAAATAGAACGTATTAATATCTGAAATTCTCATATGTTAAAATGCTGTCAGATGAATAATAAAATCATCATAATGATACTCTTACACATGGTGTTTCATTACAACGATACAATTTAAAAGGGTCAATTCCAAAAAAAATCTCAAACTTTAGGTTCAATCCCAAATATATCCCGAACTTTTTTTTGTCTCAAGAAAAATCCCAAACTTTAGGTTCAATCCCAAACCTGCCCCAAACTTTTCTTTATCTCAGAAAAAATCCCAAACTTTAGGTTTAGTCCCAAATTTGCCCCAAACTTTTCTTTTGTCTCAGAAAAAACCCCAAACTCTTAGTATATTCCCAAATATATCCCAATTTTTTTTGTCAAAAAGAAAATCATCAAATTTTACTCAAATCCTAAATTTTCCCTTGTTAGCCTCTGTCCAAAAGCCATATTAGTAATCCCTAATTTTTTATGTCCTAAAATGGTTTCATTTTAAAAATAATTTTCTATGACATCTTGCTTATGTGTATTTATTATCTATGTGGAAATGACATGTTAAGTTGGGACTAGATCATGGGATATATTTGAAAACAGGTCAAAAATTGGTGATTTTTTTAGTACAAACAGAGGATAAAATTATAAATTAGTATACCCACTAATTGCAACGTGTTATTTAATTTAGCAATTTGACAGTAAAATTTAACGGAAACTAATAGATGGTAATTTGTTTTGGTGTTCAAAAAATTAATTTTGGGGTAAATTTGGCATATGTGTACTCATGATATTGACTCTCTTTTTTAGACAAAACAAAATTCGGGGTAGATTTTGGACTAAAATTAAAGTTTATGATTTTTTTTTAGACAAAAAAAAAAGTTCGGGACAAATTTGGGACTGAACCTAAAGTTTGGGATTTTTCTTGAGACAAAAAAAAGTTCGGCATATATTTAAGACTGGATCTAAAGATTGGGGTTTTTTTGGAATTTACCCCAATTTAAAGTGCAAAGATTTGAGAATTTTAGTCTTTTCGAGCTTCATTACATTAGTATAAAAAGATTCATAAATCAGCACCGACCAGCTAGCATCCCATCATAGCAATATCCTGATTTATGTTAGAACTTTATTTGTCTCATTAATAATGAAAAGATAGCGAGATTAATGGGAATGACTTGTGCCTTATAATATATATGTCGGGAAAAAAAATTCTCAAATAAATAACATATAAAAAAAAACCCATTATTTTCTTTTACATGTGCAAGTGTCTCGTCCCAAATCCTTAATAAATTCTTCAATAAAAGGAAATTATTTAATTTCTAACGGCACGCACGCAAATCGACGACCTACAAGAAATGGGTAGCTAGTTTTTATCTTCAAAAGAGAAAAATATTTCCTAATTTTAATTCACGTTTCCTGTTTAGGACATAAGGCTGTTTTTTGTTTTGAACGCAGTCCAACGGCACATATCCACGACGGATTAGGATATTTCCTAATTTAAAACTTCCTCGCGACTACTTAAACCACCCACCACCATCAATTCTAACACCAACCTAGTAAAACCTCCTTAGTTTCTTCACTTCCCACTTCCCACCCTCTGCCATTTCTCAGTTCCTTTGATTGCGACTCGATACTCTCGTCTCGGAATCCGCAACATGCATTCTCTTCACGACGTCGCCTTCTACGGAAGGCGAATTCGCACTTGCGTCACCGACGACCCATCCGTCGTCACTCGCTGGATCGTCGACGTCGAGCGAGCCCACCGGCTCTGGCTGAACCGGCTCGTCATTGGCCTCGACATTGAGTGGCGTCCGAATCTGGAGCCTGGCGTCGTCCACCCCGTGGCTACGCTACAATTGTGCGTCGGGCGCAGCTGTCTCGTCTTTCAGATCCTCCACGCCAAGTACATCCCCGCATCACTCCATACGTTCCTTGCTAATCCGAACTACACGTTCGTTGGTGTCGGCATCAAGGATGATGCGACGAAATTGAGCAATGATTATGGACTTATTGTATCGCGCATGGTGGATCTTCGTGGACTGGCCGTAGGGAGATGGCAGAACCCATCCTTCGGATATATGGGGCTGAAGAAATTGGTCAAAGTCGTACTTCGCAAAGATCTCGACAAACCCAAAGAAATCACATTGAGCCGGTGGGATGACAAGGCATTGACGGATCGTCAAGTGGAGTATGCATGCCTCGACGCCTTCGTCACTTCCGAGCTTGGAATGACTATGCAAGCATGGTCGGTGGGTAGAGCTCGTGTTAGTTGGTGTGCCAGCGCTAGCTGTGCGACGGTGCCTAATATGGTTTTTCCTATTCCAATTCGTCAAGTTCATTGTTGAAGTTTTGTAAACAAATCATGAATTTCTTTTGGTGAATAAAGTTTTTCATGTTGGCATTTACCCAAATTGATCTGAATGTTAGTTATGTGTTCATATGGAAAAGTTGGCATGGATATAGTGATTAAAGATCAAAAAGGTGTGATATAAATATATAGGAAGTATTAATGTCTCAAATTTAGCATTATATCAAAATTATTTATAGTTCGTACGGATGTTTGCAATTTCATTTATAGTGCAAAATTTAGAGAAAAAAACCAACTTTTTCAACGGAACAGATAGCTTTGTGAGACACGTAATACAAAATATAATAAATTCACAAAACAAAATTAGTTCATTTAACCAATTAAATTTTTTTGAAAAATTTAGTGATTTAGGATTGATATAGCAATCATAAAATCTCTTTCGCATTCTATTCTCAACTCATTCCAAAGTAATATCGAATATTTAAGGCGAAAATGTTAGGCAGTAATTTCTTAAGACAACCAAAACATAGCAAGTGAGGCATTTGCTTTTAATAATTTATTAGAACCACTCTAAAGCTTTATTTTGAGTTGGCGATACATATTTTAAGATGAACAATAAATGGTCGTACTCATATTCTTACGGAGTGATACATTTTTTAATAATTATTAATAAACTACTAATCTTATGTGTGTATTACGTGAAGGAGGTTGGGCTCACCATTTCTCTTTTATTTCGACGGAGCCTAATCGAGACGAAGGGAAAATTTTCTGACCACTAATCTTATGTCTATGTACTTATAATTTTTGAATGTTTTGGTCCATTTTTTCGGTGACCTTAAAGTACCTGAAATTTTAACAATATATATTGACACATAAATGTATATATATACTCGTGTATTTTTTAGAGTTTGAATTATATCGTAAAAAATTGATGAGAAAATTTAAAAAAATTACATTTTACTTGAGCTTAAATATAAACAGACAAGTTTATTTTGATATTACTTACGCAGTCGAATCAAAATTGCTCATCAGGGCCAGCTATTACTATTGATGAGTGTGTGCATATGGATTACAACAACCGTGGATATGTTTAATTACACCCATAAAGTCAAACCACCACATGCAAGGTACGACTGACTTAGGAATAATTTGATAAATTCAAGAAAAAGTTACGATTTATTGTCACATTATTGAGTTGAATAATATATAACAGTTAATAAGTATACCGATTTAAGATTTTATCTTATGTTATTATAAGTGTACCGGTTTAGAGTTTTTTATGATATTAATTTAATTTAACAGAAATTAACAATATGAAATTTTTTTTATGAATATACTTATTTAAATTTTTAGTGGTCTAAAAATCAATTTATAATAAATTTATCATAAATATATTATTTTGATATTTTTTATTATCAAAAGAATATTTTGAAGTAAATTCGTTAAAATATCTCTATTTGAAATTTTTCATCATAAAATTCTTAATGGATAAATAGAGGGATGGTCCTTGACGTTAAAGTGGGTCCGACAATTTACATTTACGTTTGGCGCGTTAAGCTGGAAGCTAATCGTTAGCTCTCAAAACGACGCCGCGGAGCACCGAACCTCGACCACCGCCTTGCCGTGTGCCCGCCCGCTGTTGCTGACGCCTCTTCTTTTTTCCTGCGAGAGAAGGAAATCAGGAAAAATTCCTGCCTCGTTCCTTTGAATAACGAAGTCGACAACTCGAATCTTCTTCTTCTTCATCTCTCGCAACGCTCCACTGCTCTTCGATCAATTCAATTCCAATCCGATCTTCATCGATTCCAATTCCAATTCCTGCAGGTTGCTCTCCGCGTGCTTCGTGGAATCGCGGCGTTCCCGTGATGCGGTCGCGGTTCTTCCGGTGAACGATGGACCACCCTGGAGGAAGAGCTCGAGGTGGAGAATCGAGCGCGCCGTTGTTCGTGAGTGCTTCGCGCTTTCTTTTGCGGTTTGTTTTAGAGCGTTTGGTTTTGCTTTTTGTTTCATTTCCCGTTCTTCAATCTACCTGAAGGATGGAGTTTGAAGGTTGCTTCTTCTTGCGGTAATGGCTGAAATCGTTGATTGAAGAAGGCCTCGTGAAATTGGGGTTTGTGTTGTTAGGGTCTGTGCGGGTGCTGCGTGTGGTTTTGTTGTTCCCAGGAAATGGGAAGTTCTCTTACATTTTGATTGAAACACCTCCATTTCAAGCGTTGTTGAGTCAATTGGCGTCGTGCTGACTTGGGGGACAAGTCAAGGGCAGTGAATATACCCAAAGTGGTGGATTCAGTTTGTGACTTGGGAGTGCTTCTTCGAATTTTGTGTTGGATTGTCTTGTCGGTGTTTGCCTTGAACCCAATTGATTGCAAAATATGGGGCTTGTACGTGTGTGGAATGAAGCCTTATTAGCTTATCAAATGGTTTTCCTGCTGGAATTCTCTGTCCACCGCTGTTTTTAACTAGTGTTTGTTGTGCGAATCATGGGCATGTTTTGATGTAGAAAGGACCTCTAGAGCTTGGATTCTCTGAATTTTTTGCTCTCCACAGGTCACGAGTTGAAGAGGCAAAATTTCAATAGATGCGTTTGTAAAGTATATATAAGTATGTTAAACGTTGTGAAAGCTTATATCTATACGTGAGTTTGCCCTCTTTTCAGTATGTTGTCGACTTCCTGAATTAGATAGTTGCTTGAGATTCAATCAACATATTTCTCTTATGCAGGGACTGAACTCTTCTCTGGAATATGATGGACTCTTGCCTCAGCTTTTTACCTCCATGCCTTCATTAAATGAGGCTGCTTCTTATCTTGCACAGACAACTTCATACTTAACCGGCTGCTTTTCAGATTATTCTGGTAGTCTTATCTACATTGTGCAATTTTTTTTTCTTCTTTTTTTTTTGCATGTAGCTTCTCTCTCTCTCTCTCTCTCTCTCTCTCTCTCTCTCTCTCTCTCTCGCATGTGAGCCCAAGCACACTAAAGTAAAGGAAGAATCCAGTGAAATTTTTCCATGAAGAATTCTCCTATATTTTTTCTCTGGCTTCAAGCTTCTAAACATAGAAATAGTAATTGAACTGCCTGATCAATGTTCTTTCTGACCGTTGAATTGAAGGTCTATGATAATTAGCTAGAGAGAAAGGACTCGAAGACTATGATTCTCGAATTTAAGCTGGAGAACATTCTTCCTCTCAATAAAGTCTCCTTGCAAAAGAAAAAAGATCTTTCTTGGGATACATTTGTTATCCATTGTTGCAGGGGTATCTGCGGCACTGTTATTTTGGGTTCATTATATGACAGATACTTTCATTTAATAGGAAAATGTTCACAAGTTGTCCTGTAATAAGTTCAAAAATTTCAAACTACTATGCTATACATGATGGCTAACTTAATAAAAGCATTTGCCTATTGTAGTTGGGATCCGAGGATTTGGAGAAAAGGAGATTAACTGGATTTATGCTTAAAAAAAAAAAAAGATTTAAGCACATAACAGAATCAGTTTCATCCCCATGTGATCTAATATTTTGTTACCTTTTCATAACTTCTAGTACTCTCACTTCTTATCCAGTATTAGTTTTTCCATCCTGAGGCTACTTTTTCAAGCTTTCTGTGTTATATCATAAGATGATGGATTGTTGTGTTGGTGCAGTGGAGTCTACTTCTGAGGAATCTGAGCATTCTTTGCTGCGTGAGCAGGAGTTAGTGACTTTTGCTTCTGGACGAAATGGAGGAGAACTTGCAAGCAATCGACTTTCTTTTAGTGAAAGTTCAGCATCATGCGGATCATCTTCTGATGAAATTGGTGCCTCTCCTGCAGTTGATGAAATAACAAGGGATTCTGCTGGGAGTTCATCTGCTAATACAGATGCACTTGTTGTTTCAAATTATACGGGTTCCAACGGAATTTCCATGTTTCAAAGGTAGTGAGTCACACAAAATCCTTATCTGTCTTTCCTAATGGGACATTGTGAAGTTGTTTGGATGTTTCTTACTGGAGACCTTTTTTTTTCCCTTTTGCCTTCGTTTGATTCAGTGGTTGGCTATGCATTAGGTTTTTTTCCTTTTCAGTTTAAAACTATAGATCTGTTACAGTGGGATTTTGTCTTAGTCCTTGATACCAACATGAAGGGGCTTTGTTGACTAAGCGAGCTGGCAACTTCTGATGCTTTACTTATCTTTAAATTGGGTAGTGTTGTGGTGGCGTAACTGTTTTTATCCTAACCTCAGTCTTGTTGAACGAGCACGGAGGACTGTTCGCGGATCTGCAGATGATATAGGATGGCTTCAGCGATATCCAGGAATGCCTCCAGTTGAAGATGGTACTGAAAAGTTTACGAAAATATTAGATGACATCAGGTATTTAAATATTAAATTTATATTGTGTGTCTTATTGGCTAGCTTGGCCCTGCTTGCTGCAATTACTGATTACTTTGTTCTCTCTCTGTCAGACATGGCATACACAAGTTGCCAAAATCGGTTGTCTACTTGTTGGTTCCAGGTACTAATTGCTTCTACAGTATGAATTTTTCATAAGGTCTTGACTGATTTTAATATCTTTATATTAGTGACAGAATTTTGAGATTTCTGGGAAATAACCCAACAAAAGGACATGGAGACTTTTAGGTCTCTTGATTATTTTTGTTGTCGTTAGACTTATGTTCAAATAAGCATAAAGGCCTGTTTGGCTCTTGCTGAATTTTTGGGAACATGCTACGAAGTAGATCTGTTGACATTTGGGAAACTGTTTATAGATGGAACAAGCAAACTGTTTCCAGTTTTAAAGTTTGAAGAATGATATTTTTATGTTGTTTTTACTTTTTTTTAAAGGAAAAAAAATGGTTATCAAGGTAGAACACCTTTTAAATATGCACTCAAGTCCTTTAAGTCCATGGTGATCTCACACTTCCTCTCTTGAAGGGGAGTTTCAAGTCATCACTTCTTTGAAGCAACTCTATGTTCTATCTACTCTTGAAATTGAGTAGTTCTCTCTTTCCCTCTAGGAATTTCTATTTCTTAAGAACTATAGTTGAACTGATGCATGCTGTGTGGGTGAGTTTGCTCATTAACCTTAATATTACAGATCTGAACCTTCAACAAATCTTCATTGAAGCTGCTTCTTCTTCAAGCTTTAAATAAAGCCCATTCTGTAGCTATGTATAAGGATAATATATGTCTAGATAGAATGTTGTGAATTTCATGTACTTGTAGTTGCAAACTTTTACACTGAATTTCATACAATTCATATAATCGAGGATATATTAATGATTGATTTATAGTCTATCAGACTTAAGTATCTAGTGCATATATTCTCATATAGTTGTATATGTCGAACAGAGTATTTTTTCATATATGAAAGCCAGCTTAGGAATTTTATCTTTTTTAAATAAATTATTTCCATTTATCATGTTAATTAGTGGTAAAGGTACAGAGTTTCAAGTGATTTAGTAGCTCATGGTACTAAATCTGATCTTTGTAATTTTTCTCTAATAAAATGATAATGCTGATATTAGATCAATTAGATTGGATGTGTGTGTAGTGGACGAGTTCACATTGTGATGAAAGAAATGATACAAAAGGTTCTCTTTGAAGGGATGATACTAGATAAACTAGATTTCATTTACCCAATGAATTGGACTATTTTCTTCGGTACATTTGTGGACATTCTGATGGAGGAGATGACCCCAAAGATTGGCTTCCCTGAGAATCCAAAGAGAAAAAGAAATGTAAACTTTTATAATAATCAAGAAATCTATGAAAAGCTTTATAAAATCAAACTCTCACACTTGATACTTGAACACTAATGATTGTTTCCAATGAAATTTGGATGGGAAGTCTGAGTTTTTTGTTTTAAAGGTTTTAGTTGCATGAATGTTATTGAGATTATGGTTTCCATCTTGGAGATGAGGTGAGCTTTTGTGGCGTACCTTTTAGTTTAATTTCTCAAACTGTGATTGTTGTTGTCTTTATCAAAGAGAAAAAGGGACAAAATACATTCTTGGACAAAACAAAAATGTGAACATTACTGTGAAAAACGTAATTTTAGGTAGAGCCATGACGATGTTGTTAAGCATATTGTCGTTTTTATTTCTATGGTAAAGAAAACAGCTCTGGATCAATAAACAATCAAAATATATGTTCACAAAAAGCTATACTTTGTCTCTAAGTTGGCATCTCTTCAAAACTTACACTTGTGTGCACCAGAGCTTTTGAAAGTAAGGCCACTAAAGTTTTAAAAAATAAAGCTTAGAACATTTTCTTCTACCAGCTTCATGATCTCTTCCAACTATTCCCCCATCTGACTCTTGCTGTCAAAACTGATCATTAGCCCATACTGCGCCGGCTGGAAACCTATGGTTCAATAGATAAAATCGAGATTAATAATACAATAACTCATTGTGAGTCTGAGTTTTGGTTTGAATAAATCTTGTTGCAAGTTTTTTATTACTCTTACCTTATCTCATATCACAAAATTTCCTGTTAATTTCAACTTTTGCCCTTCCAGTATAGGACATGTTTCAGAAGGACATAAAGATTAGCATCAATCTTTTCTATGGATTTTATGTTTAATAGATCTCTAGTGTCATTTCATCATGACTGCCTGTGTAGAGCCAGGGTAAGATAATTCTAACATAAACCATGGCATGCTTCAATTATGTTTATGATGTGAGACATAAAAAGATGGGTTTACAAGATTGATTCACAAGGGTGCATGGACATGACTTGCTTGTAAACAGCTAGTTCTAATTTGTCACATTGTTAGTATACTAGTTTTAAAATGTAACTCCACGTCACTAGCATTGCCCCTGTAGTTATACAATATCAAATTGCCTCCATATAGATGCATAACATGATAATTAACAGTGTGAATTCTGTGATGACACTCTTAAGATAAATAATGAGTTAATTGCAGCATTGTTCAAACTATACTAGTTTCTTTTATCTCTTCCATAATAGAAGTGTCCCATGAACACCTCAATGGTGCTAGTTGTTTAACATTCATATTTTTCATAGTACATTTCATCCAAAATAATTTTCACCTACACAAAAAATTTGTATTCTGAGGGATCATATGTTTTTGGCACTTGGCATCTATTTACCTGCACTTAATCTAGAGATATTGTTTTAGCAGAATAATGAAACTTTGTTGAAGCTTGAATTGAAATTTCTGTTGAACTTCGATTGAAGATGTGTTGCCTTTTGACAGATCCCAAAACTCAAAAGCTCTAATGAAGGTTCAGATCTGTAAATATAAAGGCTAATGAACAGTTCTATGAACACAATTATAATTCACTAATTGCATAATAATTTTCTGATCTAGTTCTCAAAAAAAAGAAATTATGGTCATCAGTAACTAAGAGAACAGTGTTCTCAGTCTGATGGCTTAACTCCACAAACTAGTTACATGTTGGTTTATATTTTTCTTTGTACCTGTTTAAGGACTAAGCTGCAACTGCAGATGCATCATCCTTGATCACCTTCTCTTTATTGTCATCTAGGAGGGCAAGAAGCATGGGCCTGTTTTAGCTTTTCATTTTGAACTCTTGAGTCTTTAAGAATTAAAGCATTTCTTCTGTCTGTTTCCATAGTGTGACCAAATAAGTTTAAGTTATCTATTTTCATTCTAACGCGAATGAAAGTAGAAACTTTGAAATTCTCAAGAATCAAATAGGCCCTTAGTTTATTGATTGATGCATTGAAACTCTGCTTATATATCCTATCACATTTATGTATTGGCAGGTCTTTTTAGTAACCATGGACCAATGTATTTTGTCAATACAAAGATGGGCCTTGCTTGTCATATTGCAAAGATTCATAGCGAGGTACTTGTGATGATGCTTCTTCTATTGTATGTGTTGTTATGGTCTCGATGTCCCATTGAGTGTTCAGGTATTAATCTTCAGGCTTCAGTTGAGAAAAATGCTAGAGAAATAAAGGAGTATATCGAGGAAATATATTGGGGTGCCAAGAAACGTGTCTTGATTCTTGGACACAGCAAAGGTGGAATAGATTCAGCAGCTGCTTTGTCATTGTACTGGCCAGAGTTGAAAGATAAGGTAGCTGGGTTGGCCATAGCACAGAGCCCATATGGTGGTAGTCCAGTAGCTTCAGACATTTTGCGGGAAGGACAACTTGGTGATTATGTTAGTTTACGGAAACTCATGGAAATTCTGATCTGTAAAGTGATCAAGGTAAGAAGTGCCTTATCCATTATGATTTGTGCTTTCTTTTCTAATTCGTTATTAGTTGATTTTCAAGTGTAGAAGCTATTGGCCTTGATTCGAGAACGAACTATATACTTAACCTGGACTGTTCTTTGCTCAACACTGACTGATCGTTGCTTTACACAAACAGTCTTTTAGTTTAATGCTTTCAGTGTAACCTCTTCCTCCTACACCATAAGCATTGTTAGTCTGCAACCAAATAGCTCAACAATGGTCTAGTTGTTATCCCCTGCTGAAATCAGAGACAATTCCAAGAAAATGCTATTAAATGTTACAAAGAGGGAAAGACATGTGTGACTTTGGCTCCAAATATGCAACCTAATGGAATATGAACAGAGACAATAATAAGAAGAGGAGGTGAAGATTTTAGGTGCTAATAGAATTTCTTACTCTTCTTTTACATGTGCATGTTTTCCCTTATGTGCTAGCATATTTTAAATATATCTGTTGTGAGGTACAGATCATTGAGATAACAGTTGTATTGTGTGGAAGAATAATAAGGTAATCTCTTTGGACTGGTACATATGAGTATATTTTTGAGGCACTGATAATAGGCAATCTTAGAAACATCCTTTCATGTTCATGAGCTGAAACTGGAAGCTGGGAGACTGGGTATCAGATGGTCCTGTTGAATGTTCTCACCAAATGGTAGGATACATGGCAGATAAAGGAAAATTATGAAGAAGCTTGCTGGATGTTAAAACTGAGTAGAACAGTGTGGATGTAATGGCCTATAGGTGGGGGAAGTCACAGTTAGAGTTTGTAAATATGCTGGCCGTGATTGAGACAGGTTTTGTAGTATATTGGATTTCTCTCATTTATCCTATTTTATTTTATGTTTGTCTCTTTTGAATTTAGTTGGTTGCAGTATTGACATCACCTAAGGTTACCTGATTATGGCTAGGAAGTTCCACGGCTATAATAGGGTTGTGTTTCGTAACAAATTAATTTGACATTGTCAGTATAATGTGGAGAAGGTACAGTGAGCTCATTAGCATATGCAATATTTAGTCCATTTAACAGGAGGTAATTTTTTTCCCATAATCAGTGCTTTACTCTATCTGTACGAGTATAAACATAGTAATTCTCATTTCATCTGCATCTATTTCATTTGAATTCCATCCTCTACCAATAGAAAGAGCAGGCACTGTTTGGACAATGCTGTGTATATCTCTAATCAATTAGTGGAGTGTTAAGTGAATTTCTTAATACTAAACACATGCTAATTGGGTGAGCATTGGCTGTGGCCCACAGTTAACAGAATAAAAGATCCTTCTTTTCTCTTTGATTAACTACAGAATTTAAAGAAAGTAATTGCACATTGGCTAGCGTATGTCTCATATTCTCATGCATCTTTCTGAAGGGTGACATGCAAGCTCTGGAAGACTTGACATACGATAAGAGGAAGGAATTCTTGACTAAGCATCAATTGCCAAGAGAACTTCCGGTTGTTTCATTCCACACGGAGGCAGGCATCACGCCTGCAGTTATGGCATCTCTGTCTCATGTTGCTCATGCAGAGCTTCCTTCCTTCTCAGCTGGTCAGCCTGCAAAGCTGCCTGTGGTAATGCCCCTTGGAGCTGCGATGGCTGCATGCGCACGGCTCCTCCAAGTCAGGTATGGTGAAAAGAGCGACGGGCTCGTTACGAGGCGGGATGCCGAGGTTCCGGGATCTGTGGTTGTGCAGCCCACACGCAAGTTGGATCATGCCTGGATGGTTTACTCGACATTGAGTGACAACCCATCTGAGGTCGATGCATCGAAAGTGTGCGAGGCTCTTCTAACATTGCTTGTGGAAGTCGGGGAGAACAAGAGGCGGGAGCTTGGAACCAAAGATGAGTAAAAGCTATTGGGGATCCTTTCCCATCTCTATACTGTAAGTTGTAATACTAAGATTATTTTTTCCCATCTCTATACCGTAAGTTGTAATACTTAGATTATTTTTTCTTACAACTTCTTAGATTGATGTCGTAAAGAGACGCAAACTAGGTCAGAGCCTTACATCAATTGATGTACATAGCTTTGAGAACATTACCACTATTTGTACAAACGGCTGATCTCGTGTAAAGGATAACTTTTTTCTGAAATTTATAAAAGTTACCTGAAATTATTTCAAGGTCGGTCACACCTTACATGTGGTAGTTTGACTTTATGGGTGTAATTTAAAACATCTACGGTCGTCTTATTCCGTAAACCACGCACCCATCACTAGTAACAGCTAACCCTGATGAACAATTTTGATCCTATTTTGTAACTAATTTCGAAATAAGCTTGTTTGTTTCTATTTAAGCTCAAGTAAAATGTATTTTTTTATTTAATTTTCCCATCAAATTTAATACAATATAATTCAAATTCTAAAAAGTACATGAAAAAATATATACATGAGTTTATATGTCGTTATCGATATATTGTTAAAATTTTAGGTAATTCATAGTTACCGAAAAGTCGGAGCTTTCAAGTATTTTAAGGCTATCAAAAAGTCAGAGCAATGATGTCATCAAGCTCTAAATTAAGTGAAAATTCAGAAAGTAAAAGGACATATAGATACATAAGATTAGCGGCCAGAAAATCGTTCGCTTCATCTCGATTAAGCTCCCTTGAAATGCAAAAGAAACAAGAGGCATCACTTTATTTGAACCAAACCTTCAATTTTCTCCATCATCGTAACTCTGGCAAATTCTGATCATAAAGGCAGTTGGCGAGCACAAACCTCCTCCACGTAATAAACTAGAAAATGATTCGTATATGTTTTAATCTTTGCAATCAATTTAATATTTTGGTTTGTTAATTATTATAAAATTGAGTATCACCCGTAAGAACATGAGTATGATGATTTACTATTCATCTTAAAATACGTATCGCCAACTTCAAATAAAGCTTTAGAGTGATTCCATTAAAATATTAATAGAAAGTGCCCCAATTGCTACGTTTTGGTTGCTTTGAGAAATTACTACCTAACATTTTCACGTTAAATATTCGATATTACTTCGAATTGTGTTAAGAACACAATGTGAAAGAGATTTTTCGGTTGTTATATCAAGCCTAAATCACTAAATTTGTCAAAAATTTTAATTGGTTAACTAATTTTGTTGTGTGAATGTATTATTATTTTGTGCTATGCGTCTTACAAAGCAATCCATCCTGTTGAAAATGTTGGTTTTTCTACTTGAAACTTTGCACTTCAAATGTAATTGAAACATCTATACAAACTATAAGTAATTTTGACATAATGCTAAATTTGAGACATTAATACTTCCTATATGTTTATATCATACCTATTTTGATTTTCAATCGCTATATTTGTAAACGAACTTTTTCATATGAACGTACAACTAACATTTGGTTCCTAATAATATTTTCAATTTATTTTGAGTTTTATATATTTTTAATGAAATTGTGAGGCCGTAATTTTTTCTGGATACAAAATATTAATTATAGACCTAATTTGTTTTACTTCACCTTCTTTTTTTTCCGAAAATCACATACGATCCCCAATCATTTGCTCCATTTGCAGCTAAAATATATTTGATGAAGCTGATCATTCAGCATTAGGAAGCAAGTCACCCAAGACTCTAATGTATTTCCAGTGTCACCATTCAGACTTATATACCAAGTTACAGACCAAGGGGGTGCAACCCAAAGGCTAAATTAATTACATGGAAAAAATCCAAAAACCCCAGAAATACCATATGTCAGCTGATTAGCTACTACAAAACCAAGGAGTTGAGAGCCTTTTGCTCTCTAAGCACAGGGGGGCTTTCTTCATTCTCACAGGGCCTTCTATTTCTTGCCATCACTCTGATTTTCTTGCCTTTTGGCCTTCTAGAAAGGACACTACAGCAATTGCTAGTGTTACGATCATTAAGTCATTGACAATTACCGATCTTTCTATAACTTGGTTTGAATTGACTACAATCGTGTCCAATATCTGAAAGGTTGAACTAGAAATCTGAAGAAATGACAAACTGAATCTGTGGTGTAATCTGCGCTACCAGTACTAGACTTTGAGATTGGGATAGATTACTTTTAGTTGTAAGACTGATCCTTCAAATCTTTGATAACGGTGGCGGTGTCATTCAAAATGTGTTAATGAATCCTCAACCTCGAAAGCAAGAACTCTCTAGCACTATTTTGTGTTCCGCTCCTGCCACGTGTAAGATTTTGTTCAGGCAAACCCGTGTAAAACTTCATTAACAAAGAAATTCATATTATGTTTACAACACTTTAGCAGTAAATTAGTTCACGTGCGAACAATAGGAGCAACCATATTAGGCATCATGTAGTTAGCCTGGCACACCAATCAATCTGAGCTCTACCCACTAATCATGCTTTGCATGGCCATTCCAAGCTCGAAAGTGACGAAGGTGTCAAGCATGCGTACTCCACTTTACAAGCTGTCTTGTGTCCCATTGGCTCAATGACTTGAACCAACTTTCTTTAGCCCCTATAACCCAACAACAACAAGCCGATTCAGCCAGTGCAGGTGGGCACTCTCGACGTTGATGATCTAACGCGTGACAATGGATGGATCGGCAGCAACACAAGTGATAATTTGCTCGCCATAGAAGGTGATTTTGTGGAGAGAATGCATGGTTGACGGGTTGAAACTTGACAAATGACAAAGACGAATATATAAATGAAGAGGTAAGGAACTGAGAAAGAGCGAGGGGTGTGTGATTTAAATAGTTGCCAGTAGTGTTAAAATAGGAAATATTTCCTTTATCAAAATAGGAAGTATTTGTGTAGCAATTGAATCAAATTGTAGAGAAAACAGGCTTGCGTCCTAAAATAGGAAAGTGTGTTTTCTTTTTTGAAGATAAACGATAATTACCCATTTCTTGCAGCTTAGTGAATGCACGTGCGCTTAGCAATTAAATAGTTTCATTCTATTGATAAATTTACGAAGCATTTGGCCCAACCCGCATGTACATGTAAAAGAAACTCACGGGCATTCTAGGTACGATTTTTATTCTAATTTTTTTCCAGAATTTTGACATTTATATTATAGTTACGAGTCATTTCTATTAATTCGGCTATTTTAACATCATAATTAGACGGGAAAATTCCCAAAAAGGGCCCTAAGTGTTCACATTTTCTCAAATAAGGACCTGAAGTAGACATTATTGTAAATAAAAGTTGAAGTGAATCTTGTATCAAATAAGGACTTAAAGTGGCTATGTATGTTTCAAATAAAGGTCTAACTTTCCGACAATCAAGGATATTTTCATCATTTATCATTTTCCATTTTTTTCTTCTTTTTTTTTCTTTTTTTGTGGTTCTTCTTCCTCTTCGCCGGTGGCTAGCCGACCACCCGCGACACCTAGAGATGGTTGGGAGAGGGGCGGCTTCGCCTCGAGAGGCTGCCCCTCGCGACCAATCGCGAGGCTGATGAGGGCCCAACAACCCTCGCCGGCTACTAGTGAGGGTTGACCTCGCCTGCACCTCCTCGCCTTGCCTCCCTAAGCGCAAGCAAGGCTGACCCTCACCAGCGGCCAACAAGGGTCATCAAGCCCTCACTGACTCTAGGCAAAGCCAACCCTCGCCAAATCTGGCAAGGCTAACCTCATCCGCAACCAGTGAGGGCTTGCAGGCCCTCACCAATAGCCAACGAGGGTCATCGAGCCCTCATTGGCCTTGCAGTTGGCCGCGAGGGGCAGCCTCCCCAGGCGAAGTCGCCCCTTGCCTATGGTCGACAAGGGTGGCCCTCGCGGGATCGGGCGAGGCTTAACCTCGCCTAGCCATCTATGGGTGTCACCCGTAGCTGACTAGCCACCGGCAACAAGGAAGAAGAAGAACTAGAAAAAAGATAGGGAAAATTCCAAAAAATGGCCCCAAGTCTTCTCATTTTTTCAAATAAGGGTATAAAGTGGACTTTGTTTTAAATAAGGGCTTAAAATAGCCTTGATTGTTTCAAATAAGGGCCTCGACGGTCTCCGGTTGCCGTGGTTGGCTAAATTTTCTGACTAGTTAAGGGTATTTTCATTCAAATCTTCTTCTTTTTTCTTTTTTCTAGTTCTTCTTCTTTCTCGTCGCCAGTGGCCAACCGACCACCAACGACGCCCACAAACGGCTAGGCGAGGGTCACCCTTGCCTGATCCAGGGAGGGCCACCCTCACCTACCATAGGCGAGGGGCGGCTTCACTTGGGGAGGTTACCCCTCACAGCCAACTACAAGGCCAGCAAGGGCCTACGAGCCCTCACCAACCACGGGCGAGGCCCCCCTCATTAGATCTAGCAAGGGTCAACCGTGCCTACACCTAGGTAGGCAAGGCGAGGAGGTGCAAGCGAGGCCAACCCTCATCAGATCTGGTGAAGGGGGTCTCACTCGCAGTCGACGAAGGCTTGCAGGACATCACCGGCCTTGTGATTGGTCTGAGAGGCGGCCTCCCCAAACAAAGTTGCCCCTCACCTAGTCATTTTTGGGTGTTGCCGATGGCCGGCCGACCATCGGCGAAGAGGAAGAAGAACCATAAAAAGGAAAAAAAGGAAAATAATAAATGACAGAAATATCCTTGATTGCCGAAAAGTCAAACCCTTATTTGAAACAAACATAGCCACTTCAGGCCCTTATTTGATACAAGATCCACTTCGGGCTCTTATTGAGAAAGTGATGGTACTTCATGTCTTTATTTAAAACAAAGTCCACTTTTGGCCCTTATTTGAGAAAATGTTGACACTTTAGACTTTTTTTTGAAATTTTCCCAAAAAGATAAGAAAAAGGAAAGAAAAAAGAAAAAAGAAGAAGATTCAGACAAAAATACCCTTGACCAGCCGGAAAATTTAGCCGACAAGCAACTGACAACTAGAGATGATCTTATTTAAAATAATCATAATCACTTTAAGTTCTCATTTGAAACAACCAAGGCTATCTCATGCTCTTATTGAAACAATATTCACTTCAAATCTTGAGAAAATGAGAAGACTTTGGGCCATTTTTTTGAATTTTCCCTAATTGGACATATGAAAGTTCTTACGTGATTGGCGGATTTTTTGTTCTTGATAACTTTATACGGAAGAGGGTCCCCATGTCCATAAATTTTCCGTACTATTATGAAGTAATGCAATAAAAATAATGATTTATCAATATAAAATCTCATTTGGATAATAAAGCTGAAAGAGACTAAAATTCTCAAATTCAAATTTTTTCTTGTGTGTCCGCTTTGGTAACAAATTGCCCGACACATTTGGCAATTTCCCAATGAAACCCAATTAGGACTTCGGAGAATCCCACGTTTCTTATGAAAGGCTGCGCATGAGAATGCCTTCAAATGTAATGCCTGGTCCGAATGCCAGCGCCAGCCCCCACTCCTCACCACCTTCTCTCTTCATCAGCTCATCTCTCATGTTCTCAATCACGTAGAAAATGGTGTTGCTGCTCACGTTCCCATAGTCCATCAGCGCCTTCCTGCTGCATTCCAACTTGTCGCTCCTCAGCTTCAGCGTGTTCTCCAGCTTGTTCATGATTGCCGGCCCACCCGGGTGGACCGCCCAGAACACGTCGTTGAACCCCTCGCTGAGCCCGGCCATCGCCATGAGGCCCTTGCAGAACTCCTCAATGTTGGCCTCGATCTTCTGAGGCAGGTCCCGTCCCAGCTTGAAGTAGATGCCCTCGTCTGAGAGACGGCCATCGATCACGTCGTGGGTCCCCGGGAGGAACCGCTGCGCCGCATGGCTCAGCTCCATGAAGGGAGACTCTCCATGGCTCGGCAAGGGGTCCGCCCCGATGATTGCCGCCGCCGCACCGTCTCCGAACAGGGCGGCCCCCACCAGGTCGTAGGGGCGGGCCTTGTTCGGGGGCCGGAAACCAAGGATGGTGGTCTCGGACGTGGTCAGCAGGACGCGGCTCCCAGGATTGTTCTCGGCAATGTCCTTGGCAACACGGAGGCCAGTGACACCGCCATAGCAGCCAAGGAAGTAGAGCATCACCCGACCGACATCGTTCCTCAGGCCAAGCCGGGTCGCGAGGTGGAGGTCGCCGCCAGGCAGGCGCAGCTCACTCGAGGAGACATAGACAAGGTGGGTTATGTGCCCCGGGGGCCGGCCCCATTGCTTGATGCAGGAGAGGCTGGCTTGGAGGGCCATCTCCGTGACTGCTGGGTTGGCTATCTCAAGCCTTTGGTTGAGTGTGGGAGAGCCTTCCCTGGCCAGTTCAGGGTACTTGTCTAGGATCTCCCTGGACATCACTGTGTATCTTGTCTTCACGGTGGTGGTTTTACCTGCCAAAAGCAGATGGGAAATTCTCTTGGTGTCAACTCACCATAGCAGAGCATGCAAGCAATGGAAATAGATAGAGGCTCTCGGTTGCATTACCTTGGTGTTAGCATGTCCCCTGAATCTAATGATACTGTGACAATAACATCTACCACAATTGTGGAGTCTACAATGTGAACATTGGCCATAGTTCGACCAAGATGTTCTTCAAACATCAATCTAGGTTAATCTTGGAATGTACGAGTACCGCGACTAATATCACTAACTCAAAAGAACAAGGAAATAGGTTACCATACAACCCTTGTATTTTGGTTGGGTTTATGCAGATTCAGAAATACATTCTTTCCTCACTACTACAAAACGCATTGTTTGAATCACGTTTACTTTCACCGTATGCATTCTAGAGACCGAGGAGAATGGGGTTGCGATATATGATGATGGGTACAGAGTGGGTTATGCTTACAGAGGCGCTCGAGCTTCTCCTTGATCGAAGCGTCTTCGCATTTGGTGTCACGGATGAACCCCTCCACCAAGCATTCCTGTGGGATCACTTGGCTTGGAAAAGCCTTGCCAATCGCGAGGATCGTGGCCTTTCCTGGAGTGGGAGACCGCTTAGTCGAAGCAGGACGAGGTTCAGTGGAGCCATTGGCGTCGACTTTCGACATCTGGTGGCACCCAAAAGGAGGAGCTCTTGAAGATGAAAAGGGTTGCGCGGTGGATCCTCTGTTTGGTTTGGGAGCTTATAAATAAGAGAGCTCAGGCTTGTGGTCTTGTGGGGAGTTGGGTTTCTAATGAAAAAAGGGGGGCATTGAACAAGGATGAATGATTAGTTTTATGTGATTCGGTGCGTTCTTGTTTGAGGAACAGGAATGTGATGACACCATTTATTTTGAGGCAGAGATCTTTTCTTCTCCTGGTGCACGCGCTCAAACCATTTCTCACTTACCACTGGTTGGTTTATATTATACAACGTGCAAGTCCACAAGCTATGAGTTCTTTTCATCACCTTGTACTGAATTGAAAGTCTAGGGCTAGCCAATAGGTGAACTGGGGCAATGGCGCCGTCCCCCATTTTATCGTCGGACAGTACCATTACTGTTGAAGCTTCATGCGAGTTGTCCATTTTGAAGGGCTTGACCTCGACTATCGAAATTCAACCACCTAGATTGATCATTGTTGAGCTGAACCATGGTTGACGGTGGCGCAGATCGTGCTCTGTTCAAGTGCATAAAGTGAAAAAACAAAGATGCCCGGTATAATTAGTCCCTCTGCTTATTGTGAGATTATCGAAGAAAGGACACGCTGAGATAGTGCTTTGCTAGATATGTATGTAATGACGCTGTGAACAAATTACACGCTCTGATCCAATTTTTCCATCCCCAGCAAAATGCTACCTCGTATTTGCAAACAGAAAATGAATCCATGCTCACCGCATTTCTTCGGGTCTGACCAGAAGTGAGGATCAAATGCGCAAAACAGCTAAAAGCTTTCCCCACATTGGGAAAAAATGCTTTGCTAAAGTAAATACCCTTCCATTCCTCTCGCTTGTAAAATGAAATTGAACCAAACGTAGGTCTAAAAAGGACATTTTTAACGAGATAGGAGGTGATGCTACTTCAGGACAGATTACTAGAGACCAATTCTATCAGATCAGATCAATTGTAGCAAGAAAGGCACATCTTGAGCCTCTGTGTTGGACAGAAGAGTTGGACCTAGGCAATGAATAGGTGATTCGGCAGCAACGGTGATGTTCATGATCCATCACGGACCATTACCACTGGCTCAATTCTATTTAGGCAAACAAAAATCATTGTTGACTTATGGAGAAAGAAAGTGGCACGATCTATTCACATAGGTTCTGGCATCTTCCTAGTTTGCAAAAGAGTGGATATGACAAATGTATACATGAGACTTTCCCAGCATAAACATAAAGAGGATGAAAGAAGGCTCTCCCACAGGTTAAACCAGAGCACCAAATATGCTCACCTCCATCATCTGGGGACTGACGCCAGTAATTGCTTTGAGCAGCAAACGTGACATCAGAGGTTACAATGAGGATCTATAATATGATTTGACCATCACAACTCCAGTGGAGAAACAGTGGGAAACTGTAGCTTTCAGCAGTGTTATGGTGTCTATGACAGCAACCAATCTCATGACTGACGTCGATAATAGTACCTGTCCAAAAATGGTAGAATTGGTTGAGAGGGGGAGAAAGAGGAAGGGAGAAAGGGAGGGAGGGAAGGCTGGGACTTACACAAATATCTTTATACCAAAGATGGCGGCATATTTCCTAAGAAGACGTTCCACGGTGTACCATTCTGAGCGATCTGATCCATCTTGATAGCCAACACGTGGCATGTGAATTAAAGCTTTTGGAAGGGAGGGGGGGAGATAGGATGAGCAAAAAATTTGGAATTATTGTACAGAAAATTCTCAATTCCATGACAACGTCAACACACTTGTCAGTGTGCTCCGCGAAGAGCAAGGATAAATCTTAAAACAAAACCAGGAGATGCTGTAAAAGTACTGTTACATATGAAATTAAGACATGCAGAGAAGGATGAAGCAGAAGGAACATATGCAATCATCTTATTAAGCACCCAACCAATGAACAGAAGCTAACCAGAATTCTGAGCAGCTGAATAGGATGCCTTTGAGAGGCAACGTTCCAAGTCAGGCAAAGAGATGTTGCTTCGGGGAACCTTACGCCTTGGGTTATAAGATTGTACAACAGCTAAAGCCACCCATTCAGTATGATCACCACACACATTCTGCTCATGTTCATGGTCTGCAGTGCACCCTATTCAGCAAAACAAAGCTATATGAAACAGAAAGGAAAAGTCTCATGACAGTTAAGGATAGGTCCCAAAACCATACTCTTTACTGGGAAGAAGTAGCATGCATATGAGGCCAGGATAAAACCATAAAGAAGAAAAGGGATAACTTTAGTCTTTAACATCCATTCTCCCATGCAAACCCAGCAAAACTTGGATAAAGAACACACTAGAATTGAATGCAACAAATAAGATAAACAAGTACTTACACACAAAGAACACAGGGAATTGAAATTTGACATTCATGTTACAGGATTCAACCCAAAAAAATTTAAGTGGAGGAAGTGACCATTAAATTTAAGGATCCTTCGACCAAAATAAATAAATAAAGGATCCAACCCAAAAAAGTTTTGGATGAGGAAATGACTGCATCTAAGACTTAGGTAAACTCTGCAAGGTTATATGGGATAAGTTCAAGACAAACAAATAACTACCTATAATTCACAAATAAATGTTTATAGCACCTGAATATCTGAATGACATATTCATTGCACCAACTAGACTTTCAAACACCTCACATGACATTAACTGAAGACCATTC
Source organism: Corymbia citriodora subsp. variegata (assembly GCA_014858505.1). NCBI lineage: Eukaryota > Viridiplantae > Streptophyta > Magnoliopsida > Myrtales > Myrtaceae > Corymbia > Corymbia citriodora. Next base: position 18,736,074 of record CM026413.1, on the reverse strand, counting down.
AATTTTCCTTTTTGCTCAGTCGACGACATGTCATGTCCTAAGCCAAGTTTACTAGAGGAGAACCCAGATCTAAAAGGACTAACCATCAATCTTTAGGAGATGAAGATCACCAAGATGCAGGTCACCAAATTCAGCTGCACGTTCATATGCTGCAGGAATATCTGAGGAAAGTTTCGCCAATGCATCGAACATGCCCCCATGGCCCCATTTCCCAGAGTTGTCAATGCAACTGCCAGAAATAAGTGATTCAACCATTAAGAAATTGTCTATTTGAAGCATGACATTCCTGAACTATCAGAATAAACATCAGTGAGGTATGGCAGTTGGAGATTGGAGCTGTGAGATGATCTGTAATTGGTAGAGCACCCTTGTTTTTCTGGAAGATCATTGGCTACAGAAGATAACTAAGATTACAATCCCTGCACTTCTCAAGTCTTTCATTGATAATTGTGCTTTAGCTCATGAGAGAGGTTTCTTGAGGGTGTTTTAGAAAGTGAATCTCAAAGCGAATTGGACAATATTGGAGCTTCAACTTTTGAGGAATCTGCTTTCCTCTGAAAAGGAATATGAAACAAAAATAAAGATAGTCACTCCAATAAAATAGGCATTTAATCATGAACCTGAGTGAGACCGTGGCAAGCTCAATGAGGCAAGTACAGTGCTCTTTAAAAATTGGGAATGCATTCTGGATTAATTTCAATAAGGAATGCATTCTAGACAAGAATTGACATTATCTTATTTTCTGTGAATTCTTGATTGCTATGGATAAGTAATAGGTGTACAGAATAGTAACCTTACATAATTAAAAATTCAACAAAAAATCATTTACTCCTTATTACATGTTCCTTATTAAAATGAATTTAATCCAATTCTTATGTGAAATTACACATTCCTTATTAAAATGAATCCTAGAGGCATATTGTGAATTACCCTGGGGCTTTTATATAATTTTTTTTTGAAAATAAGGGGGAAAACTGAAAAGTTGAGAAAATATGAGGAGGAGGGCACACTTGCAACAATTCAAAAGGTTCATATGTAATATCATATTTAAAACAAATTGGATAAACATAAAATATCTAACCTGAATATGATGGTGTTTTCAGAAGGACAAACTTTAGATGGTTGTGTGCAATCCCCATAAACAAAATGGAGGGACCCTGAATCCAATGATATGTCACTCTCAATTGGCAAAATAGGTTCCTTGACAGATAATGAATTGTATCCAAGCGATTCCCACTTTAACTTCTTTTTTTCCTCTGCCTTCTTCTTTGCATCCTCGATATTTAAACGCCTATCCTCAGGCTCTACGGCCCTCCTGGGCCCCAAAAGCTCATTTGGTTCAATACTAGCTTGTGATGCCTCCTTAAATTTTTCAACCCATGAAAGATAAGAAGACTCATCAAAACCAGGATCAAAAGCAACAGAAGCAGAACTTCCTTCCACAATAAGTTCGCCAGTGTCTGATACATTGGCAGGATCAATCTCAAATTTTCTCTCATCCTTGCCCAATTCATCGCGCATTGCAATTATCTTTTCAACCGCAGCATTCACTTCAGACAGCTTTGATTCACCCAATTTTCCAGTAATCTCAGTAGGATCAAACATTTGAAGCCCATATATGATGGAGTGGAAATCACCAGTTTCAACTTCACTTTCGTCTCCTTTCTCTGTAGAACCAACTCCTATGACATTTTGGCTGAGCAGCATTTTTCTCTGTGCTCTCCTCATGATAACCTTTCATTCATGAAAACTTTATAGTAAGTACAGATTGTCAGTGCTTGCATCAAAGCCTGAAGTCTTACCTCTTCAACTGTACGAACTGTGACCAAGTTTATGGATAACACATGACTCATTTGCCCTATCCGGTGAGCACGCTGCAGAGCTTGCTTGTCCACCTGGGGATTCCAATCTTGCTCAAAAAATATAACCTATTCAAAAAAATCAAACTAGCAATGATCAATTTAATAGAATGGCTACCATGAGGAGTACTTGTAATAATTGGTACAAGTACATATTTAGTTTACAATATCGCGCATGAAGGTCACCACATATTGTAATTATAAATTACGCACATGGTGCCGCAGAAAATGTCACCTAATCAGTCTCAATCTCTCAACTTGACTTCTCTATGGTATCAAAGCAGAACATTCCATTTTCAGAACTCTCTAGGTCTCTCAACGTCTCACTTGCTTTGCTTTAGTGTTGGCCAAATTCCAGTTCACACATAGATGGACCAGGTTTTTAGATACAATTTAACCACGCCTTCGCAAAACAACTTAATATTTTGAATAACTTGGACATGGTCTCACAGATTTTTTCCCAAGCATCAAATCATAACTTGAACTTTCTCTTATATGGCTAGCCTAGAATTATTTTCTGTGATAGCGTCACATCCATCATAACCAATGTCGAGATTTTTCATCATATTCATTGCCTTTAACTTATAATTTTCAGATTAAAAAATTTATAGAGAACACACAAACTGACGTCAATTTCACTTTTCCTCTCTGAACTTCACAATATATGTATTATATTTTCCTTCGGACAAAATCCAGAAAAAAATTTCTGAGTAAAAGGAAGGAAGAATCTATCGCTGCCAAGCCCATTTTTGGCTTGAAAAGTCAGCAGTCCACCTCTGCCATGGCATACTCAAAATCATGACCAGATAGATGAAAAAAAAAATCGTAAAACCAAACACTTTACAGTCTCTCATATTCAAGCAGTATTATACTGCAATAGGGAGGCTATCAGGGTTGCAGTCTATGCTCTATTCTTTGTTGTCATCACGGTGTCACACATGCTCCTTTACATTCATTCAAGCAGCTTGATACAAATCGGCACTAAGTTTGATTCTCAACTACTACTATCCCACAGAAAGTGTATTCAAATATGTATGTGAGTCCTTCGTGGCTACCAAAAACCAAATTTCAATCAACTGTTTAAATGAATGGGTAAAAGCCTTGAAGGGTCCTGACTTATACGAGAAGATAGCTAAACCCGAGCATGGCTTTCATGTTAATTGTTAGCCATGGAATACAGGCTGGAAAGCATATGTTTCATCTCTTATTACTGGAAGGAAAAGGCAGACCAATTAGCTTTTTTATGAGATACTCACTGTATCAGCAGCTACCAGATTTAAGCCAACTCCACCAGCTCTTGTGGATATCATGAAAACAAATGCACCATTTTGATTAGGTCCAGAGTTCCAATCATCTTTCACTGATTGTTGGCTAAAGCTTCTAATTGCAGCAAAACGTTCTTGAGCCCGTATCGATCCATCAAGACGCTCATAAGAATATCTCCGTAGCTCCAGATAATCCTGCATTGTATTTGAGAAACACCATTAGCTAAGCAGATGCTGCATATGATAAGTCAGTATTAGGAGGATTAGAACCTGTAGAATGTCAAGCGTGTGGGTCATCTGGGCAAAAAGAAGAACACGGTGGCCAGAACTATGTAGTTTGCTGAGAAGTTGATCCAATATTATTAGTTTACCACTAGCCTGTTCATGAAAGTAGAGACAAATGAAAACTGATTAGAACTAGGGATAGTTCAGACAAAGCTCAAGTCTACTTATGGAAGCCAATTTAAGTAGACAGAGTTCCACATTATAGCTCAGTCCAGACTCAACAGGTTAAGTAAGCAAATAATTCCTCATTTCTTTTCCTCCTTCTGTGAGCCTTCCAACTACAAGGAACCCAACGTCTGCAGAGAAATTTCTGGGCAATTAAAAATGAGGATACATCTAAACTTTCCATTTGGCCCAATCAGAACGACATTCCTTTCAGTAATAAATCTGTAAAACCATCCGTAATTTCTAATAATGGTGATAAGATTGTGCAACCGACTAACTATTCGCCCAGCTAATAGATGTGCTTTACTAACAATGTTAAAGACTAACAATCGCCGATGTTCAAGTAAATTACAACTATGTTATACATTTACAGGTCAAAACTAAATCATAGCAGTAAACACTACTATTGTTTTTGTGGATAGTAAAACTGTTATTTTTCCGATAAATTACAAAAGAGTAAGCACCCATTTGTAAAATCTAAAATAAGTGGCAATCTGCTATTGGATTTGTTGATAAAATTGCTTTTTCATTGATACCTTACAAACAATTACGTGCCAACTCGTAAATTATGAAAGTAACCAGTACTCTACTATTGGATTTGTGGATAGTAGAATTGATATTTCCTTGGTAACTTACAAACAGTTATGCGCCCACGCTAAAATCTAAATATAAATCATAACTATTATTGTGTTTGTAGAAAGTAAAATTGTCATTTCATTGGTAATTTACAAACGGTTACGCGCCCACTTGTAAAGCCTAAAAATGAGTGGTAATCTACTGTTAGGTTTATCAACGGTAAAATTGTCATTTCACTGGTAACTTACAAACCATTGACCAGATTAACACATTATTGATCACTTTCTACTTACCATCAATAGTTCAACTTTACTGCTGATGTTATCTATTTGCATCCACAGAACAAATTTCTGTTTTCAGCAAGCAGAATTTCAGAAATCTGCTCAGAAGTAATCCTACCTCAACCAGATGTTCACCTTCTTCATATGGTTCAGGTTCGATGCCTGGGAATAGATATGGGTGGCTGCAGGTTTTTCGCAATTGCATTACCTACAGAAAAGCAGAAAATGAGTAATACAAATAGGAATAACTTCAGCAAATTTGACGCATCAAATATAATCAGTAACTTTGGCCCATGGAGGAAATATAAAAGATATCAACGATAGCCTTACAACAGCAAGAGGAATACAATCGACCTCAACTTGGTTTAGAATTCCAATTATGACACCACAAGATAGTAGATATCATTTTGGTGACACATTGCTATTTCCATCAACTTGATCTTTTCGTTTTATAGGTAAAAGATAAAACTATAGGGCAAAAAAAAGCTCACACAAGTAAGCCAATAGATAGTATTAGTCTTATTGATCTTAAAAAATAAAAGGAGGTAGTAGTGATTTTCAGCCTACAAACTAGATGGCGTACTTTTGTCGTGAACAAATTACAGGAACAACAGGTTTCCCCTTCTATTGTTAAACAAAAGGAATACCAAGCCTCACAACCAGAATATTGAACTATTTTCATTGACAAGTTATATAACAACCTGATAGTACTATACAAAAAGGTTAGATAACAATGATCCTGAATGTCTTCTTTCTTTATCTTGATTAATAAGGACATCGGCCAAAAGAGAATCCATAGTAGTGTTTGTGGGAGAGACAATAGTCTCCCAGAAATGAAATTGCAGTGACGAGAAACCTGCCAGCTTCTTGCATTCCCAAACCGAAGGGTAATGGATTTCACTCTGTCTAGAAGCATAGTTTTAAGTTTTACAAGCTCAGCCATCTCTTTTTAGGGATGGCAGCAGCCTAGACCTCTGGGCTTTTTGACCTATTGACTCTCAATAAGGGCTTTAGGTATATGGTCAAGCTTTGGACCAACTTATAAATATCCTAGGATTTTTTTGTAGTTATAAGAAATTCTTAGACTTTCCTTGTTCAAGAAAAGCATCTGAATGTGGTTAAGTGGCCAGAAACAACTGCTGACCAGATCTAGCACCTTAAGTTGAGCTTCAGTTCCCTCGTTGGACACAGGAGTCGAATCTGGTATGGGTTCAAGAGTGGGCAATTCTAATTATGATTGAGGTTCTATATTTGCCAATCCGAACTCAGCCTGCTATCGGCTAACACCCCAATGTCTCCTTTTGACTTTCCAACTAATTGTTCCACAATATTATCCAAATAGTAATCAGAACAGCTGAACATCCACGATCATAGAAAGTGAAGCATCTCTGTATTCAGAGCAGTTAGTAAGGTAAATAGCAATTTTCATCTTGAAAAAATTGTTAAATTCACTCTTACAATATTCTGTAAGGATTGAGTACTGGAAGCTCCAGAAGAGAGTGCAAGGAGTTTTGGGAGCTCTTTCTTCAGTATTGACAAGTACACCTTTTTTTGCAAGTCCACCATCGGAGCCATTCTACCAAAAGAATGTATCATAGCAATGTTTTAGCACGTCCCAGGATTAATCATTTTATCAAAAAAGAATACGAACATCAAAAGTGTCGTATGAGATTTTAAATTCTATTAACCCCATGTAAATGACCTACACTGTTATCTCAGTAAGAGGAGGCAGCACCAATGTCCCACCCTCAATAAGTTTAGATTTAGTTCGGCGCAGCATAAATGCTCTCAATATACGTCTCAAACTTCTGACCTGCTTCCTGACCTCGGTGTCATCATGAACTACACAAGACCAAGTAGAACAATTCAAATGAACACCTCAATAGCTAGAGTAAGGGTACACTTGCACATTGAAGTGAGGAGGGAAAGAAAGAAGACATTTAAGGAAAAGAGGAAAAAGGAGACTACAATTCCTTTGACAATTTAGGGAAATACTCCGGGCCAATCACGTGCAAGAAACTATTCCTTTACTTCCTGCTAAATTTGAGAGAAAGTGAAAAATGGGTCCCAAAAAAAATGTTTCCCTTCTTGAATCACTCTCACTTTTTTTTTCAACTGTAAGAAAATAAGTATTACTCCTTGCCATCACTTCTTTCCATTTCCTTACACTTCCCTCCATCTAAATGAAGCTGTAGCACATTGTATCTTTCCATAAAAAAAGGGTTCAGCAAGAAACATGAAAATACAGGAAAGAATATAAAGTAAACAAAACACTGCTATTTACCGTGATAAACAACAAAATACATTTTGTTATTGAAATAGTATTTAGATGGACATATAGGCAAAGGCACCTTATTATTAAGAATAATCAAGTAATATGTGCATTGTTATTCTTTTGCTCCTTAAGAAGTTTGCTCTTGTGCGACTTCACCATGCTTCAGCGAAACATGTTTCACCACATCATCATTACTCACTTTCCATATTCTATATTTCAGTTTAAGCATCAAATTTCATAGAAAAAGTTCAAATTGAATTCACCATAGACCCATCCCCCTAATAATATGTTATAAACCCGTGTTTTGAGCTTCATGCTACTCCTTTCTGGAATGATAAAATGAAAATTCGTGCAATTACCAGTAAGAAGTCCCTCAGGCTCATTGTTTTGACAGAGAAAAGTGTCTGCAGTGGGCCCCAACTTCACCAATACCTAGTTGATACCACCAATTAATTTATAGTTGAACGGATATTGGCAGTTTTTTCCTTTTTTGTACAGATATATCAGGCACTATAATTCAAGTAAGCATGATTTTAAATCTTTTTCCACAAATTATAGGCACAATGAAGGGCTCACCAATACTTTGTGCACACAATCAAAATCCTTTTGTGCCGGTAATTTATTTATGAAAAAAATTGGTTTACAAGATTTTATCATTGATGGTGGATTCTAGAAAAGATGGAAAAGTGAAGGTCCATACGTACTATAAGTTGCCAATGAAAGTAAATAACAAATAAAAATCGTTTTCTTTACAGAAGGTTATAAATCAAGCCAAATCAAGTTTTTGTACCAACTAAAGAGGAAAATGAAAATGGCTACTTTTTGGTTATTTTCCCCTGTCATGGACTTAATCATGAAAGCATTTCCTCTTTTGAGGAAAAGCTAGAGTTGCCATTCCTAACAAGAAGTTTTTTAGTACCAGGAGCTCGTTGTCTAATAGCAGGCTGCTACATAGTAATGTCTACTTTTGTGTACTTCATTCATTGTAACATATCAGAGCCACAGCTCTTCTAAACTAAGACAAAAATAAACCCTTATCCTGTTGCAGTACATAAATGTCAAAGATAATTGAAACTACTTCAAAAAATGGGTCCTATAAATATGTACGCAATCATTGCTATAAGACACATTCGGAATAATATTTTGAATACTCTGAAACAGGGTTTGATCGTAAGTCACCCCTACAATTTTTGTGATTTTACTCCTTATACTTTGTGCACTAGCGAAAATAGCCCATTTGTCCAACCTCAATCAGGTTCCCAACAGAGTTAGGTGATGTCACAACCTCTAAAGTCACCACATTGGATCATTACACTAAAAGCCCTCACAAGAGTTGAACAACAAGACTGTTCTCACTAACATAAATATTACCCTCAAGTCACCACCATTAGAGTATATGGATTTACTTACTGAAGCACCCAAAAGTGCAGTGAATGTCTAAACAATTTTTCATTTTACATCAAAAGAGGCTACTAGAGCTCGGTAGCTTCCATTATCAAGTTTCACCTTTCATTGTTAAACTTTCTATTAGTGTGATTTTCAGTATGACCATTCACTTGAGATATGTATGCAATAAGCATTTTCCAATAATTAGTTAAGAAGGCTGAACCAGCACTCAGAAAGTACAATTAAAATGGTTAAACAATTTAGAAAGGGACTTCCACTTTTCCCCCTCTCTCTTATGCTAAAAATAAGGCATGGATGTACCCAGATCAAAGTTCGGAAGACAGTCCACAAGGAAACTTCATTTTAGGAAGAAGCAAAACCAAAAGTAAATCAATTTTCATGGATCAGTATGGATAACCTGATGAAGGATCTGCGGCCTCCTTAAATGTTGAAAGAAACTCCTCCAGTGTACCAAAGACTAAAGGCATACAAAAATGCATCAATGCCCATAGTTCAGTGAGGTTGTTCTGAATGGGAGTGCCAGTCATCAATAATCGCCTTGGAATAATATATCGGTCCATGAGGACCTTATAGAGTACCTACAAAGTTTTTAGCATTTAGATGCTTCTGGTAATAACAACACATGGAAAATGCATATCTCCACAATTTGGAAAGCAGAAAAATGAATATGATAAGCTTAGATGAAGAATTACAAAGATATTGGCTAAAGATTGCCATTATCCACATGAAAAAAGTGCAATGTCCAAGAACTTATTCAGTTTGACTAGTATGGAGTTATAACCTGACCCATAGTGTCGGAAAGTAGAGATACCAAATCTAGCATAAAAATATGCAATACAATGTCTATGCAGGAAGGTGGGACCTCTAAGTTTGTAGCACAACCCCATCCACAATTGGAAAATAGCATACTGATATTTGGACTAGGCAGGTCTCAAATGGGCAGGAAGGTGGGACCTCTAAGTTTGTAACACAAGCTCATCCACAATTGAAAAATAGCATACTGATATTAGGACTAAGCAGGTCTCAATCACCCCATTGGGTATGGCAATCTTTTCTGTGCATGGCCCTTTCCCAAACCCACACATTTGACCTTTTGAGCCTAGAGCAGGCTGCCATGTTCCTGATCAGGTGCTTGCAGATAATCTTACAAATTTTTCATATGCTGGGACATACACTTGAAGGATTCTTAAGCCGCTGAGCCTCATCAACTATGGCATATTGCCAGAGTATTTGGGAAAGAAACCCCTGATCCATCAGTGCAATGTCATATGTTGTCAATAGTACATCAAATGGTAGAGATAAAGCCTGCAAACAGATTTCATCAAACAGTTGTCCTCCAACAGTCAGCAACACATTTAAGTTAAAATCAGAAGAATTAAAGTGATTTTTTCATGTTCTGCTTCGATAAACTCACATCACTTGATGAATGATGCTGTTTCACGTGATCATACATCATTTTACGCAGACTGCGACGGTTTTCTTTCTCACCAACATACCTAAGAACCTTCAAGTTGGGGGCAAAATTGACTATCTCTGACACCCAGCCATCAGTCACGCTAAGAGGACATAACACCACTAAGGCACACCAAAGAACAGAACAAGAAGGATAATCAGACTACCAACAGAAATCATGAACCAGTTTAGAATCATATCAAAGCAAACTTCTTCTAACTCACAAAATGGCCCAGATGACAATTGAGAAACCTTCAAATAGCTCAACAATGAAATAGCTTGCAATGTCTTTCCTAATCCCATCTGCAAACAATTAAGTTAGATTAGCTTAAAAGGCACAAATGCAAAGACAAGGAAGTTCTTATTCTATTATAGTCATAGATATACAACCGGCAACCATTTGCTAGTGTCTTAGCAAGCACAATTGAGTGCATCCAATATGAGCAAATGAAAGGTGAAGTCCTTGCGGCTTGAGGGACATCATATGGAGTAGGGTGGCATTTTTTGCTATGTATTGACACATTTTAACACGATTATATTACAAACTCAAAGTGAAACGAATTCAATGTGAGTAAGTCTACATAATAGTGTTCTTCAATGACCGGGCTTAACACAATCGCCAAAGCCAATTATGACACATAAGCGCAATTGCCAGCCCTATCAGGAGTTATCGAAAAGCACTTCTCTCAAGCATGAACAGAAATTTAATGCAGCATATCACTTTGAACCATTTTAGATTGATAGATTAGACACTTAGAGATTTGGCTACCTAATTACAATGAGGACTATTGTTAAACCATTTAAAAATTGAATCATGCACTAATCTTCCAATTTAAGCTTTTTGAATAGTCAACGGTGATCCTACAAAATTTTATAACCACAATTATAACATTTGCAAGCTATTCTTTGTTACTTTGCTCCAATCGGGGTTTTGTGGTGTTTTGAGCTAGTTTAATATGGTATGATTCAAAATTATGCTTAATTTCTTGGTTTCTTGTCAATTAAGACAATACTACAATGTACACAAACACATAATTAGCATCATATATATGTACAAACAGAAAAATTTTAACTGCACATCAAAATATGTATATACAAATAGACTTATCAAATGCTTCATTTGAAAGTAATACAATCCCTTTACAAATTAAAGGATCATCAACAATGTCTTTTGGTGCACTTTTACCACACAAATTGCCACCCATGAGACAAAAGAGAAACTTCCATTAAGCAAAGGTATTATGAATGTACATTAGCCAAGTGAGTATCACGTCAGCCCCACAACCCATGCTATCACCACCTTATTAATTTATAAGATATAGACATTTTCTTGGGAAGATATTAAGAGATTTCAATAAATCCACATTTGTGCGTTATACTGTCATGGAGACTAAACCTAAAGAAAACTAGATTTTGTTGTTTAATTGGTCCTTAGCATATGACATTTCTAAAGAACGGCACAACTTACAATACTGTTAGATCTGTTTTCCCAAAGCCCCCAGTTTGCTGACATACTATAATGTAGTGTCTGGGAGTTAAAAATTTCTGTTTATCAGTAAATGTATCCATGTTCAAGACTGACAATAGGTATATCCTCTCATTTTTCAATTTGCCGTTGATTTAGAGGAATATCCAGCATTTAAAATAAAAGCTAGCTACAATGATGCAGGCAGCAGTATTACTATGAAAAAAAGAGCGTTTACAATATTACAAACCACCATTATGGTGTTTGAAGAAAATTTGAACTCCAGGACGACCCAGTTTTCAAACAAGAGATCATTGTAGACATATCCATCAAAATACTTGTAACCAAGACCCATTCTTTAAAGCTGAAACAATCATGAAAGTTGAGCATTGGTCTGCAAATTCAATTTCTGCATTGGTAAAAATGTGATTGGAGATCCTAGGACTCATTTACGTGTCACTCACTTGGTCAATACTCAATCCTTTGGTTTGTGGTTTACAAATTCCATGTGACAAATTCAGTAGTAAAGCAAGATTTTTACATGCTAGGACCCAAAGCACCATCACTGGACCAAGTGAGTTTCGGATAATCTGCTTCCCAAGAGAGACCCTTCATGCATTGTCCATTGCCAGGCATACAATGGAAACTCCATAGACACTATGATATAACGTGTATGCCCTAGAGACTTCTTTTGACTTTAGCATCTTCTAGCACTTCATGAACGAGAGAGACTTAATTGTCAATCGAACATTTCTCTCAAATAAAATACACCATGATCTCATTGTTACTGAATATAACTGAAGCAACAGTCCAATAGGACACTTAACGAACACTGGAAGCTGACAAAGTTTCTCACTGGGAACTAGGCAGTCATGCTTAAAAGTACCCTCGAGTCTACAAACTCCAAAACAGTAAGTCCAGAAGCAAGAAATAGACACATGCCCAGTTCATCGTAACTCAGAACAAGATCGCAAGCACCTGCCCCTTGACAATGTATTGTATTGGTTAAAACTAGCCGCTTCTATCAACAAATGGAGAAGGAAAAGAAAAATGAAATAAATATTCCAACAATCCCAAATACATACTTCTAAAGAAAACGTTTCGCCGTCGAGAGGTGAAACAATGAGCTCCCAAATTCAGCACAGAGCGAAAAAAAAATGAAAAACTCCGTACCTCGTCTCCTGCACCACCACAGAAATTCCGATCGTCAGAGTCGATTCTCCCACATTCTCACAGACTAATACCGACAAAATGTGAGTTCAGAGACAAGAAGGCAACACTAACCGAGAACGACATTGACGCCGAGGTTGTACCTCCTTATCAGCCACGAGACTCCTTCAACTTGGTGAGGCTTCAAGGTCGCCCGAAGCCCCAGCTCCGGACCGCCGATCGGCACGTCGCCGCCGCCGCCGCCGCCGGCCGCGTCCGCCGCGAGCAAGATGCTAGCGGCCGCTTCGAGCCGCTGCTCGTACTTCATGTTCTTCGCGCTCTCTTTTCGTTCGTAGCGAGTTTCTTTTGAACCAGAGCACGGAGGGGAAGTTGAAAGCAGGGGGAGAGAGGCCGATGGGCCGTCGAACGATCGGCAAGCCATTTTCCCCATTTTGCCCACGCTAGAGATTTGGCCACGTGGCGCCGAGCCGTTTCTTTGGCTGTCCACGTGGAATAAAAGTTGGCTGGCACCGCCTTGCCAACTCAGCGACAAGACACTCTATTCAGAGCGCGACACGTGTCTCTCCAGCGACTCGGAATTTCGAAAATCCCTCTCTCGTCCCTCCTCATTTGCTCCTCCGCTTACTCTCCACGCTATACTCTCTTTATGACTCCATCTGCCCGTTAACACATAAATTTTGACGGTCATATTTAGCCCATAATTAAATAAAAAATTAGAGATTAGTCCGATCGCCAAACAAAATTATACGGTTCGAGCGTAGTGTTACCATCTATCATTGCACATACAATCGAAGGAGCTTCTTAAAGATATAAGCGGCGTGGCAAGTAAAAAATTACACTAATCCCTTCTTGATAAATCCTATCTCCAATGACAATTATCCATTCAAGTGATCTTGAGGAAATAGGTCGGGATTGAATAATTCCGAAATCAAAAAGGTAGGAAAATTTGGAGGGTAAAGACTTTTGGAGATAAGAAATATTAGCATTTTAGCCATCTCCTGAACTTTGAATAGGAAATTCGATCGTTAGATAGGTGGAGGAATAAAATTTTATATCTAAGAGTCCTTATTAATAAGGGCAACCATATGTCTATAAATAGAGGTCCATTTGGGGCAAAGAGGGGGTCAGCAAATTCTCTTGAACTACCACCATAGAGAGATACACATTACGAGATAAGAAAGTCAGAGAGAAAGGGAGAGAAAGAGAAGAGGTGTCCCTCGACCAAACCTTGGCCAAGACACTGCCATTGCCGCACCACCCTCCGCCTTGCCGTTGCTGCCGCTCATGCCGTGCCTCTGCGGCGGAGCCCGGCAAGACCAAGATTTCGTGGCGCTTTCCCTCTGTTTCGCATAGGTTCTTTTGCCGAGAGCCCACTCCGGCTGAAAAAGAAGACAATTCCACTGGCACAGCTTACAACGTTCCTGATTCAAGCAGCCATGAGCCTGTCATCACCAGCTTATTGTCAAAAGAACATCACCGCCCCGACCGTTATTCGCGTGTCGCCGTTTGTGAACCAAATTTGGAAACCAATATTCGAATTAAGTACAAATATTATCTAATTTGATTTTTGAATGTTTTGTTTCCTTACTTGAGATATAGTTGATGCACGTGATAGAATTTCCTAAATATATTATAATATTCTTCTTATTCAAAATCTTGAGTAGCATTTTTAAGTAGGGATTATTTTCAAATTTCCTAACGTGCCAAAATAGTCAATTTGATCTCACGTCCAAGATAAAAATCATTAATCCAATTTCACACCCAACATATGATTATGATTTCGTGAAAATTGATCAAACTTTTGTCAATTTCTAAAATTAAATGGACATGGATAATATCTTGCTTAATTTGCTGTTATGCTAGATATGAATATGATTTCCTGCTCTTGATGCCTTTATTTGAACTGATTTTATTTCCATAAAAAAAATAAAAAAATATATTTGAGTCGCGTTTGATCTTACCTGTTTTAGGATAGATTGCATATTTAGATTAGTTTATTTTATTATTTTGAATTTTTGAAATAAAAAAGACCAAAAATACTACTTTGTTAGATTTCCTTTTACTTAATTTAAATTGCATGTTTAATTATAGGGTAATTTTAATTTCGAATTTTAAAAGAGAAAACATGAATTCTTTTGCACATCATTTAGTATCATTCAAATGTGTGACACATTACGATAGTCATAAAATTAATATCGCATGACATATAATTCACATGTTTGGTTGCACATTGCTTACCATTTTAGTTAAACATTAGTTTAGGATTCAAGTGAAAATCCTAGAAATCATATTTCTAGGATTGCTAACTAACCATTCAACAATGCTTTTGTTGCTCCAAGGTAAGTATTTCCTCCATTTTCTTGTAATTTATTTAATATTTTGATTATTGAGTATTAAATAATGGTTAATCACCTCGTATTGTCGATGAGTAAATTAAAATCAATCCAACCAGCCTGCAAAACATATTTTTGAATACTCGAATTCACGTTCATTCTTTGGCTCGTAGGAATACTTTACTTATATTTCTAATCGATCCACCAAAGAATAGATTAGTGACAACTTTTAATTGAAAAATTTTGCATGTTAAGAATTTGATCATGAATCATGAATTGGTATAAGCTTGGAAGAGCCCAAATTAAGTTTTATGTTTAGTGATCCATTAGCCTAAATCCAAGTGTCACCCACTTTGAGGTTCGCCATCAACTAAAATCATTGCAAGCCACCACCTCATATGCAACCTCGGCCGGAGAAGGGAGGAAAGAGAACAACGGGGGATGATGCTAGATTTGGGAGCTACAGTGGGCAAACAAGAAAAAGAAGAAGGAGGGATCAGACAATGCTTCACGTAGAGGGTAACGGTTCGTGATTGTTTCCTTCTTTAGGAAGCATTGCTTTGGACCGACTTTAGGGATAAGATACCATAGGTACGGTAGGACGATCGAGATGGTGGAGAGAGAGGAAAGTGTTGGACGGAGAAAGGTGGACGGATGCGTCGCGCCTTCGTCGCCCTTGACCAAAAGCTCTTTCCTTCGGCCCGCCTGCCATGAGCAACACGAAGGAGAACTTCAACATGGCCGATCTCTGCTAGTGACTTGCCGGTTCGACAGACTCACGTTTCGCTGATCTTGCCTTCTTATTTTGAGCTTGACTTTTTTGTATAAGGAAAATCATCAAAGTTCTAAACCTATTATACTTTTGTCAATTTATCTATTAATCTTTTAATTTTACTAATTGACTCTTAAATATTTTTACATTTTGCTAGTTGAGTCCATCTAATCATTTTTAGACGAATATCGCTAACGTGGACGCTTGGAGTGTGTTTGATAATTATTTTGTTCTCAGAAATAATTTTTGCTAAGATTTAGTTTTTTCTAATTCTTTTTGGACGAGTTTCTAAGCGTTCAAAGGCTTGGTACTGCACAAAAATTCTATTCTTAGAATAAAAATGCATTTAGTACGATCATAAAATTAGTTAAAAGTGAATTTATCACGTATGTACTAATTTGTAGTTTTTGTTAAAAAAATTAGTTTGGGCTAATAGATGTACCGCTTTGAAGTTTTTGGTGATAAAAAAATTAGTTTAGAGTAAATTTATTACGGATATATCAATTTAGGATTTTTACGGTATTAACCCTTTGATATGCCAAAAGAAATGGTATTAACCCATCTTCTGATATAAATGATTAAATTGATTTAAATAAGATCATTTCCTATGAGGAACTCTACAAGGATTGGAAAAATCTTTGAGGAGAGACTTGCACCTTAAAAGCTGTATTAACAGCTTTACACACGAAATTGTTTTATTTTTTCTACTTGTTAGTTCTATCGAGTGAAGCAGATGACATATTGCAATTTCATTTAATTCCCTAAGAAGTATCTATTTAAATATACAATTTTACCAATTATATCAAATGCAAATTTGCAATTTGTATTAGTTAAATTTACAATCCCAAACTATTTCCATAAGATTACTTTTAACAGCCACATGTAAAATTATAATTCATGAAGAATTGATCTTTCCCTTGACAAGACTAGTTTTCTTGCGCTTCTCACTTATTTGGTTCCCAAATTAAAATTTGTTCTTGCCTTGTTGAAGTTTATTTGACAAAAGATATAATTGATGCAAATTAAAATTTTTTTTGTTACTTCCCCTATTAAGTAAACATTGATTTTTTTTGGGTTTCAATAAAATTGATGATTCTGGCTTTTTAATTTTTTTTTTTTTTGAAAGTGGACAGTCAGATGAAATATCATACGTACGATATATACTAAATTGCATATTTCAATTTTACGCAAGTGGGAAAACTCTCGTGAGCACCACGCACAAACATTCTACCAGTCGACTCTTCAATTGCTCAGAAAATTTGAAAATATGCAAAGGGATTTCCTTGGAGCCCCATCTTCCTTTTGCATAAAGTTCTTATTTCATTTTAAAATTATCATTTTTTACATTTTTCCGTCGATATATAAAAGAATCCGAAAAAATTCAAAAAGTTCCAGGGCCAAAAACCCCAAGGCGCAAGCTGCTTCTCCTAAACCCCTCGGCATTTTACACACTTTCCCTCTCGAGCTTTGCAGAGAGGGAAAAGAAAAAAACAAAAAAAGGAAAAGAAAGTGCTCGCTCCGACGATGTCGGGTTTCTCATTCGGGTCCTCCTCCGCCGCGGCCCCGTCCTCCTCCGCCGCGGCGACAGCGTCTCGCTTCTCGTTCGGATCGTCCGCTCCCGCTTTCGGATCCTCCTCCGCCGCGTTCGCCTTCACTCCCTCCTCCGCCGCAAACCCTAGCTCCTCCTCCTCCCCTCTCTCCTTCGCCTTCGCCCCCTCCTCCTCCTCCGCTTCTGCCTCCCCCTTCGCCGCCGCCGCCTCCGCCTCCTCCTCCAACCCTAGCTCCTCTCCCGCTCCCGTTTCCTTCGGCTTCGCTCCCTCCTCTTCCTCCTCGTTGTTTTCGTCGGCGCCCTCTGCTCCTTCGTTCTCGTTCGGCTCCACGCCGGCGGCTTCGGCGCCGACGCTCTTCGGCGCGCCGTCGTCGCCCTTCGGAATGGTGCAGCCTGCCGCGAGTGCGTCGCCGTTCGCGTCGAGTTCCCCTTCGCCATTCTTTGGCTCGTCGGGGAGCTCTGCTTCTTCTCTGTTCGGTACGCCCGCGCCTTCTTCCGGTGCGAGCTCAGGTTCATCCTTGTTTGGGACGCCACAATCGGCGGCGAGTTCCGGTTCGTCATTGTTTGGAGCGGCCACTTCCGGTGCGCCTCTGTTCGGAACGGCTTCGAGCACAAGCTCGCCACTGTTTGGTGCGGCGCCAACGTCGTCATCGACTTCGACCACAACCGCCGCTCCGCCTTTGTTTGGGACTCCGTCTTCCGCCGCCGCCTCTGGAGCGGCCTTATTTGGAGGAACTGCTTCAGCCGCTAGTTCTGGTTCACCATTGTTTGGGACAGGTCTGTCCGGTCTGTCCACGGCTGCGGGCCTGTTCGGTACAACTGCGACCTCCGCGAGTCCGAGTTTCGCCGCCGCCGCCGCCGCCACCCCCACCCCCACCCCCACCACGGCTACTTTGTCTGCAGCTTCTTCATCAGCTTCAGCGACTACTCCTTCATTTTCAAACATATTTTCTTCTAGTTCAGCCGCAACGTCATCTCCTTTTTCTGCTTCTACGGGGTTTTCCTTTGCCAAACCCACCTCAAGCTCGAGCTCGCCTTCTTTGACAGCCGCTGCAACATCCACAACGACCCCGACCTTCTCGTTTACACCATCTTCCTCATCTTCGCAGTCCTCTTTCAGTTTTGTGCCGTCGGCCCCGCCCTCGACTGCGCCTTCGGCCAAGCCCACGTCCTTATCTTTTGCCCCATCGGCAGCACCATTGCTCTCTACTGTCACCACTACCACCAGTGCATCGACTCCATCTGCAGGCGGTACCGCCTCGGTGTCCTCTTCAACGACATTGCCTTCATTTGCTGTGGGTTCCTCATCAGCGGCTGCGAGTTTGACGGCATCAGCAGTCAGTGCAGGATCTTCGACACCTGCTAGTTCCTTTCCGGGATTCGGAGTGACTGCAACACCTGCTTCTTCAGCGGCTGCTAGTTCCGTCCCAAGCTTTTCGTTGTCTACCAAAACTTCAACACCAGCTTCATCTCAAGCACCTTCTGCCACCACCGTCCCTGCTTTTAGTGAGTTTTTACTGACACTTTGCATATTCCTCGTGAATACATCAGAAATGCTAATTGTAGGTCTGCTCTGCAGCATGAGACATGCTTATTGTACTTGTGCGTATTGCTTCTAGTTTTTAGGGCGATGCTTTGTTGTCTGTTTTGGTTATTAATGAGATTATCAGATTAAGAGCTTGTGGATCCTACTTCCTCTCACCATTTCATTAGCTAGGCTTTCTGTATCAGAATAATGTATTTTCTGTGTATACTTTCGCTCTATATGCTTTCTGCATGACAAAATGAGGGTTTGGGGCTTTCTAATAAGAATTAGAAACAGGCGAGAAGTTATGCCTATCGTCCAGTGTTGAGCATATCTCTTCTGTTCACTAGGTTAGCTATTCTTCTTGGGTTGTAGTAATTGCATGGTAGAATGGGATTACTGAATGTACAAGCTCTTAAGCTTTTTCCTTATTATGTTTTTGGCTAGGCTGCGTAGCAGAGATCTTCGTCTTCTATTATTTCTGTCTTTCGACGATGATTTTCAAACTAGACTCTGCTTAACCATCTGCACCTTAATGTCATTCTCAAGATCAGTGTAGCATTGAATTGGGGCTTTAGCATGGAGCATGGCTTAGACACATAATTTGCTGACGAACTGCGACTATAAGCCCAACAGTAATTGTTTTGAGGAGCAGTCACCTTTTACAGCTCCTCTCCTGATAAACTCAGAGAGACTTGTAAAGGGTCAATACATGATTCCATGCACAAGTATGATAATGTGTTGTAAACAATCAGCAGGAAGAATCAAAAGATGTTCTTAGTGGCTCATATACGAAGCAATAGGCTAAAAAATCCTGTATAAGAAGGAAATGGACCTTTGAATAACGTGTAACTTTGACACATACCTGAGCATCCTTGTGCATATCTCTACTAAAGGTGCTTGCAGTGAACTACTAAAGGTGCTTGCAGTGAAGAAATACTCGTTTCTTTTTTTCTGTTACTATTTTTTTCTGGTTCTGTGGGTTTACGAAGTTGGGGGTTGCTATGTGTGTATCAACATTGCTTGGTGCAAGGGAGGATACGGGGATTTTTTCCCCTTTGCTTTGTATGCAATCTTTGCTTGGACATACATTATTTTGTCATTCTCTAGAATAGTCAAGAGTCTTTTAAAATAATATTATATGGAGAAATATTCATTCATGTCATGATTTGCTGCTGCAATCACAAATAAAGTTTGACCCTTTCATTTCTTCGAACTAGAGATTACAACTGATCAATTGCCTGGTCCTTTATAATTTTCTGCATAAGCTTAATGAAATGCTCTCACGGTATATGATGGAAGTATAAATGGTGCTCACTTATATGCTCCTTTCGACTTAATTCTGGTGCAGATGTCAAGTTAATGAAGTAAATGTACCTAAAAAGCTCTTACTTAGGGATTTTGTACCTTTTTCAGTATCTCGTTGCAGCTCTTCCCTATTTTACGGCATTGACTTCCCTACGCTGCTTGTCCTGTTTCTCCTTGAACTTGGATTGTCTTCACAATATAGGCAGCCTTGACTTGTCAAGTAGATGGTAGCATCTTCTTGTCTTTTAGCAAATAAATATAGTGTGACATGGTATTGTTATGTTAATTCATGTAGAAGCTAACATGGGCAGCTGATATATTGTTGTGCATTTCTGGTTTTATGCTTAAGGAATTAAGATGCCGTGTTGAATGATTTTTTAAACCTCTTTTTAAGGTGTCCCAGCTACAACTTCTGCAACAACAACTGCTTCTAGTGCCAGTACAACTGCAGCTCCAACATCATCTCTTATTGTAGCTTCTAGTAGCAGGTCTGTATTCACTGTTTTGATAGCTAAGTAATATACTTGTTACTACATGGCATGACACTTTCTTGTTCCATATCTATGCATATCCTGGTATTGTTTTTCATACTCAGGGCAAATTAGTGCTCTGTTTTTGCACTTTTCATTCAAGGATCAACTCCTTTATTTTTGTCTGAAGAGTTCTTGTTTATGTAAGTTTGCTTTATCTACTAGCCAAAAGAGTTTGCTTTGTCTTACTATTTGTTTCATCTAGTATACCTTTCAAGACCCTGCTTTTGTTTTTTCTAATACAGAAGGGATTTCAAAAATACTTTCCTTTATCTGCTATCCATCATTTATTTATTTTTATAGGTATGACGAAAACTACTATAGGGATTTCAGAAACACTTGCCTTTATCTGCTATCCATCTGTTGTTTTTTTCTTTTTTTAAAATAAGATTACTATATTTCATTTGAGATCATCAGCATCATTTTGAGATTGCTCTAGTTGATTTCCTTTTGTTCAAATCTGAACTTATTATGTCAATCCAAGAGTATGTGCTGTTGGAATCAGAATATTTCAGCTTATTTCCTTTTTATCTTATGTACTTCCTTTAGAACAACATCAAGCACCAGCACTGCAGCTGCTGTTCCAAAACTACCTTCAGAGATCGTGGGGAAGACTGTTGAGGAGGTGTTTGCTATGCTTTTTACTTGCAACTTATCAATATGCAGTTAATGAATATGCTCTTTTCCAATCCATGATCAAAATTAATGGACCATTTACTTCTGTTGTCCTATGCAAGATTTTAATGAATTTGGATTTCCCCATAGGACAGAATAAAATTCATCATTTTGTCATTGTCATTGGGGACTTTTGTGGGATTATTTGCTCAAGGACTATAAGATTTGGCATCCATACTTATGAAGAAGGATATATATCTGTCTAGGCTCTTCTTTGGTTTTGAAATGTGGACTTAAAAAACTGTTCTTTGTGAGACAGATCTTGTATTTTACATCATTAACTCTTAGGGATCTTCTTAAGATGAATTCTGGAAACTTATCATTATCCACTTGTAGCATTCTCCATCTTCTACAGGAAGTCCGAAGTTTCCTTTCTTAGTTCCTCTGCAATTACCTTCCTTGCTATATGAAGAAACATCAGAACATGGTCATCTGCTTTAAGGAGGATTAAATCCATTTTTCTGATTAATATATATTTTTCCTATAAAAAGGTAAAGCTATACTAAGTAGCATTGGAGGTGTACAGCTTATATATGAAACAATGCACAAGGCAAAAGATCAAAATAATCCAGTGGAGTTCGATCATATCACTGACTTTGCCAGGCAATTTCTGGTCAAAATTATTGTCAGTTTGTCGTACAGATCTTGTATTTACGCAAACTGCTAAGGATCATCTTAATTGAGATGAATTCTGAAACTAATAATGGTCCACCTGTACCATGCTCCATCTTCTCCACGGAGTCTGAAGTTTCCTTTTTCAGTTCCTATGCAATTACCTTGGTTGCTCTATGACAAAACATCAGAAAATGGTTAACTGCTTTAAGGAAGATTGAATTCATGTTTCTGATTATGATTCTATGAAAAAGTAAAGCTATATTTGAGAGCTCTGGAGGTGTGCAGCTTATACACGAAACTATGCACTAGGAGAAAGTCAAACTAATCCAATGGAGTTCATATCACCGACTTTGCCAGGCCATATCATAATCAATTTGTCATGCTTTATGAACATTGATCTATCAAATATGCCTAAGGTTTAGTTTTTCTTTGTCAGCAAATTTTGTTTGCTTATTTAAAGGAAAGAGGGAAACTGAGCCATTTGTGAGATGGGTCTTATCTTTGTTGTATTGAAATGAAAGGAAAGTTCCCATGCTTATTACTGGTTAACCCACCCGCTTAAAAGAACTTTTCTATTCTTGTGGATCCAAATTTGACAGTTTACACGTATCCTTTGTATCTTGTACACTCTTCAAGATCAGCCACTTTAAATTTATATCTTATTTCCAAACCTCCCTGCCTGCTTCTCTCACATGCAGCTTTTTCTTATTCGTCTTGCAGATTATCAAGGAGTGGAATGCAGAGCTACAAGAGCGAACAGGGAAATTCCGGAAGCAGGCAAATGCCATAGCTGAGTGGGACAAGAGGATTTTGCAGAATCGTGATGTTCTTCTTAGGCTTGAGGTTATAATTGCTCAACATGAGAAAATATTTTAAACTAGTCTATATGATGTTTATTGAGCCATTATCTGTCCAAGAAAGAAGATATTTTATTTGGTCATCAGTTAACTTTTCTACAACAAGTGCTGTACTTTCTTTGAATTTGCTGAAAATTGAATCATGTCAGAAGTTTTCAGAATCTCTGAACAATTATAACTTTATCATGGATTCTGCACTTTTATAGATGTATTCTTTTTTTGTCAGAAGTCCTAGAGATATAGTTATGGAATGGTAAAATGATTTTTTTCTGAGTAAGATGCATCAAACTACTTCTTAACTTCACTCAAATCCGTTTCAACCTGGTGAAATCAGTTTTATTATCTGCTGGAAATTTTTCCTCCGTAGCCTGATATATGAAAATAATCCAGATTGAAGTGGCAAAAGTGGTTGAAACCCAAGCTAGCCTGGAGAGACAGCTGGAATTAATTGAAACTCATCAGCAAGAGGTAAATTTATGTCTTTCCAGGGTTGCTATTTTTTGAGAACTTGGTATTGGACAAAATCTCAGGCAGGGTTTGAGAAAGTATTTAGATTTCACTTATCCTTGATCATGAAGATGAGTTTGTTGGTGAGATAAGTGGGATTTCTTACATGTAGCTTGGCCTGGACATTTATGAATTGGGTTTGTTTGATGGAAGTTATTCTGGAAAACTTTCTCTATGGACAAGAAAGTATATACATGGTGGGATATAGTTATTTCTTGATCTTAGGAATGGCAAAGCTATTTAAGATCTTAGAATGATACTTATGCAAATTATTTCCAACTAGTGGAAGCCAGCTGAAGGTATTTTATTTTCCATCATGTTCTATGTTAATTGGTTTGTGTGTCCTCATCTGCATCATTAGTCAACCTTCTGTCATCTTAGCAAGAAATTTAGATGATGGTGTGAATTTAATTTCATGCATACACTTACTTATGATGTTACTGAAGTTTTCAAGAATTCAATAGGTGGCTTTATTCATTAAGAGTATGTTTGGGATTTTTTTTTTGATTGGTGTATGGTCCAGGAGTATGCATATTCGCTTCTCTGTGAGTTGGTGACTTAATCATCTGGGTGTAGTTTTGGAGGAAGAATGATTCTAACTTTACTATGTTCATTAGGTTGACAAGGCTTTGCAGAGCATAGAAGAAGAAGCTGAACGTATTTACAAGGATGAGCGTGGACTATTGCTTGATGATGAAGCTGCGTCCACTAGAGATGCTATGTAAGAACTGAATTCTGCCTTATTTTCCTTTGTCAGATGGTTATACCCTTTAATAGAGTTAACCCCTTATTGATTACATCTGTCTTCTTGCAGTATTTGTTGAGTGCTTGAACTCTCTAAACAGAGAATTATCCTTTTTTAAGACTTTTATGTGTGCAAGAAATTGTCCTTTTACATCATCGGATGCACACTTGCAATAGAGCTGATATTGTAATTTGAAGAGGCTAGAGTATTGTTCATCTGCTATGATTTAGTCAGAGGACAAAACTTGCCAACTTCCGTCCCAATTTCAAACCTTGAATTGAGACCTTTGTTATTTCTATTCCTAATGACTAGTTTATCTTTTCAATCATATTTGACAATAATATAAATAGTTGTGCATCGCGAAACTATGGCTCAATGCATGTGTGAACCATTATTTGCAATAACTGCTAAAGCTCACAGAGAATTGCATCCTTGGATCTCAATCTTTGTCTGTTTTAACAATTTGAAGAATTGGACCAAATGGTTTTGGAACTTTATCCAAACTCCTGGCCAAAAACCGCCTGGCCTCGAATTAATACTTCTTCTCATTTGATTTCTCATTAGTGGTCTGACCTTGAGTGAATACTGGTGTTGACAATGAAGGCCTGGAACCATTAACTTGTTGGTAGCACCCTCATCAATCTTTTGGCCTTTGAGCATCTTACAGGCATTTTTGGCCTGTTATGTGAGAGGAAGGCCTGGAAACATTAGTTTATTGCTGGCAATTTTATAACCCTATTGGTTTTTTAGTATCTTACAGTTATTTTAACTTCTTGTGTGAGATAATGATCTTGTTTGAATCACAGGTATGAACAAGCTGAGTTGATAGAGAGGGAGCTGGAACAAATGACGGAACAAATTAAATCAGTCATCCAGACTCTGAATTCCAGCCAGGTAGAGACTTTATTACTTTGACAGTCACTTTGAGAGGAGCTATTTGAGTTTTGGAAATGCTATTTTGTGGTAGACAGATGATGTATCTGTTCTGCTTCTCCGCAGGGTGGAGAGCTCGACACCATTGATGGCATGACACCACTGGATGTTGTTGTCAGGATTTTAAACAATCAGCTTAGCTCTTTAATGTGGGTTGATGAGAAGGTTTGGGCCCTGCACCATAAACTTTTAAGTTTCGTCTACAATTTCTTCAAAACATTGACTCCATTCTCCAATTGCTACATGCCTAACTATATGGTGCTGGATATAGTAATTTTCTTTTATAAATTCTTTTCTTCGCTGAAGCAAATCTGGACTAGTTTAAGTGGGCTGCAATGTACTGTCGTGTTCAAAGGCTTGGTATTGCTAGGAGGCAGAACGTTTGGAAGAGTAATACTATGGCAGCAAACTTACATACATACATACATACATACATACATACACATACATATACATATACATATACACATACATATACACATACATATACATATACATATACATATACATATACATATACATATACATATACACGCAGAGGCTAGAAGTAAAAATCGTCTTTGTGGCTCATCTTGGTGTTGGCTGTGTTGCTTTTCTATTGCATAACTCTTTTTGATTGTTGAAGAAGACACAAGTGGTGGAGTTTTTGTTCTCCTGAGTAAGAAGACCGATCTCTCTTTACTATTTGCAGGCTGAGGAATTTTCATCGCGTATTCAGAAGCTGGCAACCCAAGGTTCTGCTGCAGAACGTGAATTGATGGGCCCAAAATTGTGGATGTCTTGAACCTTTGATCTTCCGATGCGTGATGTAACTTTTTGATTATTGTCATAGCGGTCTAACATCTGCTAAGGTTGCGTTACTCGTTGCAGCCTTAATAACTGGTTCTGATGAACTCTTAATTGATGGAGTTATTTTTCCCTCCACCCCAGAAATGGATCCTCCGATTTTTTCACTTCTGCATCCAGTCATCCTCTTCTGTGCATATTTTAGCTTTCTATTTTCATGGTCCCGAGTAGTATAGGAATGTTTAAAATCGGATAATGTTGTTGAATATTTTGTTGCTGCTGACTGCCAATAGTCTGCTTCTTGGCACTATCGAGCCGTGATTCTTATGAAGCATGGCAGTGCGGAGTGAGTTTGGGATTGGCTTGCCCTCTCAAAGATGCATTTGCTCTTGGATTGTTCTATTGTTCTCTAGGAGACCCGGAACTGCAAAACTTGCGCCTCCGTGATTGCCGAGGCGAACTTGAAGAAGCTTTCTTGCTTCGATTTCCCTTATTTTGCCTTGTACTTAAGGGTGTGCAACCGGATCGGGTTTACCCCCGGACCACCCAAAGAATGGGGTCAGGAACCGGTTCTCGGTTAAACCAGTTTAAGCAAAGATCCATTTGGAATCGGATTGGTTTTGAAATTGATTTTTACCTTGTTAAAAAAATAAAATGATATTTATGTGTAGTGTCTTTGAATCTCTCTGTCTTGGAAGAATTGTTAAAAAATAAAAGCCTCTTTTTGAATCAAGTTAAAGGACAATAAAATTGTTAAAAATAATTGTTCTCGTGTATATATTTTTCTTTTTTAATGGTTCCATCTTCAATTATAGTAACGGTGGATAAATGTTACCAACTGTTATGGCATTAATTAAAGCATTCACAATCCAACTTAAGAAAGATATTTTTTTAATAATAATTTCATTATATACACGAGTATATGCATTAGATCATATTAATAGTATTTGTGGGAATAAGACTAATATTAAATCTGTATTTGTTACTAATGTTTATGTAATGTTATGTAATGGTAGGAGAATTATGTTAGTTGGTTTTTCGTGAATTAATGTAAAATTCGAAGCAATATATGATATCGGACAATTGCAAAACAAGTTGCAATGAAAAAAGAGTAAACCTTGTTTTAGGATTGGAAAAATAGGGTCGGTCCAAAACATGGTCTAATAAAAACAGGATAGAGCACAGGGTTCAAAAAAGGGAACCGATTATAAAATGGTTGAGTACAGGGTCTCGGTTTGGACTCTATTTACCCTGGACCCGATCATCTTTACTTGTACCTATGGGATTAATTGGCATTGTTGGACAGCAACCCATGTGCATTATTTCTGTCTTTGTTTGGGGTCGGAACATGGACTACCATGTTTCGTAGGCACGAAAATGCTCGCAAACTTGACCATCGGCATTGACTTAAAGCACTCTGCATGCGGTTGCCCACAGATTGGCGCGAACGTACAAGATCACGAAATTGCGAGTCGCTGTTTGCTAATATACACTACTATGAAATGCTCGAAAGCAGGTAAATGGCGGCACGCCTCTGGAACAAAAACTGTGGATAATTATAGTGTGCTGCAAATGCATGTTGCTGCTCATGCAACAACTATTCAGTATTTTCTGTGCATGTCTCTAGATATTGGTAATAGGAATGAGTATGATTTCAAGGTAAAGCTTGAAATAGAAGAACTAGATTGGTGAGAACATATCTAGCTTCCGGCTCCAAGGTGTCTGTTTGACAATTTGCCAAACAGTAATAATTTCTATTCTTTTATTCCCAAGAATAGATTTAGATCATAAATTCATTTGGTAAACTTTTTGTTTCCGGGAATAGATTTGGAATATAATCAAGAATAAAAAAAAAGTTATTTCTTTGTTCTTGGAAACAATTTCAAAATCAAAGCCGAATTTTTTTAATTCCTTTTTCTCCTCTTTCCTTTCTTTTCCTTCTTCTTCCTTTTGGTTCTTCTTCTCCCAAAGACGCCAAGCCACGACGAGGGTTGCTTTTGGGCGAGGCTAACCTTGCCCAACCAAGCTGACCCTGACCAAGCGGTGGGCCAGCAAGCCTCGCTAGTGGTTGGGCAAGGCTTGGCCTTGCCAAATTTGGCCGAGGTTGATCTTGCCTAGCCAAGGTGAGACCAAGCCTCGCCCAACTCATAGTGAGGCTCAATGTCGTTGGGGGCTGGGGACACTCTAGCGAGGGCACCAACCCTCGTTTGGCCGATTGTTGGCGAGTAGTGACTTAAGGAAGAAGAAGATGAAAAAGGAAAAAGAAAAGAAAAAAAGAGAAAAATGTATTTAAATCATTAAAAAATTAAAAGAAAATATTTTGGACTAGAAATTTTAAGTTCCTACCAAACACATTTTTATCCCGGGAATAAAAATTTTGGACAATTACCAAACGTCATTAAATACTCAAAAATTATTCCTAGGAATAGAATAAAAAGAATTATTTTTGAGTAAAAATTATTCTTGAGTACAGAAGCTTTAACATGCGCACTCTAAGTCTTAGGTTCACAAAATTAGGGAACCTCTTTCGATATACAAATTAGTAGAACTTGATACTTAGAACCTTAAGCTTTTATGTTTTGTTTGGTCTATGTCTTCGCACGATCCTATGGTATTTTATGATATTTGATTATGGGTGTATAATCTAAAATCATTAATCTAAACTCTATTTTATGATTGTAACTATTTTATATTTTTTTAGTGGATTGTAGCATCTAGAAATGTGATAATTTATTACAATAGTTCAATTAATAACAGGTGGAATCTAAGCTAATCCTGGAACCTATGACATGGTAGTCCTAAGTTTCATGATATCATGGTAGGATCCTAATTTCAAAAAATGAAGAACTTGTTCTAACAGATAAATTCCTGATTCTAACTGAAACCTGTAAGAAACCTGGAATCACTTACCCATAAGTGGTAAGTTCTCAGCTCGCCCTTCATCTGTTGCGAGGAGTAATAAAAAATGTTCCATCGTGAAATTCTCAGGAAAGCTGAAATTAAGTGCAGCAGCAACACTTATTACCTCACGCAAGCTGTTCACACAAATCCATATCCAAGTACTAAGGGGAGCACTCAGGCTCGACGGCAAACTCGGTACACCTTTATCACATCTCGAAGTTCACCATGTCATTAATCTGCGTAGAATCGATACGCAGATCGATCGTTAAGCAGTGCGTACTCGACCCATCACTATAATCAAAATGATTAGGACCGAAAGTAGGAAGGACAAATCAACTTTTTCGCCTAACTCGGCCATGGCTTCTGGCGTGACCGGCTGGGAAGGTTGAAACTTCGCGATAAAAAGCAGCTTAAATTTCTCGATGAGGTCCATGATTTTGTCCTTCAACATGTCCAAGAGCCACCGAAGGTTGTTCGTACCCAAGTCTATCTCTTCCAAACAAATCTGAGGGCTTCCAGTTTCATCTGCAAAGAAAAGGTTGCAGACAATCAAGATATGCTAATGTTGGTGAATAGCAAAACCGAGATATGCTCCAAAACATTTATGCAGATTTGATTCCTATGAAAGCAGTTTCGATTTGCTACTTCCAAACTTCTTAACTTCCCGATCTTGGTTGTGCTTGATATAACAAGTATGATACTTCTTTGGACAGACATGATCAGAAGATGAACTTGTTATACTTGTCATCTGGTCTTACTCCCTTAAGCCCTCCCTCGATCATATTTATCTGAAGATCAAACTGATATGTATCCCTCATTACCCACCTTTCGCACCCATCTGGACTGCAGTCTTAACTGGTCCACGTGTCGTGCCACCTACCAAAAAAGAGGAACTTACAAGACTCGTTATCTCTCTAATACTGCCATGTTTGCTATGGTAAACAACAATTTTGGCGAGGACAAGATGTTAAAAGATACAAGCAATATGCTCAATTGAGTCCAGTCAAGCAATAATCTTGTTTTGGTTAAGTCCATACAAACCTGAGAGAAGGAACTCCTGGACCTTCTTGACCGACTGATTATTCATAATGGCGCTCCACAAATTTTTATCCAAGACTAGCGAGATAACCAAATTCTACAAATAGATAAACCTACTGTTAAAACTTGGTTAGGATTATAGGGTTTGTTCTAGCATAATGACAAAGGATGATAGAGAAGAAAGGATCAAGCTTCAGCTTGAGCTGTAGTTCGAATCAGGATGTATCTCGCAATTCTGATATATACTACAGTGTGAATGTGCTAATTTCCATGAAAGCATAAACAAATTGGTAAATCTAATTTGCTTGTTCTTGGTTACCTCAGGTTCTGATCTCATTACTTATCCAGAACTAAACAATAATCTGGCCTGGTAAAAAAAACTGATTTACTAGAGGATCACACAATACGTCAATTCGAGATTATGGCACCTTGATAGCTGGCTCCCTTTGCAGCAGATAAAGGGCACGCTGAACTCTCCCCAATCCACTAGACGTCGATATGCTCGGATCACTACATCCAATGAGCCGCGCCCACTCTTCCACCGAGCCAGATGAAGAAGTGGCCTGCCAGAGACTGGTTCATCCGAAAACTAATCAGAGAGAAATCATGTATGAACATGTGTAGGAGATATATCATGGCAAAACATAGCAAACGGAACACCAGCTTTTGGATATGGGAACGTGCTTCTTTAATTTGATGGACAAACAAGACTATTAGTGGGAATAGGCTTGATATATTTTTGTTGTTGTGGGAACCAAAACATCACTGACCAAAACAGAGACTGGCAATTCACAACAAAAAGAAGCTTCAAGCCTGATAGTATACTTTTACCATATTTAGCAGAAGGGCAAAGAGAAATAAATGTAGAGTGGACGGTTTCACATTTCAGTTCCTTGAATGTTTTGTTTCATGGAATTAGTTAATTCGTCCCCTCAGCCTCATTCCAAACATCATGTTTTCGCTTGGCAAGACCTTCAAGTAGAGCTCTATGTTAAAAGGGTATTGTCAAATTTCATCGAATTTGCCCCATTGTTCCTCTACGATGCATCGGCTACAAGAATCATGACCGATATCTAATGTTGCATCGAACAGAAAAACGATGAGCGACGCCCATTTGTCTAATTCGGCGCAGTGCGACCAACTTATCAAAAGACGCAGTTGTTATGGATTAGTTGTTGACTCATAAAACTTGTAGGAGGGTAAATTGCAAAGGATTCAATACACCTTTAGCGAGTGTATATCTCTTTTAGCACGACGTTCCTTCTTTTCCATCCATCCATAACTCTATCAAAAGCCTCGGACGGCACCCAAAAAAACAATCTTGGGTAACAGACATAACTCTTAGCAGAACAACTCAATGCGGTTCATCACGCACAAGCCAAAGCTCTTCAGCAACAGAAAGTGTAATCTCAATTCTCCCTATCCTGTGTTGAACATTTTTATGATTTCCGAATCCGCAGATGACGTGGTCTTATGAGATGAAAAGGGACCGAAACACGGTCGCAAGCAACGAAGTAGAAGAGACATAGAAAAACCATATCAGGAGGAGAGAGAGAGGGAGTGGAAGAGAGTGAAATTCACAGACGCGAGGAGAGCACGGATGGCGTTCTCGATCTCCAGCACGGTGGGAACAGAAGCGAAGAGACCAAACTCGCCGCCATCTTCCCCCGGCTGGCACAGACAGACAGAAGCAGAAGCAGAGCAAGGAGGAATCTTGCAATGACCGGCTGTCATTGGGAGGTGGCTGTCATCATGCATCGTGCTTCTTGAAGGAGGAGGAGAAGATGGCGAGGGAAGGCAGGTGTCAGGGGGAGGAGAAGGGGTCTTCAATGGCGGAGGATGGATCGCCTCTCCTACCATTTTTGGAGAATATCGAGAGAGAGAGAGAGAGAGATTGGTAAGGGAGGGTGTGTGGAGAACTTTGTGATCGGTTGATGGGCGGAATAACGTTCGATTCCTTGCTGGGGAAGGTGATGCCCTGCCTCCACTTCCTCTTTTGTGTTCCGCTCTTTTTCTAACTTTTCCTTTTGCTCCGTCCTACGTTGCACCGTCCACTTTGCTGTAGTGGAATGTCACTCACTCCCAGGAATCCAAAGTTCCACTCCACTTTGACGGGGACCCATCCAGAGACTGAGCTTAACATCTCCCTCTCAACTGAAACTTTGAAACTCGCCCTTCCGTTCCGTTTGTTTTTTTAGAAAATTATTTTTTTAAAAAATGAGCCAATGAAAAATACTTTTCTATCGAAACTTAAATTTAAGAAAATAATTTTTCTTTTCAAAGAGCCACCTTGGTTAATGAAAATTTATTCTTATGAAAAATGGTTTTTGTAAAAACATTCGAATTTTAATTGTTTTATTTTTATTCAAAAAATTGGTTTTTATATTATATTATATTATATTTTCTTCTTTCTTTTCTTTCCTTTCCTTTTCTTCTTTTCTCTTTTCTTTCTTTTGCTTTATTCTTCTTCCTTTGCCGATCACGTGCCTTGGTGACACCTAGTAGCCTAATGAGCTCAAGGCTATTGAGCTCGGGGTCACTACATCTAGGTTAGTTGGGCTTAGCCAAGGCCAACGAGCTTGCGGCTCACACAATCCTAGCGAGTTCAAGCTCAAGGCTCGCCTGTGGTTGATTGCGACGGAGAATGGACAAAAGAAAAGGAAAGAAAAGAAAAAGAAAAAAGAAAAAAAATTAAAAAATTGAATTTTAAAATATTAAAATCATCAAAAAATTCGAATTTTTTCTTTTCCTTGACACGAAATCATGAGATTGAAATAATTTTCTATCAAAATTCATATATCAAAAAATGTTTTCGATCATATATCACCAAACAGAGAAAAACTAACCATATTTATGGAAAATACTTTCTTGTAATCCATTTTCCCTTATTATTGATTTTTTCATGAAACCAATGCACTGTTGGATTAAAAAAAAAAATGGAAGATGGGGAAATTGATAAATATAAATTGTACTTACCACAATGAAAACTTGTTGGAATAGCTGATATATCAAAAGTAACTTGAATAAAAAAGTTACTGATAAATATGGAAGAGTTAAAATGATTTTTGTGAGAGGTTAATTGTGGCAGGGCAGCATTGGTAGTACCCACATGTACATCTATCCAAAATGAGAAACCCAAACCCATCCACGCCGTACACCCATCTGCCTCTAGCATCTCTAGCATTTGGTTCGATTTTTGCGAAAGTCCTCTTTAAGATGCCATTCAAGTTTGATCATCGTACTTTATTTTGCAACGAATTTCATCCACATATTCATTCATTGTGGGTTGAACTAATCTTCAGTCTTGATTTTAAGATAATTTTCATACTTCTCCATCTAAGTGCAAGTTTCTCTTAACATGTGACTTGTCCTCAATCAATACTTCAAATTTGCATGTACTATCATACCGATTCGACACTCTTAGTCGCCAAAGTATGCGTGCATTTGAAGGGAAGTAACTTGAAATCGACATTACAAATCAGAATAAGGACCAAATCTGTCACAAAAATGTAAAAGGGCCAAAATTGAACTTCGACAAAAGCATATTGACCAACTTTTGTAATTTCTCCTTAGTTTATTTATTTATTTATTTTTCATCTCACGTCAACCCTACATGCATATGTCCGATCCTTAGTCACATTTTCCATCAAATATTTAGACGGATATATTAAATTTGCCCTAAAATTGTGACCGGATATTAGTTTAGGAAACCAATCTGTCACAAAGTAAAGTACAAGGGCCATAATTGAAGAGTGGAATAGTGTAGCGACCATTTTTGTAATTACCCCGATGGAAAAATTGTTAGCAATTGATTGCGATTTCTACATAACTTTTTTTTATGAGTTTTGTTCTCAAACTTCTTGCTAATCTGGAGTCATGCTAAATACAATATAGATTTCATTTAAACATACCTAATCTATCTTTATACAGAATTTCTATTTTTTTCGCTAACATGACTAATAAAACATTATTCTGTCTTTTATCCATTCATATCCCTTTCGATTTTGTATATCTAGTACATCCCATTATATCTTAAAGTGTTGTAAGGATCAATAAAATTTGTAGATTTTTTTATTTAAATTTGTTATCCATTTAGTGTAAAAATAGCAAGTAATTTTCAATTTATTTTTTCACTTTGGAGTACGTGGATATTTTTGAGTACTGTCATATTCACTGTAATTTTCTACTAACAGTTACAATGGCTAAGCCGCAACGCTAAAACACAAGATCCTCCCTTCTTCTTTTTATTTTAATCTAAAATCTATATTTCATTGGATATTCACGTGACATGTACCACTGCGGAGTGGGCTAGGGATTGGCTTGCCTTCTCGAGAATGAATTGGCTTGGAGTGCTTTTAACGAGACAATCTAGTGTTTGCCAATTCATCTTTTGGAAGAGGTCGATACTCATTTTGTGGGGGGTGAATATTAAAGTTGATGGCAAGTGTAAGATCGTATTTACATTTGCCCAGCATTTTACTTTCTCAATATTTAGATGGAAGCATAGTTTTTTTTTTGTCAGTCCTACGCTACTCTTATTCTAACTTTCATTCTCAGATTTTTATCCCGTCTCCTTGCAAGACATGAAAGTCGAAATCTACACCTGAAACTAAATCATTCCCACCTAAATCTCTTGAGAAGGTAGAGATTTGAACTCCTCACTTCCCCCTCTCACGTGGAAAGGGTGATCATTGGAGTAAATCCACTTATTATTAGACCTTAAACGTGGAAATATACAATTGGAGATGTATATAGAAACTTGCAAAATATTTGAGCTCAGGGCGTAAAATGCTATGCATAGGGTTGCCCACAGATTGACGTGAATGTCCAAGATCACTAAATTGCGATTCGCTGTTTGCTAAGATGCACCTATGAAATGTTCGAAAGCAGGTAAACGGCAGCACGCCTCTTGAACAAAAACAGAGGATCATTATTGCTAGCGCGCTGCACATGTACGTGGCTGCTCATGCAACATTTATTCAGTATGTTCTGTAGGTTCTCGATTCACGCTGCATCTGTGGTGAGGTCTCTAATCAGAAAGCTTCCATTACGCAATTCTCGAGAAAACTGAAATTAAGCGCAGCAGCAACACTCGTACCTCTCGCGAGTTGTTCACACGAATTCATATACAAGTACCGAGAGGAACTCAGGTTCGACAGCAAACTCAGTACACCTTTATCACATCTCCAAGTGCACCGTCTCATGAATCTGTTTAGAATTGATACGCAGACCGATCATTCAGCAACGCGTACTCGTGCCAACACTATAACCAAAATGATTAGGACCGAAAGTAGCAAGGACGATCCAACTTTTTCGTCTAAGTCAGCTGTAGCTTCCGGCGTGGCCGGCTGGGAAGGTTGAGACGTTGCGATCAAAAGCTGCTTGAATTTTTCAATGAGGTCCATGATTTTGTCCTTCAAGAGGTCAAAGAGCCACCCCAGATTGTTCGTACCCAAGTCTATTTCTCCCTCACAAATCTGAGGGCTTCCAGTTTCATCTGCAAAGCATACAATGACAGTTTGAGAACCTTTTTTTAGCCGCCATGAAAAGGTCACAGAAAATCAAGATATGCTAATGTTGGTGAATAAGGAAATCGAGATTTGCTCCAAAACATTTATGCAGTTTCAATTTGCTACTTCCAAACTTCTTAACTTCCCAATCCTGGTCGCTCTTGATATAACAACTATGATACTTGTTTGGACAGACATGATCAGGAGACGAGCTTAATACTTGTTGTCTGGTCTATTTCCACTTTAATCTGATCAAATGGTCATAAGACCCTCATGCCCGCCCTCAATCATATTTATCTAAAGATCAAGCTGATATGCATCCCTAATTACCCACCTTTCGCACCCATCTAAACTGCAGTCTTAACTGGCCACTGTGTCGTGCCACTCACCAAAAAAGAGGAACTTACAAGACTCATTTATCTCCTACACCACCATGTATCTCGAGACTGCAACAGAGTAATAACTCTTTCTTACCATTTTGAATACACCATGTTGCTATGGTAAACAACAATTTCGGTGAGCACAAGATGCTAAAAGATACAAGCAGTATGCTCAGTTGAGTCCAATCAAGCAATAATCTTGTTTTAGTTAAGTCCATACAAACCTGAGAGGAGCAACTCCTGGAACTTCTGGACCGACTGGTTATTCATGATGGCACTCCAGAAAGCTTTATCCAAGACTACCGATATAACCAAACTCTACGAACAAATAAACCTCCTGTTAAAACTCAGTTAAGGATTACAGGGTTTGTTCCAGCATAACGTCAAAGGATGATAGAGAAGAAAGGATTAAGCATCAGCTTGAGCCGTAGTTCTAATCAGGATGTATCTCGCAATTCTGACACATGCTATAGTGTGAATGAGCAAATATCCATGAAAGTGTAAACAAATTGGTAAACCTAATTTGCTTGTTCTTGGTTACCTTAGGTTTTAGTCTCAATATTTATCCAGAACTAAACCAATCTGGCCTGGAAAATAAAACCAATTTACTAGAGGATTGCACAATATGTCACTTCAAGAATATGGCACCTTGATAGCTGGCTCATTTTGCAGCAGATGAAGGGCACGCCGAACTCTCCCCCATCCACTAGACGTCAATATGCTCGGATCCCTACATCCGAAAAGCCGCATCCAGATTTCCTCCGAGCCAGATGAAGAAGCGCTCTGCCAGAGACTGGTCCATCCGAAGACTAATCAGAGAGAAATCATGCATGAACATGTGTAGATGTATCATAGCAAAATATAGCAAGTGGAACACCAGCTTTTGAATTGTTATTTGACAAATGAGACTATTAGTGGGATAGGGCTTGATGTGCTTTTGTTGTTGTAGGAACCAAAACACGGACTGGATAGTATACTTTACCATATTTAGCAGAAGGGAAAATATTAAAAAAGTGTAGAGTGGACGGTTCAACATTTCAGTTCATCATCGAATGCTTTGTTTCATGGAATTAGTTAGTTTGTCCCCTCAGCCTCATTCCAAACATGTCCGGATCATGTTTTTGCTTTGGGTAGAGCTCCATACTAAATGGATGTAGTACAATTTCATCGAATTCGCCCCATTGTTCCTCTTTGATGCATCAGCTACAAGAATCATGACCAATATCTAATGTCGCATCAAACAGAAAAACGATGAGCGATGCCCATTTGCCTAATTCGACGAAGTGCGACCAACTTATCAAAAGAGGCAGTCGTCATGCATTAGTTGTTGACTCCTAAAACCTTCGGGAGGTTAAATTGCAAAGAATTTGATACGCCTTTAGCGAGTGTATATCTCTTTTAGCACGACTTTCCTTTTTTCCATCTATCCATAACTCTGTCAAAAGCCTCGGAGGGCACCGGAAAA
Organism: Corymbia citriodora subsp. variegata; assembly: GCA_014858505.1. Lineage (NCBI taxonomy): Eukaryota > Viridiplantae > Streptophyta > Magnoliopsida > Myrtales > Myrtaceae > Corymbia > Corymbia citriodora. The sequence continues at coordinate 18,699,445 of CM026413.1, read as the reverse complement.
AAACAATCTTGTGTAATAGCTATAACCCTTAGCAGAACAACTCAATGCGGTTCGTCACGCACAAAGCCAAAGCTCTCCAGCAACAGAAAAGCAGTCTAAACCAGTGTAATCTTAATTCTTCCTATTCTATGTCAAACATCTTTACAATTCCCGAATTCGCAGGTGACGTGGTCGTGGGAGGGGAGAGAGAGAGAGAGAGAGAGAGAGAGTGGAAGAGAGTGAAATTTACAGACATGAGGAGGGCACGGATGGCCTTGTCGATCTCCAGCTCGGAGGGAACAAGACCCAGAAGCGAAGAGCCCAAAATCGCCGCCATCTTCCCCGAGCTGGCACAGCCAGAAGCAGAAGCAGAGCAAGGACGAATCTTGCAATGACCGGCTGGCATTGGGAGGTGGTTGTCAACATGGATGGTGCTTCTTGAAGGAGGAGGAGGAGATGGCGAGGGAGGGAAGGTGCCAGGACGAGAAGGGGTCTTCAATGGCGGAACATGGATCGCCCCTCCTACCATTTTTGGAGATAATCGGAAGTGAGAGAGAGAGAGAGAGAGATAAGGGTGTGTGGAAAACTCTGAGATAGGTTGATAGGGTGGAGTAACGTTTTGACACCTTGCTGGGGAAGGTGATGCACTGTGCCACTGACCACTTCCTTTTTTCTGTTCCGCCCTTTTTCTACCTTTTCCTTTTGTTCTGTCCTACGTTGCACTGTCCACTTCGCTGTAGGGGAATATCACTCACTCCATCCACTTCCCAGTTCCCACAGTTCCACTCCACTTTGACCGGGACCGATTCAGAGATTTGCCTTTGTTTATTTTGCAAAAAATCTTATTTTCTGATGTTTGATTCGCTAAAAAAAAATAGTTAACAAAAAACTACCTTTTTTTTATCAAAACTTAAATTCAAGAAAATAAATTTTCTTTTAAAAGGTTTGAAAAAAAATTTTGAAAATGTTTTTTTGAGTATTAGGACCATTGGTTAATGGAACATTTACTCTTATAAAGAAATTATTTTTAAAATATTCGAGTTTTAATTATTTTTTCTTTTCTTTTCTCTTCTTTCTTTTTCTTTCCTTTCTCTTTTCTTGCTTTTCCTTTGTCCTTCTTCTTCCATCGGCTATGTGCCTCAGCGAAGGCTAACGGCTTGCACGAGCTTAAGGCTCAGTTGATCCAAGTGAGCCTGAGTTGGTCGAGACTACTGAACTCAAGGCTCACTGATCTAGGTGAGTTGAGCTTGACTGAGGCCAACAAGCTCACGACTCACTCGATCCTAGCAAGCTTGAGCTTGGCCGTGGCTAGTGAGCTTGCTTGAGGCGGGGAGCTCAAGTTTCACTTGTGGTTGTTGCTGACCAATTGCAATGGAGGAAGGGGAGAAAAGAAAAGAGAAAAATAATTCAAAATTCAAAATTTTGAAAAATTAAATTGAATGTATATTATAAAAAATTCGACTTTTTTTTTTTTTGCCTAAGATGAAGTTATGAGGTTAAAATCATTTTTTATTGAAACCTAAATATCAGAAAACGTTTTCGATCATAATCACCAAATAAATGAAAGCTAACCGAATTTTGGAAAAATGCTTTCATAGAATTCATTATTCTTTATCATTAAATTTTTTGTGAAACAAAAACATCCTTGAATTTAAAAAAAAATGAAAGATGGGGAAATTGATAAACATATGTTGTACTTACCGCAATGGAAACTTATTGGAATAGCTAATATATCAAAAGTAACTCGAATAAAAAAGTTACTGATAATTGTGGAAGAGTTAAAATGATTTCTGCGAGAGGTTAGCCATAGCAGGGCAGCATCGTGAGTACTGTCGACCAATTTGGTCCCTAAATTTATTGTTGGTTGAACTAATCTTCAATCTTGATTTTAAGATAATTTTCGTACTTCTCCATCTAAGTGCAAATGAATTAACCGAGGGTGTCTCCGTGTCATAATTAGTACAAAAATCAACACATGAGTTCTCCCTAAATGACTAGCATTTAAAGACATGCTTTTGATGGATTTAGCACGTGTGCTAGCAACAACCACAAGCCGACTAGAAACCTAAGAAAAGCTTGGGTAGAACCACTCGTGCAAATTTCTCCGAACATGTAAGTTGTCCTTGACCACTTCTTCAAATTCGCATGTACTATCAGAATAGGGACCAAATCTGTTACAAGAAAAAGTATAGGGACCAAAATTTGAACTCTGACAAAAGCATCTTGACCATTTTTCATTCTTTTTATTTTTTATTCCACATCAACCCCACATGATTATATCCGATCCTCGGTCACATTTTCCAAATTTGTCCTAAAATTGGGATTGGAGATTAGTTTAGGGGTCCACTCTGTCACAAAATAAAGTACAAGGGCCAAAATCGAAGAGTGGAATAGTGCAGCGATCATTTTTGTAATTGTCCCGATGTAAAAATTATTAGCAATTGATTGCGATTTCTATGTAGCTTTTTCTTTTTTTATGAATTTTGTTCTCAAACTTCTTGCTAATCAAGAGTAATGTCAAATAGAATATACATTTCATTTAAACATGCCTAAATCTATCTTAATACAGAATTTCCATTATTTTTTGCTAACATGACTAATAAAATATTATTCTGTCTTCTATCCATTCCTACCCAGGATATCCCTTTTGATTTTGTATATCTTAAAGTATTTAGTACATTCCGCCATATCTTAAATTGTTGTTAGGCTCAGTAATTTTGGTAGATTTTTTTCATTTAAATTTGTTATCCATTTAGTGTAAAAATAGCAAGTAAAACACTAGCCATCAATTTTCAAGATTGAAAACACCTAAAGCAGGTTTTGATTATTGCATTGCCTCGGTGCTAAACTGAACATGCAATTATATAGATGTAAATAAGAGAAATTAGAAATAAAGAAGAGAGTTTGGATTGCCTTATCTTCTTTGCAAATTCAATTTATTTTTTTACTTTAGAGTACCGGATATTTTTGAGTAGTTGTCATATTCAATGTAATTTTCTACTAATAGTTACAATGGCTAAGCCACAACGCTAAAACTCAAGATCCTACCTTTCTATCTAAAATCTATATTTCATTGGATATTCACATGGCGCAGAGCACTGCGGAGTGAGCTTGGGATTGGCTTGCCTTCTCAATAATGCCTTGGCTTCAAGTACTTTTAATGAGACGATCTAGTGTTTTTTATTTTTGGTTGGAAAAGATTCTCATTCATTGAACCAAAGAGTTTGAGTACATATAAGCGAAATCCAAGCATAATAAGGCCCGAAGGGCTTAGGGAAGTTTGACAGCCAATTTTGGGGCAAAGATTAGTTTCTCTGTGTTCTAATGATCCAGTCCGCAACCTTGTTTACCTCTCTAAAGCAATGGGCTAGTTTCAAATGGGGAAGCCCAATAACAAGACTTCGGCTTCGGTGATAAGCGGCTTTGCTTCCCACTTGAAGTGATCAGTGCCCTGAAGAGAGTTTATCAACAATGGATTGTCCGACTCCACTTCAAGTTTCTCTCCCGTTCATGCAGCCAATAAATTTAGGGTTTTCACCATAACCATAGCCTCCGTCTGGGCTGCAAACCTTGAGTTCACTTTCTTCATGAAGTTGCCCATCAAGTGGCTTGAGCTGTCACGATAAACATAGCTGACAGCTACCTCCGTGGAACCTTTGAGGAAGGAGCCATCTGTATAAATTTTGAGAACCCTCGACTTTGGTCCCCTCCAGATTTGGCGTTCTAGTGTTTGCCAATCCATCTTTTGGAAGTGTTCGGTACTCATTTTCTAGGGTAGCTGCTAAAGTTGTTTTTCTAGGGTGAAATGGCAAGCTTTGATCATACTCACATTCGTCTGGCATTGCGCTTCACTTATGAAGCCAGTTTTCTAAGGGCATGTTGAAAACCTTCGAACTCAAGTATTTTTGGTAGGTTGTGTAAACTGCAAAAACGACACCTAAGATCTCCATAACTAGAATCAAGAATGTATATAATTAACTAAAAGAAATTTGCATACCTTATTTGGAATCCATCGTTCTTAACATGGAAAGACGATCCAAAACTCAAATTCTTCTCCTCTATTGCCCTTAATGCTGGCTCTTAAGTACTATTTATAGAGTATTAAGCCATAAGTCCTCTCACCAGAGGAGGGCTTTACTCATAATTCACACTAGCCAGCCTCATATTAGATTAATAATAAATAATTTTTATATCTCACCTTATTAGATCAATTTTGTAAAAAGATAAATTTTTATATCATTTAATATATACCATGTAAGAAAATCTCCTTCAGAAAAAACTCTTTCAGATTGATGGGTAGAATGATCTCTGATACCTTGTCAGGGAAGGTGATGACAGTAAAGTGGACAATAGAAGTGGACGACTTGGTTTTTTTAATACAGAGTGAGGTGGACGACTGAAGCGGACAGGTCGTCCATCACCTTCCCCGACATGGTATCTGAAATCGTTCCGGCCATTCAAATTTAACGAAAATAACTTCATTCCGAAGGTCTTTCGACACTCTGTTTAAGACACCCTTCTTCTCCCCGTGGCATCTTTCCTTCCCTCACCATGTTCTCCTCTAAGCAGCATCGTCCATAATATAACAACCTTGCAGTTTCGGTCAGTCCTTGCAAGGCTCCTCCTTGCTCTACTACTGCTTCTGGCTGTGCCAGCCCAGGGAAGATGGTGGCGACTTGGGGCTCTTCCCTTCTGGGTCTAGTTCCCTCCAAGTTCAAGAGCGGGAATGCCTTTCGTGCTCTCCTCGAGTCTGTGGACTTCATCTCTTCTCTTCTCTCTCTCTCTCTCTCTCCTGACATGAGTTTTTCTTCTTTTGCTTGCGACTGTGTTTCGATTCCTTTTCATCTCACACGACCATGTCGACTGAGAATTCAGAAATCGTAAAGACGTTCGACGCAGAATAGGAAGAATTAGGACTGCATTGGGATTGAAGTTAGACTGCTTCTCTGTTGCTGAGGAACTTTGGCTTGCGCGTGATGGACTGCATTGATTTGTTCTGCTTAAATGTTATAAACAAGGTTGTTTTTTCCTGTGCCGTCCGAGGCTTTGACAGAGTTGTGGATGGATGGAAAAAGGAAAGTGGTGCTAGAAGAGAGATGCACTCGCTAATGATTACCTCTGTTGATGAGATGGTTGCACCGTTGTATTTCTATTCAATGCAATTATTAGTTCCGTTCGTTTTACGGAAAATAACTCTTTAAAAAATATTTTCTAGATTTTTCGACATTCATTTTATGAAAAATAAATTAATTAAAAAAAACATTTTTCGTGAAGGAAAAAAATATTTTAAAATGGGTAAATATATTTTCTGCTTCTCAAATTGAGGAATACATTTTTCATATCTACTCTCTCTTATCTCACATCCCTGCTATTCCTCACTCCTTACTTGGCCAGTCGCTAGCCATGGCAATGGTCGGCGATTGGCCACAAGTGACGAGCTTAGGTTTGCCGCTCGCCAAATTGGCTTTAGCTTGCCGATCTAGTGAGGCCTGAGGTCGACGAGCTCCATGCTCGGCACAAGCTTGCTGATCTGGCGAGCCTTGAGCTCACTCAGGCCTTGCCAGATCGACGAGCCGAAGGTTCTGGCTTGTCGATTGGGCAAGCTTGCCAATCTGGTGAATCTCGAGCTTGTAGGCCTCGGGCCTTGCTAGATCAACGAGTCGGAGGTTTTGGCTTGCTGATTGGGCGAGCTTGTCGACCTCAAGCTCGAGCCTCGTCGGTGAGCCTAAGCTTGAGGCTCGCTTGTGGCCGGTCACTAGCCATTGCTATGGCTGGCAATTGGCCAAGGAAAAAGAGGGAACACAAAAAGAAAAAAGAAAAAAAGAAAATAATAATCGATTTTTTAAATAATTAAAAATTGATTTTAAAAATAAAATAATAACACAATTATTGAAAAAAAAAGTGTATAAAAGAAAATATTTTCCCTATCAAACAGCGGAAAATATTTTCTACATCATTTTTAGATTTTATCCGAATATTGAAAAATAATTATGTTTTCTTGAAAATATATTCCGAAAACATCATATTTTTCGCAAAACAAACGGAGCCTTAGAGAATAGTCATGATACTCGTAGCCGATACATCATAGAGGAACAATGGGGCAGATTTGATGAAATTTGACTAACACCCTTTTAGCATGGAGCTCTACCTGAAGGCCTTGCCGGGCGAAAGTATGATCCGGACATGTTTGAACGAGGCTGTGGGAGGAACTAATTCCCAAAACATACGAAAGAAAGCATTCGACGAAATGAAATGTCGAACCGTCCGCTTTCCATATCTTTCTCTGCTCCCTTCTGCTAAATATGGTGTAGCAATCCTATCAGGCTTCGAGCTTCTTCTTCTGTGAATTGCCGATGTGTGATTTGGCCAGTGATGTTCTGGTTCCCACATCAACAAACAACATATCAAGCCTTATCCCGCTAATAAGCACGTTCCCATATCCAAAAGCTGGTGTTCCATTTGCTATAATTTGCTATGATATTTCTTCACATGTTCATACATGATTTCTCTCTGACTAGTTTTCGGTTGAACCAGCCTCTCGCAGGGTGCCTTTTCATCTGTCTAGGAGCAAAACTGGATGCGGTTTTTCGGATGTAGGGATCCGATCATATTGATGTCTAGTGGATGGGGAGGAGTTCGGCATGCCCTTCATCTGCTGCAAACTGAGCCTGCTGTCAAGGTGCCATATTCTCGTATTGACAAATTGTGCGATCCTCTAGTAGTTTGGTTTTCTTCTCCAGGCCAGATCGTGGTTTAGTTCTGATAGATAATGATACACACTATAATAGTATGTATCAGAACTGTGAGATACATCCTGATTCGAACAACAGTAACAAGCTAGACCTTGATCCTTTTTTCTCTATCATCCTTTGTCGTTATGCGTGAATAAACCCTATAATCCTTAACCTAGTTTTAACGGGAGGTTTATCTGTTTGTAGAGATGGGTTATCTCGATAGTCTGGAATGCCATTATGAATAATCCGTCGGTCCAGAAGTTCCAGGAGTCGCTTCTTTCAGGTTCGTATGGACTAAACCAAAACGAAGATTATTGCTTCACTGGACTCAACTGAGCATACTGCTTTTATCTCAACACCTTATCCTTGCCGAAAATGTTGTTTACCATAGCAACATGGTGGCATTCGGAACAGTAAGAGAAAGTTACTTCGTCACAATCTTGAGATGCATAGTAGTGTAGGAGATAAACAGAGTATCGCGAGTTCCTCTTTTTGGGTAAGTGGCACGACAAATTGGGCGGTCAAGACTGCAGTCCAGATGGGTGCAAAAGGTGGGTAATTAGGGATACATATCAGTTTGATCCTTGGACTGGATAGAGTAAAAGTTCATCTTCTGATCGTGTCTGTCGAAAGAAGTACCGTATGGGAAGTTGAGAAGTTTGAAAGTAGCAAATCGAAAATGCTTTCTTAGGAATCAAATCTGCATTAATGTTGTGGAGCATATCTTGATTTTCTCATTCACCAACATTAGCATTTCTTTGATTGTCTGCAACCTTCTCTTGGAGGGAAAAAGAAGTTCTCAAACTGTAACTGTATGCATTGCAGATGAAACCAAAAGCCCTGAGATTTGCGAGGAGAAATAGACTGGGGTACGGACAATCTGCAGTCTCTCTTGGACATCTTGAAGGACAAAATCATGGACCTCATCGAAAAATTCAAGCTGCTTTTGAACGAGACGTTTCGACCGCCCAAGCCGGCCACGCCGAAAGCTGCGGCGGAGTTAGAAGAACAAGTCAAATCGTCCTTGCTACTTTCGGTCCTAATCATCTTGGTCATAGTGTTGGCACTAGTACGGCGTTGCTTAATGATCAATCTGCATGTCGTTTCTGCGTGGATCCGTGACATGGTGCGCTCCGAGATGTGACAGCGGGTGTACCGAATTTGTCGTCGAACCTGAGTTCCCCTCCGTTCTTGTATGTGAATTTGTGTGAACAGCTTGCTGCTGCTGTGTTTTTCTCTGAGAATTTCACAAGGAAACCTTTCTTATTAGACATAGACACCTCGCCACGGATGAAGCGCGAATCAAGAAGTTACCAACAGGACAACAACTACAGATATCTAGAGAATACTGAAATAGCTGCAAGTTAATACTACAAAAAGAATCTGACCCAAAAAAAATACAATGAAAAATCTTGAGCCGGTCTGCAATAGATTTATTTTAAATTAATTTTTTGACATTGAAAAAACCTAAATTGGTATATTTGTGATAAATTTACTCAAAACTAATTTTTGACTAAAAAACCATAAACTGATATATTTATGACAAATTTATTATTCACTAATTTTCATGAAATTAAATTAATACCATGAAAAACTTTACAAACTGATATACTTATGACAAATGGAGGGTACAACCCTAAATTGATATACTCGTGAACTGTTACATGTCATCCAATTTAGCAATTTGATGGTAAAATTTAACAAAAATAAATAGAGGATAAATTTATCATGAGTATATTAATTTGAAATTTTAATTTTAATTTTTATGATATTAACTCAATATCTATTAAATAATTTTTGTATTAAAATGATTTAATTGTGGCATTAACTCAATATCTGCGGAAAAATCTCTATTTTGAAATGATATAAATTAAATTTAACATGACTAGATTTTAAAAGATGGAAATAAAACCAAGTGAGCCATGAACGTGTGTGCATGTTACGAAGAAGTTTTAGTTTTTACTCTTTTATTGTAATCTTCAAACTTAGTTAAATAATTTGAAATTTGTTCACCTAATTAAAGAAGCCGTTCTTAAAATTCTTTTAGCTTAATTCTATACCAAATTGACACTAGTGCATTTGGATCAAAAGCCATACTTCAAATTACGAGTATTTTTCGGGCAATAAGGTATACTTTTTTCGACAATTTGAATTAATCGGACAAGTTATATACTTAAAAATACTCCATCTTTATTGTCATGATAAGTCGAAAATGATAATTGTTTAGAAAGGTTAACACAAATTTATTTAAAAAAACTCATTTTGGTTAGTTTTATTGGTTGAATGTACTCGAGAATATATTTGCCGATAATTTCAAATTTACCAAATTTTATTTAGAATTGAATAAGAGATAGAAATCTAAGCACGAAAATAGGGGCGACGTTGCAAAATGAAGTGTCGACATGAATATGCCGTGAAAATTTCGGGTACTTTCGCGAAAAAAGAAAAGTTAGAAGGCCCATGCTGCAAAAAATCTCGGATAAAAGAGAAGAAGAAGGCTTGATAAAGTATTTATCCGTTAAAAAAGGAAGGGAAATTCGCAATAAAAAATTAAATGTAAAAAAAAAAATCCCATCGTGATTTAGAAGTTAATAAAGTATATAATTTCCTTCCCACCATTTCCTCCTCTTTGGCGTTCTCCCTGTCGCGTGAATCGATGAGGCTCGTCGTGCATGCATCGTCGTCGTCGATCGATTGATTCCATATCGGCCTTCGCGAGATCTGAGGGAAGCTCCGGGCCGGACCGGATCGGATCGGGCCATGGCGGACGGGAATGCGCCGTCGAGGTACGTGAGGCTGACGAAGGACCAGGCGCCGGTGGAGGACATCACTCCCGGCGAGCTCAACCAGCCTGTCGAAATCCCTCAGGTCGGCTCTCCCGTCCGCTATCTCTCTCTCATTCTCTCTCTGTGTTTGGTTTGATTTGATTTGATTTGATCGACTGGGTTTTCTCTTCGCGTGGAATCGGAATTCCGGAACCGCCGGTTCTGGGAATGCTGTGCGTTTCTTCGGTACGGGGGTTTGGATGTGATTCTGTAACGCTCGTGTCGGGGTCGATCGAGATTTTCGGGATGGAAAATGGGGATATGAATGTCAATGGTTGTTGTTTGTGCGGCAAGTTCGTACATGGATTTCGACTGGGCTGCTGTGTTTCTCGGTGGGGTAGGGAGCAAAATGAGAACGAGATCGTGAAATTTTTCATTTTGGGATCATGTTTTTGATGCTTTTGTGCGTTTTGAGGTGGTAAGGAGTGTGGGATGGGAAATTGGATCCAGGTGGTTTCGAACCAGGAGACGCTATTATGAATTTCAGTGTTATGAGTTTCTTCCTGCACTGACTGGACACGGTTATTGACTTCCCTTTGCATACTGTCTAGAATTTGCATTTTATCGCATGATCAGTTGCCAGACTCTTTCGTTCATGGGTTGTCATGTTTGGTTCTGATTTTCATGTTCTGCTTTACAGTTGAATGTCCGTAGATGTTCTGAATGTGGGCAGCCCTTACCCGAAAGTTACCAGGCCCCAGCTGATGAAGATTGGACGACTGGCATTTGCGCTTGTGCTGATGATCCTGAAAGCTGTAAGAGTCTTCTTTACATTTTGACAACATGGATGGTCATTATGTAGTTCATTTTATCTCTGTCATACCTACTCTGTGCATTTCATTTTTCAAAACATCACATTTTTTCAAAACTTGAGAGTATACCAGATGCTTCTGGTTGAAATCTGAATCGTCATTCCATTTTAATCTTATTTGAACATTAGAAGAATGAACAGGCTATGGCATGTTCTATTGCTGTTGCTGTGAATGGCAACCATTTGTACTGTGTCCTTCTGTTCACAGGGTTAGTTTTGATATTAGGAGGAAGATTAGGAAGTGAGACCTCCATTTCTGTTGCTTCCATGTTCACGATGGTTTAGTATGGGTTGACATTGATAACATCACCCCCCTTAGGATTGGGTGGCTATAGTAAGAGATCTGATGCAATGGTACTACCATCTTCGATGAGCAAGTCAAGGCTTGCAAGGCCCACGTGCTTTGCACCGTCTCAACAATAGTGTCCATGAAAATCACCTTTCTTCCTTCTAATGTTTGTTTTGTTCTTTTTATTTTATTTATGAAGCCCAGCAATTCCTTGAAACCCAGTGAGGTCTAAAATTTAGAGCTTACAAATTGGTTTCAGCACGTTCTGGATGATAAAACATGAACTTGCTTGATTAAAAATTTTACATTATTGATTGTCATCCCCTGACTCCAGTTAACTTTATTTCTGTTAAATTTAATTCATGATAGAACAACATGAACTTGTTTTCTCTTTTTATTTTATCACAGAAATGCAAAAATACCATTTTAGATCTGTGTAGCAATTCATAGTTGTCATAATCTTTGGTGAATATGGGTGGAAAGTCACAGTATGTTCTGGTCTAGTCCTCAGCCGTTTCCTGCCTGTGGCCAAAAAAGAGGAAGTATCCTGCCTATCTTTTCCTCTACAAGGAGGTTCACTGGTTTGGTCAAAAAGGAAAAACGAAAAATGGAGCCGATGAATTGATCACTGCTGCAATTTCCAGTATTTCGTTCCTTGAACAGCTGACTATTCTGTAAGTAGGCTTGGGGGAATGGAAGTATCTGATATGATATGATCTTTTAGTCCAATAATGATTTTACCTGTTGCTATTGTGGAAGAGGGACATATACTTTCTCTAAAAGGAAATTTTCATAAATCTTCTGTTCCTCAGTAGCGGTTCCTCTGGTGCACTCTTTCTTTCACATCTTTTCTATGGTGCAGTTATAATTCTAAACTATGATATAATCTACAGGCTGGACAGGGCTTTTCTGCCCCTGTGTGCTGTTTGGGCGCAATGTAGAAACATTGAGAGATGATATTCCATGGACAAATGCTTGTGTTTGCCATGCCATGTGTGTTGAAGGTGGGTTGGCCGTTGCTGCAGCAACAGCAATGTTTCACGGTATTGATCCTAAGACTTCATTTCTTATCGGCGAGAGTCTGTTTTTTGCTTGGTGGATCTGTGGCATCTACACTGGCCTCTTTCGGCAGTCATTGCAGAATAAGTATCATCTGAAGGTGAGTTTCTTTATACTTCTCAGGTGATATTTTTATACATCAGCAAAACTGAAGAGATTAGGATCGATGGATTTAACTTCTGGCTCAATCATCTATGTTTAATTTGGCATTTTACTGATTGAATGAGCTTAAAATGACCTTTTTAAACTGAAATCTTGTGCTTTGATAGTTGAAGTTTCAAGAAGTACCACTATAATAAGCATGTATATTCATAAGTTACAGCATGGGTTGGAGCATCCTTCTGATGCCCAACTGTTTGTCATCAGATATAAAGGATTCTCAGCATGCTCAGGGATTACTTCCGGTTGCTGCTGCTGACTTACCAGCCTTTTTCTGTGCAGAATTCACCATGCGATCCATGTCTAGTGCACTGCTGCATGCACTGGTGTGCGTTGTGTCAGGAACACCGGGAGATGAAGAATCATCTCTCTGATAATGCTGCGATGACTGAGACTGTCGTTAACCCTCCTCCTGTTCAAGAGATGAGCTCTAAAGACGACCAAGAATCTGCAGTTGCGCCACCTGCCCCTGCGTCCAAGAATCCAGAAAGCACCAATTTGGAAATGCAGCCATTGTAGGTCCTGTGACCGTCCTGCCTTGAAGTTGAAGAGCAGCATACAACTGACATTTTTAGGGCATTAAACACGGCCATTTTTCAAAATAAAATTTACTTTTTTTGTCAAATAAAATAATATTTACTTAACTGAGTTGTTTTCTTCGATATTTTTATTCTGGAAATAGAATGTTGCGATTCACATCTTTAAAAGAAGATTATCCGCTTGCAGCCGTTGGGAGCAAAACAACCCATCATGCATCGACATCAAACAGCGAGCGGCCCATGACGTTCTTTGACGATATAATATGCAAAGAATTCTCGAATGAATGTCATCCCAAGAATGTTCATGATTTTCTCTTTACAATGTACACGAGGACCCTTCTTGAAGAAATTTTTTACTTAATGATTGATTATCGTATCCTGTAAAATAAATCATATATAAGTTGACTAATAAAAGAAATAGTTTACTTTCCAATGATTGGTATGCCTATGTTGGTTGAATTAGAATCATTGATATTTATAGGGTCGATATCACAAAAACCTCAAAATTAGTGTATTTATGATAAATTTATTTAAAATTAATTATTTTAATCATTAAAATTTTAAATTCATATATTTGTGATAAATTAATTCTAAACTAATATGGCTTTTCACGTGAACTTGCCATGTTAGCGATTTAATGAGAAAATTTGAAGAAAGTTAATATATAATAAATATGTCACAAGTATATCGATTTAAAGGTTTTTACGATCAATTCTTACTTTAAACGCTCTACCAATCCAATGAAGTTTAAGTCGCCGCATGGTGATCCAAACCATCCATCCATGACACGAGGTTCATGGCGGCAGTTGCCACCAGTGTCGACCCTTGCTAGTGGTGGCAATAATCTGCCACCATGATTGCCTCCCTTAAGAGAAAGCAAATTTCTTGTCCTTTGCAACTGGGTCACGTAATTGCCATGCGTTCGCGATGAGAATGATATAAGAGACTTTATTGGACGAAGGGACATGATCTTGTAAAAGAAAGATTTGTAGAGGGTGAAATTAGAAGAAAAATGCTACACTCGAAATTTAGTCCAAGTAAAAGTATTCGAGAGACAATCGAATCTATCAAGAAGGCAAATTACCTCTTCAATTTTGAAGGAAGAAATAGGCAAAAACCATGGGACAACCTCTTGATGCATTGAAGGCTAGTTAATGATTCTTTTCTACACATAGTGAAGATATTTATTGGAAAGTGCCTTCATTCCCAGTCAATCAAACAAAGAATAGGCGCTCCACTTTTTTCATTAGGTGTGCCCTCAATCATTTGAAGATGTTTAAGTTTTTTTATTTAAGGTATGCCATTTGAATTAAGTACATTCACCTCTCTTGTAGTTAGGGTTGTGCAAAAGAACCGTGAACTGCCCGGACTGCCCGGAACCGGACCGGACCGGTCCGGAACCGGTGGTTCCTAAAGGAACCGGTCCGGTTCCTGGTTCCAATAAATTGGAACTGGTGGGTACCGGTCCGGTTCCCGGTTCCATGGGCGGATCTGTCCGCCCACCCATCTGGACCGAACCGGTATTATAATAATAATATATATTAATTTTTATTATAAAAATAATTTTTTAGTTAAAAATAAATAAAATTTTGAAGCCCCGTGTTTATAATTTTTATTGTTCTATTTGAAGCAACCTACTAAGAGAGGTAAAGAAAAAAGTGCGAGAACATTTGCGAAATCTCTAAATAGACCATTTTTACGATACGTGTCCAGTGGAGCTTCTTTTCTTCACCCGCTTGTGAGACTGGATCCATAGATCTACCCGGGAACCGAACCAGACCGGCGGTCCGGTTTTTGGGTGGATCCATGGAACTAACGGGCGGTTCCCGGATCCAATTTTTTGGAACCGGCCCTTAGTGGGCAGTTCCCGGTTCTAGGGTGGGAACCACCCACCCGGACCATGCACACCCCTACTTGTAGCAATCGGGAAATTCACTAGACTTGTTAATTGGGAATGTCAAATCTATAATGAAAGACGTCCTTCAAATGTGTGGATTTCACATGAGAGAGGAGCTTGTCTAGATAATAAAATACTGAAGAAGCAAATAACCTATCTCATAGATTTTCTTTCTATAGGGGAAAGAAGCTTATGCTAACCACGGGCAATTTACCAAGTTCATTTCATAAGACAAGAAGGTGGCTCATGTAAGGACTTGGGGCTCGCTGAGTAATATTGTCCGCTTTGGGTCGAGACCCGCACGGCTTTAAAACGCGTTACTCAAGGAAGAGGGATCCCAGCCTTATAAACCATCCCAGGACTCCCTCCCTAGGCGATGTGGGACTCTCCCCCTAGGCAAGAGACATGTGACCCCCTCCCTTGCGCACGTCCGAGGACCGAGGCGCGGACGCACCGCCATCCCTCCTCCTCGCGCACCGTCGCTCGGGCCGTCACATTCTCCCCCCCTTCAGGCACAGCGTCCTCGCTGTGGCCCACATGCGGTCGGGAGTCGGCTCTGATACCAATTGTAAGGACACTGTGGGACACGCCAGCTAGCCCTCCCAGGGCCCAGAGCGCCGCCTGCCAAGATATTGTCCGCTTCGCCGCAGCTCACGGGTTTGTTTCTGTGAGATCCCACCCCACAAAACGCGTCTTGACAGGTTGAGGCCACCCCAGCCTTATGAACCAGCCCAGAACTCCCCCCCTAGGCGATGTGGGACTCTTCCCCTAGGCAAGAGACATGTGACCTCCCTTGCGCACGTCCGAGGACCGAGGCGCGGACGCACCGCCATCCCTCCTCCTCGCGCACCGTCGCCTGGTCTGTCACATCTGTAAGGACTTGGGGCTCGCTGAGTAATATTGTCCGCTTTGGGTCGAGACCCGCACGGCTTTAAAACGCGTTACTCAAGGAAGAGGGATCCCAGCCTTATAAACCATCCCAGGACTCCCTCCCTAGGCGATGTGGGACTCTCCCCCTAGGCAAGAGACATGTGACCCCCCTCCCTTGCGCACGTCCGAGGACCGAGGCACGGACGCACCGCCATCCCTCCTCCTCGCGCACCGTCGCTCGGGCTGTCACAAGAACAACTGAATTCTGATGAAGTTTTCCCCTCTTATCAGCTTTCCGGTAAAGAAAATTCGTGTGACTACTGAAGATGCCAATAATTGAGCGACTGGTCCTGCACAATATGCTCAATCTTCCAGCCTTTCCAATCGTGTCTGTTCTGAATCAGTGACTCAATTTGCTCCAGTGATTTTCCTTTAGTATACAGGACAAACACAAAGCAACATAAATACCCAGCGTTGCAGCAAATACTAAAAACGTTCCGGCCACCATAATTGCTTGAGAAATTGAGAGGAAGGACATGGAGACAAGACCGCTGCACACACTACTCCCAGCCGTCCTGAACGCTGCTGCTTGCACATGACACTTCGAAGGGAAAATCTCCGATGACAATGTCTACAAATGAGGTCGATCCCCATAGAGAACGAAGCTACGTTACCACAAAGAAGAATACGCAACGTAGGTGCCGCCTCAGCTCCTACTTCCTTTGTCAAAGAGAGAGACCCCCACACTGAACAAGCAAACAGTCATGCCGATGCCAATATAAAGCAAAGGCTTCCTCCCGAGCTTGTTGATCAGAAATATAGGCACCAGTATGAGTGTGATTTTCATAACCACCACAGCAATCGTACCTGCAAGAGTACAGAAGGAAAATTCTTCATAGGAAATTAAAATATGAATACGACAATCAATCATTTATGAATATGCACTAGAAAAGCAACTTACATATAGTAATTCATCCTTGATTTAATTGATGTTTAGAGGGTGATTTAGTAGGTCAACTAAAAAAAGTCTGTTTTGGCCATAATATATAGTGTGGAAATAGTGCTGCCCCTTAGAAAATAATGTTCATTTTACCTTTTTCTCCCAACTTCCTTCCCTCTTGCTATTTGTTGTTTGAGATTTGTTGGGAGCCAACAACAGTAATCCGATAACTATACCTGAGGAGATTGCCGAGGGAGAGTTTAAGCTCGAGTCTATTAATATATTTAGTTAGACCCACGTTCACTCAAAAGGTTAAATCAATGAATTATAAGTTAATTAACATATATTAACTACTCATAAACTATGTATAGCAACCAACTAACATCGACTCTACTAACTTGGATTGTATCATCCATGGTTTTTATCTGTGCACAACAGAAATCCGATACTTACACCTAGAGATAGGGGTGTAAACGGTTTGGTTCGGTTCGGTTTTTTGGAAAAACAAAACTGAACCAAATCGAAACTGTTCCGAACCAAATTAAAAATGCGGTTCGGTTCGGGACAATTTTTTGATTTTCCTGTTTTTACTTTGCTTATTGGAATTTAAGTAAAGAAGAGGCGATAAAAAAGAAAGATTGTTCAATTTTTAGTAGGAATTCTGATTTGGTTTGGTTAACCGAATCGAACTGAAAACATACGAAATTTTGGTTCGGTTCGGTTCGATTTTTAATTTCATTCGATTTCGATTCGGTTCTTGACACCCCTACTTAGAGAGATTGCCAAGGGAGAGTTTAAGTTTGAATCCATCAACATATCCAATTGGACCTGCATTCGCTCACAAGCTTAATTCAATGAGTTATTAGCTAAGTAGAATATATTAGTTGCTCAACACTATACAAATTCTCCGGTGTGTAACTTCTCTTTAACACAACTCACGTAACTCACACAAGCATCCCAATAAATTGTTAGTTATTTGCCAAAATTTTGATGTAGTTTCTCAAGAAACTCTACTTTACCCTACAATATAATTAATTGGTTTAGGTGGCCATGGAAATGAGTCGCCTCTCGCGTCAAACCATTTCGTCTCCTCGAAGGCATCCGATAGAGTAGAAATGGTACGTTAAGCCATTGCTTTCGCCTTCATTCTTTCACAAAGATCAAAATCAAGGCGATAAGGAGGATTCCCTAAAGACCATTTCTAAAGCGGAAATAGTCCATCTATTTTCAAATCCCCGAAATTTATCCTCAATCCTTGAAATTTCCTCGCTTTTCGTACCTCAAGGCTGCAATTATTTTTTGTCCGTGGGGAGACAAAATAGCCTGAAAATAAGGCACATTTTCTTGATTAGGAAAAAGAAAGAGAACGAGGCACTTTTGACATCCAAAAGGCTTCTTCAACTTTCTGGGTGATGAAGGGAACGTAGGAGCAATGCACATCGTCACCAGGAATCCAAACACCAAGCAGGCCACTCCCGTCAAACTGTGCCTGAAATTGGAACCCTCAATAATCAGGAACTTATGCTTATTACTAAAAAAACTTTGCCGTTTCAAAGAAGGAACCGACTCGCCTAGGCCGAAAAAGTTGTAGCAGCTCACCGTGCTCAAAATCATTTACCAACTGCCAAGAAGCGAGAAGGAATGCAATCACTTCCTTGTGTTTTTCTCCTTGTGGGGTCGAATTATTTCCTATATCCTAGTCCCCCTTCCCTGTCACGTGGCCTAAGAAGCAACATTTAATGCTTATGTTGGAGTGATAAGGAATATGTTTGCTTATACGCAACATGATCGGTAGAAAAATGGACAATGCGTGGTGGCATTGTTCTCTCACTTATTCTATAAGAACCTCAAGCAACATCTCCAGGGTACGTTGAAGCTAGCATTGATTGAAGACAGGCGGAGACACGTTAGGAGGAGGAGAAACATGGGATCGGTTGGAGATGAAGATAATGGGAGTGCAGGTTCAGTGAGGAATAAGAACAGGGCAGTGGAGTCCGAGGTCAACAATGATGACTTTGACGATGACCCCACTGGTTGTCAGCAGCCGTTGGAGATCCGGAGGAAGAGTAACAGGAGATTCTACGTGTTTGCTTGTGCAGTTCTTGCTTCTCTCAACACTGTTCTCCTGGGCTATGGTAACAAACTCAAATCCCAGTTGATGGGTTACCAGTACATTAGCATTGAGCTTCTAATAGTTTCAGTCAGTCTCCTTATCATTATCCAGAACAAAATCTGTAACGTTTTGGTCTAGATTAACCTTTGTCTATACTATTGTTCAGGGAATCTTCTGTTTTCAGAAACACATTGTGCAAGGTGTAAAAAGTCAAAGCTTTGTGAATTCTGCCCTTGTTGAGTAGTCTTTAGAATTGCACCTTTCTTAGTCTCAGCTCGCTTTTCTCGAGCACTCTTGACATAAATATCGGTAGTACACTGTAATATTCAGCTCCTTTGGAAGTGGTGGGACCCACTTGGGTTTTAAAAAAAAAAATAGAGAAGAAGAAAGAGAGTTGAAAAGTCAAAGGAGAAGGAGAGAGAATAAGTGGGGTTCTCTCCCACTTTCGGAAGCCAGAACCAGTCGGGGAGGGGGAAGAAAAAGAGAGAAAAGAGAAGAGAGGGAGAGAAGAAGAAAGGGAAAGAAGGAGAGAGTTTTGCATGTGCGCGCCGCGGGAGCCT
The DNA here is from genome assembly GCA_014858505.1 of Corymbia citriodora subsp. variegata. Taxonomy (NCBI): domain Eukaryota; kingdom Viridiplantae; phylum Streptophyta; class Magnoliopsida; order Myrtales; family Myrtaceae; genus Corymbia; species Corymbia citriodora. The sequence continues at coordinate 18,680,670 of CM026413.1, read as the reverse complement.
CGCAAAGCCGACTTGACTATTTTATGCAAGATCCGGTGAGTACACGTGTCTCTTATTCCTTCGATTGAAGCATTTTTCCGGTTTAGGGCTCAAATTCGGAATAAGGGAAATATTGAGCGGCGAAGTCCGATTTTTGAGTTTTTGAGCCATGAAAATTTATAAGAATGGTAGTTTAAGACGTCATGGACCCGTGGGATTTTACGGAATTGGATTTGAGCTTGTAGTTTGTCCGAAATGGAATTTTGAAATTCTGCCCGCTGGATGTACAGTACGCGCGCGGTTGCTGTGAGGTCTGATTTTGTCGATTTCGGCTCGAAATTGGGTTGTCCAACTAATGGGTCTTCTAGTGCTCGGAATTATCTTCATTTTGACTACAAGATTGCTTGAATCGGAGTTCGGATGAGAAAGTTATGGCATAATCAAGTTTTGCACCCTAGTCTCGCTTCTTGAACGGCTTTGAATAAATTACTTTTGATAGGTGTTTTGTTAGCTCATAGGGGTCATTTTATTAGTGTTAAGGCGTGATTTAATTGTCTCAATAATTGAGGTAGAGTTTTATCGGGTTTTAACTCATTCCTCAATTATTTGTTAGGACCGCGAGTTTGACGATTCAAATATCGTTTTATTGGATCGTAAACAACGAGGTGAGTGGTACTATATCTTCTTTGAATTTGTAAAATTCATGTTGAGAAAATTATATGGATTATATATAGTATGGGGTTATGAAATGACATTATTATTGCATAAAAATCGGATCGGGCATGGACTACCTTTTGATTGTTTATAAAAGGTTTGGAAAGCATGTTATGCAAAGTTTTGGAAGGCAAATTATATTTATATGTGCCTTGCAAATGGTTTATGGAAAAGTATGTGGATGACTTGAGAAATGGATTTGAAATGGTGGATGATGATATTGCAAAAAGGTATTTGCTTGATTTATTATATTGATTTCTGAATTGGATTTATGGTATTGAATGATGGTTATTTTGCTCATTATTGCTGTGAGCCCATTGAGGGGCATGTTGGTATGCATACTGGGTAGGATATCCTTCTAGGCCGAGCCACCGGCATTATAAGTGGAGACCTTGCCAAGGGGGAATCTTGGTCGCCTTGTCACAAGACGTTGTGTCGTGACCATGGTAAGAGATTGAGCAATAGATTAGTCAATGGATGGACCATTGACTTGTGATTTTTGAATGGAGATTATTCAATGGACTTGACCATTGATTCTTGCATTGTGATGGTTATTTAAATGAGTTTTTCATATGAGTATAAAAGTAACTCCTATATGATTGATTATGTATTTTATATATTGAATGGAGTTTAAAGATTATGGGATTTCTTTGAATCCATGCATAGTGCTTGTCCGATCTGCTTAGAAGATATGTATTACTCACTGGGCGGTGGTCGCTCATTCCACTCATCATTTATGTTTTCAGGTTCCTCAGTTAGCGGCGAGTAAAGCGAGAGCGCTATTGGGGGGAAACTTTTGATTCTTTTTGAGTATGACTTGAGGAAGAAACTTGTTTAGTGCTTATTATCTTTTAGGTTGGCTGAGTTCTGTTTGTTAATATTATTTTGGAGGATTATAGAAACTCTGATGTATAGCCAACGTGTTGGTCTATCTGATATATATATGGGCTTGAGTTTATATATGTTGATATTAGGTTGTTGGTTATATTGAGGCTGCGTCCTTCGTGTGGAAGGACGGCCGTGTCATATTCCCTTTTCTTGTAGTTTCGGGGTGTGATAGTAGCTCTATTTTCCAGAGAATGCCGGGCCGGAGCTCGCGGCCGACCGGCTCGCGCAAGCTCCGGCCCTCGTCGTCCTTTCATTTCGCTCCCCTTTTCCTTGTATTACATGTCCGAAGACCCCTAGAGCATGTTCGTGGCTCGGTTGAGCCGGAAACCTTTGATTTTGGTATCGCCCGCTAAGTGTTCGACGAAATGCCCCAATGAGAAAACCGAACCCAATCCTCGACCGGAGCTCGGCTTTCAATTTCTTTTACGTCATTTAGAGTCATACCGTTATCGTACACCGTCTCGGTCACTTTCTCAGCTTTTCGATAGGTCATCCACGTCGTTTGGGTAGGCCGAAACGCGCCCTCGCCGGAGTCGGTTCTCGGACGCTGGCCAGCCGGCGACCGGCGACGCTCGGAGTCGGTCGGGCGGAACGACCGACGCCTGGCGACGGCATGGTGACTCCCTTAGGACGGTCAGACCTCGCGGCGGTGTTGGCATCGGTTCGGCGAAGCTGCTGCAGGGACGTCGGGCGCATGGGAAACATGCGGGCGTCTGCAGCTGCGGGAGAAGAGGAACGAAGAGGCTGAAGACGCTGCATGGGGTGAGGGAAATCTGCAAGGAAAAAAAGACAAAAAGTGGAAAAAAAAGACAAATTAAAAAATAGAAAAAATTAAAAAATAGAAAGAAAATAGAAAAGACAAAAAAAGGCCAAAAAAAAAAAATTAGGGGAAGAGGATGGGCTTCGCCGTGGGCCTGCTTCAGTTGGTTTGAGTTTGTTCATGGGCCGGTTTTTCTTAGTTGGGCTAGAAAAATTAGAAATCAAAATTGGGCTTTTTTTTAAGAAATTCGTGTGGGCCCTTTTGTTTTTTTTGTGGGCTTAAGGCCGGTCTGGGTCCTTTAGCCCAACCCGGACCGGCAGGGTCTGAATCGGCAGGGCCGGGTTTCCTGACCCGGTCCGAATCATTTCCTTTAAAAATATTTAATAAAAATCCAAAATTTCAGAAAATCATAAAAACATATAAAAAAATCGTAAAAAATTTCGAAATATCAGAAATTTCATGGAAAATTCAGAAACCTGAAAATTCACAAAAAAATTTCGAAAAAAACAAATAATAATTTTTTTTATTTATTAAAAAATATTCGAATATATTAAAATATTGAAAATTCCAAAAAAAATTCAAAAATCCCCTAAAATTCCAAGATTGTTTTAGAGTTCCCTAAAAAGCTCTATTAAAATATTGGACTATTTTCTCTTAAAAAGTGTCGAAAAATCATCGGTTTAAGATTGTGCTTAAAATCGAACAAGTCTTCACGGCTTCACCTTAGGGTTTTAATCCTTTGATACAATTGCCCTTGATAGCATGCTTATAATGCGATGATTATGGTTTCCCTTTAGTTTAATTAGGATTTTCATTTATTTATCTCTTAATGCAATGTGTTATTATCTTTTGAAATTTATTTAATGCTTTCTTTAATTGCTGATTATTATGATGATTGCGCACCTGCATGATCACCTCATATGTTAGTGGTTAAGTCTAAAATCAATCCAAACTGCCTGGCTAAAATCTTTTTGAAATGAACAAGATTAAGTACCGGAAGGGCACTAATTAGTTAATTAGTGTAATCAAGTCCCCGACCCTAGAATCTCTAGTTGCGTAGAAAGTGAGGCTCACTCCCATGCCTCGCTTGGTTTCTAGCCGACCTCAATAGGCTAATGGCGACTCCTCATTTGAAGATTTTCATGAACACTCAATGTCACGCGGGGTATGGGCTTGGGAGAGCCTATGTCTAATGAGGGTCCTAGACCCACCCTTTGGACAATACCCCTAAACATATTTATTTGAATATTCCTTTCTCCCATCCTGGACGGAAAAAATAGGTCGCGACATTATAGACTACATTAAATAAATTAAAATGTCATGAATCACATTATATGTTGGGAATTAGGGGCTCTTCGATGGTGAAGATATGCACCTTGTTAATATTTCATTATTAGCTACCACTAGGTAGGAATGATATGGTAGCCACCCATGCTTGAAGTGAGAAGGGGAGAGTAAAATTCCCTATGCTTGGCAAGTTGCCTTACAGCAAGTTTCATGACCGACTTTCTATCCAAGTACCCCTGATTGTGAGACTTGCTAAAATTAAAGTAACCATCAATCACAATTATGCACTAAGTCTAAAGTTATGTAAAGAGAAAGATTTAGAGATAGGCAAAGGTTGCAATCCTCCACTGCTCGTTTCTTCGCATCACGAAGGTGTGAAGTATTTCATAGATTAAATTATTATCATGACATATAAGTTATAGTGCGTTTCTTTTATTTGCATATAGTTTTTCTTTCCTTGTTAGATGTTCTACTTTTTCCATGTGTATTTTATAGTTTCCAAAGGAATAGTCCATTAATGTATAGGCGCACAATGTGATGATTGGCAACTAATTCCATGTTGCCTTGTCCATAAACACTCAGGCTTTGTTTGTTTAATGGAAGATAAATAGTTTTTAAAATATTTTTTTAAGAATAATCGTTTATAAATAAATGAATGAAAAAAAATTTCATCATTAATGAAAAAAATTTGACATAAATTATTATTAGTAATGAAAATATTTTTATTTACTAATTATTTGAAACGATAAAGGCAATCATTTTTAGGATAATATATTCTAAATTATTCATTTTTTGTGAAAAAAAAATTGAAACCTAAGTTAATATACTAGAGGTCCAGAACATAACATGACACAACTCTCAAAGAAAAGACCTAAAAAAATGGCACAACTTGAGAGGGTGACGAAAATGTATACACAACAACATTGCACAAATCTAACCCCAAAAATAAAACAAAACAAAAAGTGTCATTTACAATATAGGTAAACTTGCATATTATATCGAAATACTTTATTAATATCTAGAGGGCACAATGACAAAAGTGAATTATTAAAAGGTTCATGAAACATCTTGCAAACTCACAAACAGGTTAAATATATACTTTTCACCCAAAGTAGTTTATAAGTAAGTGGTGATAATGGAATATGTGACATCTAGTTTGCAAGCTAGAAATCTTCTTACGCTCCAACCAAGTACACCAACTCTGCTAGGGTTTTTTTTTTTTTTTGGTGACCCAGGAAACCCCGCACGGCTAGGGTTATTAACAAACCATATCATTTTTGTTATTTTTGATGTAACTACTTTTTCTTTAAGATTTTCACATTGTATCGCTGTAACATCCCGAATTTCGGTAAGCTCGAGAATTATTGGAAAAGAATTCAACGGGCCGAGTTTTAGAGCCAAATATTTGGGAATTTGTGCCTGCGTCCGCCGCCGCCGATCCCCGCTCCTCTCATTATCACCACTACTTAGATGCGGTAAAAAAATTTGATTATCAAACGAATTTCTTTTCCAATAATAGAAATTTTTTGTTGTTATCAAACGCGTTTTTTGGCTCAGAAACTCATCTAGAAATAAAAATCCAGAAATGATTTCTGGAACAGAAATGTCATCATTCGCGCCCGAAGCTACCTGATGAGAGAGAGAGAGAGAGAGAGAGAGAGACCCACGTGGGGTGTCAGGCAAGTGGGAAGAAGAAGAAAGAGATAAGAGAGAAGACTAGTCAAAGATAAGAGAGGAAAATAGAGGATAAGATGGGCAAATGGGTGGGGGTGTTGTCAACAAAGGGGAAACGTGAAGGGGGAAGAGAGAGAACGTGCAGAGGGGATGGGGGAAAAGAAAAGAAAACGTGCGGAGGGGATGGGGGTGGCCGTGCGCCTAGCGCTGGTCGGCGGTCGCCGTGTGCCGGGTGCCGGCGGTCGCCGGTCGCCGCGTGCCAAGTGCTGCCATTTGCTAGTCGCCAGCTGCGGACGACGACCGGAAGGCAGCGGATGATGGGCGGTGGACGACGGCGAATGGCAGCGGCCGACGATCGGCGGCGGCGGCGGGTGGTGGGCAAAGGCAGCCGGCGACCAACGACGGCGACGTCGGGGGCCGGCGGTGGGCGGGGGTGGTGGTGAGTGACAGATGGAAAAAAATTTCTCCAAGTGAACAGTAAGAAAGAGAAACAATTTCTGATTTCTGTTCCAGAAATAGAAAAGTAAAAAAAATTTGTTTCTGATTTCTGTTCCAAATATATTTCTGGAATAGAAATTTATTCAAGAAATAGAAATGAAATTTTTTTTACCAAACGGATTTCTATTGCAGAAACAAAAATAGAATGGTTACCATGCGCAGCCTTCCTCAGCACGTTCAGCCCTCCCAGCAGCTGCTTCTTCATCTTCCTTTCTTCTTCTTCTTCTTTGGCCGACGTCCCTAGCTTGCTGCTGCTGCTGCCACCCCATGAAACCAGCTGCCACCTCCATCTTTCCCTCCTCCTTTCAGTTCGGATCTGGGGTCGGGATGACCGCCCTCGCCGTCCAACCATCCTCCGCCACCGTCTGGCTGCCCGACACCGTCGCTGGGAGCCGTTTGGGAGCCATCACAGCAGTCACCGCCGTCGTCGTGCCCCCTCTCTCCCTCTTGGCCCCTCTGGCCGTGACTTGGACACGCAGCCAGCAGCCTTGTCGCTGCACGCCACCACCGGTCACCGCCACAGGCCGCCGAAGGACTGTTCCCGAGCCCTCTCCGCCGCACTAGAGCCACCCCAACCTGCTGTCCCCCTTGTGAAACCAGTTGCACCGCCTCCCTTTTCCCTCTCCAGCTTCTATTTTCCCCTTCGCCGAAGCCGTTGCCTGGTTGCCGAAGCTGCTGGCCGCCGTCCGGAGTCGCCGGAACGCCCACCAGTCAGCCCCATGCCACCACAACCGTCGGTTCCTCCATTTCTCAGCCTCTTGCCGCGTGGACAGCTGCCCTCGGTCGAGATTCGGTCCCGGGCCGCCTCGTCCCGACGCGCCAGAAGAGCCCGGGCGTTCCCCTTGCCGCCGCCGTCGCGTCTGTGTCGTCGGAATCGCTAAACCGTGAGTCGATTTCCTAATCCCTTAGTTAGAGGTTAATCTTGCTTAGGAGTAGTTTAATTAGTTTAAGCTTGGATTAATGTTTTGGATGATGATCATTAGTGTTTTAATATTATTGATTAAGCTTGCTTAGTGTTAATCATGGTTAGTATTAATAAATATTATTATTATTATTATTATTATTATTATTATTATTGGAATAAATAATAATTATTTATTATTTTCGGAATTATTAATTAATTAAATTAATTTATAATTTCGAATTATTAATATTAATATTGTTATTACTATTCATTTCTGAAAATTAATTATTTTTGGAGAAAATAATTAATTGTGATTATTTATTGGAAATTGTTTTAATTGAGTAATTTTGAGGGAAAATTACTATGGTCTATTTTTCCAAAGTCAATAGTATTTATATACTACATTATTAAATGACGTTGGTTTATTAAAGAAGGATTTTACTAAATGGAATTATTTGGATTGGATAATTAATTATGAGATTGAAAAATAATTATAAGTATTTTGTGGGACTTGAATTATTTTATAGGAACAATCGACTATATCATGCTTCTTAAATGAGTATTTTTTAGTATAATTATAGTTTATACTTATTTTTGGAATAATTGAATATTGAGATGTGTGTTTATTTATTACTAAATATTGAGACACATGGTTGAGTATCGGAGTATCGTGATGTTGATTAGTCAGAATTGATTGACAGACTATGACTTGAATTGTTGGTTGTTTCCAAGAGTTAGGGAATGTGCGTGATTGAATGCTGATTGGAAATTGAAATTTAGAAATTGTCGAGTGAGATCGCATGATATATTGCGTGGTTATCTGAAATGCCATGTCACATGAGCATGAGCGATGTTGCATTCACAACAGAGCAAATATATAAATGGATTGCTTGATGATGTGTTGCATGATCACATTAAATGAGGAAACCTGACGTTGCCGGAAGACCGCCAATCCTTATGGGGTTGTGCCATGGCCAGTGGGTCGCATGACTTCGGTCGGATGCCTGACAGGGAGGAGTTCTATGTGGGACCGCGGTATGGGGGTGGGTCCCAAGCCTCTATTAGTAGCGGGGCTACGGTAGTGGACGGGTCATGTGCTCCTTCAAGAATGCCGTCTTGGGAATGAGCCCTTGACATCGCCGTGCCTCGAGATAGAGAGGATGAAGCTGGTTTAGCCAGGAACCGCCAACCAAAAGGTTGTGCCGTGGCCCAGGAGGAGGAGTCGTAATAATCGGAGCATGTGTGGGTGTGAGACATGAGAAAGTTGTGTGAGATGCTCTGATTATTCGCATGCTCTTAATGTCGTGATGATTGAAATGACAGTTTCTGCAGGTTGCGCGTGCCAAGGCCAGGTAGGGTCGCTTGTATTTGCATCTGCTTATTGAACTATCGTCTGATAATGCTGCTTGAGGTGTGGTATGTATTGTTTGCCGGAACTAGGTTGCATGGTTAGACTACCCTCGATACGAGCGGAATTCCTAACCGAGGCTTAGGATTTTGACTTACTTTGATTTTATCTCATTAGTTGTTGAATAACCATTTTCAGGTCCGTAGGATGGAGGATCGACGCATGTTACGGCTCGTGGTTATTTTTGAAGGGAGCAGATTAACCCTGGCTTGTTAGTTTCATTGGCTCGATAGGAAGATGCCCGTAGTAAGGGCTTGTACTTGTAAACTTTCTAGGGCTAATCAGTTAGTTAATAAAGCGATACTTTTGATGTGTTCTTGTTGGGTTTTCCTGTCATCCTTGTTTTTGTAATTGACCGGGGATTGTGTTTCGCTTCCGCATGCATTTAATAAAAGATGAAAATAACGGTCGGTGACGGATCTTGGGGAGTCGCAAATCAATTGACTGTAAGAGAATAGGGGTTGCCGCGTGCTCAAGGGTTGGGGCGTGACAATCGCCAACTCATAACTATGTCCTTGATGCTTTGATCATGAGGAATTTATGGTATAAGGTAATGATTCTCAAAGACAATTATGCCGTCTCACCACATAGTCAAAGGGATGGCATTTTAGTCTCTAGAAGTCATTAATCTATATGATAAGGCTGATCTTTCAATCCACTAAATAGTAAGTAAAAAAGCATACTTGTGGAAACAACTCATCTTATTGAATTAATATTGTAACTATAATTTTTAGTGACATGAGATTTTGAGGAAGAGAAGAGAGAGTTTATAAAGACAGAGTGTATATAAATGGACTTTCAAACTCTGATCTTCTTTAACTTTGTCAAGAAATTACCCAAGGGTGATAATCTAATACTGCAAGCATATGCTTTTAGGACTTTAATACAATTTGTATATAGGACCTCTAGATACGAAGGAAAGGCACGGGCGTGGTTTATGATTTTTTCGTATTCGAGACCCTTTTGAGTGGGACTTTGGGTTATTAAGTAAAAAAAGAGTGGTGTAGAAGGGATGAACATAATTGGTCCACACTACCCATCTGGGTGGCGTTGCTGGTTCACGCTCTCTTCCTCTCGTAAAAGGTCGAGAGTTCGAATCCCAATTTCGTCATAGGGTGACTTACCTGGTTGCATGTGTGTGATGGCTAGCACGTGCAGCCCCCAGGGTTTACTTCCCTAGCTGTCAGCGGGGTGCGGGGTTCTCAGGGTCATAAAAAAAAAAAAAAAACATAATTGGTCCCTGCAAATGGCATGGTGCTATAAATTTTAGGATAGAAAGGTTATAGTACTTAGGATCTGTAAAAATGGAGTTGGTCTCCCATGCACAAATTAGTCAGAAGCTGATGTTGCTCTCAGACAATGGCAAATTGAAAGTAGTTATTGAGCCTAAAGTAATTTGTTGTATCGCTCACTGGACTAGATGCTCGAGCTAACCTAGGCATGGTACGATCTCTTATAAAAAAACTATTTGCCATATTGTTTTTGGAAAAACTATAGAAGGAAGGCCGCCCTAGAGTATTCCACTCGCCAAGCGTCACACGGGTTATTCCATGGTCAAGTAACTACCGACCTTTGATAGATGATATCAAAGTAGGATCCCTCAAATAAGTGGATTGAGTTGGAGAAAACTTGTAGTCTACCCATTTCTACAAGAAAGAAGAGTGAATCATCGGGGCAAAGATATATGAGTCAATTAGGATATATCAATTGCTCAACACTACCTTAATTCTCTCGAGGTAGTGTTAAACAATTAGGTTTGCTCTCCCTTAACGCACATATCCACTCTAACAATTAGAATATGCAATGTTGTCATTGAACTTCGAATATATTCATTGTGGTCCTAAATTTTTAGTAAAATATTTAATTTACTCCATGGATTATATACTTTGCATTCCATCTAGTCATTGGATTTATCTAATCCAAGACTAAATGGAATGTATACTAATGGCTTGGCAACCACATTTAACAAATTAAAAGTTCAGGGATAACATAACACATCGGGTTAAAGTTTAGGAACCAAACCAAAGCTGGATGACATTACTCCACTCTAACCCCAAAAATAAACAATAGAAGGGTCATTATTAATTTTATGAAACTTGTGCTTTACATCCAAATATTTTATAATAATGCAGAGGCATGAGCAAAAAATCTAGCTACCTAAAGGCTCATAAACTATAGGTGGTGAAAATTAAACAAGTGACCTCCGATTTTCCAGGTGCTTAAATCAACTATACCAACTAGATTATAATCTCATCTAATCATTCCTTTTATTTACATGTACTTTTATTTCTTCGATTTTTGCATTCTGTCACAAACTTCGTTTTCTCGGGAGCATCGTGTAACATTTTACATTTCCTTAACTTCGATACCAACCCAAACACAAAGCAAAGCTTCATGGACAGCCGTCGGTTCAGCAATGGTGTCGTTATAAAGGATGTGCCTCGTAGGCATTGCATCTATGTGTAGCATCCAATCTTGGGAATATGTTGCTCACAGTGTAAGTATCGAACTAATGGTTGGAGGTAGGGGTGTGCATGGTCCGGGTGGGCGGTTTTCACCCTAGAATCGGGAACCGCCCACTAAGGACCGGTTCCAAAAAATTGGATTCGGGAACCGCCCGTTGGTTCCATGGAACCGGTCTTACAAGTGGGCGAAAAAAAAAACTCCACTGGACACGTATAAAAAAGATGGTCTATTTAGAGATTTCACAAATATTCTTGCGCTTTTTTCTTTACCTCTCTCGTAAGTTGCCTCGAATAAAACAATAAAAATTATAAACATGGGACTTCAAAATTTTAATTTTTTTTCAACTAAAAAAATTATTTTTTATAATAAAAATTAATATATATTATTATTATAATACCGGTCCGGTCCGGATGGGTGGGCGGGCGGATCCGCCCATGGAACCGGGAACCGGACCGGTACCCACCGGTTCCAATAAATTGGAACCGGGAACCGGACCGGTCCCTTTAGGAACCACCGGTTCCGGGCCGGTCCGGTCCGGTTCCGGGTGGTCCGGGCGGTTCCCGGTTCTTTTGCACACCCCTAGTTGGAGGTGAACAAAGGGTCGCTCTAGTTTGCATGAATGAGTTTGAACTGCTCAAAATCCGATTTCTTGATTATAAAAGTCACCCCAATAAAATTGGCATGGCGAGCTTGGTATGTATTCAACTTGCTCCCGTGTGATCCTTCCCCAGTAAGCTTATTACACATCTATAATCTTCTCATGGTGAGTGTCACTTGTACAAAAGGAAAATAGTCCCTAACTGAAGTACAGATTTTATTACAGGATAACAGCCACACAACATAGCATCAAATACTTCAGCAGCAAAGATTCAAACTCTGCATATCAAAGATGCAGTGAGAGAAGCAGACATGTTTTTAAGCAGGTTTCCATGAAGAAAGGGGTGGAGTGTCAGAGTTTTCCCATGTAGAGATGCTGCTATCATACCGGGCGCCCTTGACATTGTCTGCAGAAGCAATCGATTCAAGCTCAGCCATCTCTTCCGGTGTAAGCTTCACTGTCAGAGCTCCAATGTTCTGGTTGAAATTCTCGATCTTGGTTGTGCCAGGAATTGGGCAGACGTCATCACCCTGGTGGTGTACCCAAGCAAGGGCTAACTGCGAAGTGGTGCATCCCTTTCTTTGTGCTATTTCATTCACTCCGTCAAATAACTTCGCGTTGTGAGCCAAGTTCTCTGGCCGGAACCGTGGCATGTACTGCATAACATAGAGCAAAGTTTCAGCAGAGAGCAGATGAACAAGTATCATTTTCCTTGCAACGCCAAATACGACAACCAACAAGTGCAAAAGTGGTTGCATTGCATGCCATATGATTGTTTTGTTACTCTGACATGACAAGCATTTGGAAGTGCGCAATCGCTGGGTATCTCAAAAGCATGATTAGTTAAAGCTTACTTTGAAATGATCAAAATATTTTGTCCCAAATTGTAAGCATTGGAAATGTAAAGCCAAGTGATCTATCAACTACCACACAAGGCTGATGGTTTTGACGTAAGTTGTGACAACAGAAACAAAATTGACAATCTAAGTTTTGTATGGTTGATGGTACCATTTGTCACATAAAAGAAAGAAATCACAAATGTAGATGATATGTAGAAGAATGTCATCAGGCGTAAAGCTCTTTCAGCTAAAAATATTTAAAAAGAAGAAGATAGCTACTTCACTTGCCCAGCACAATCGCTAGTCAAACACTAATGGCAGGAAGTAATACACAATTGGCTTTTTGTCAGATAGGAACTTGATCCCAAAACTCCCATGAGAAGGGTGTCAGGGAGTCCTCACTCAAGAACAGGCTGTGTCAGGTGTAATTTATCTTGTGAAGAAAGATGAGAATAAAAAAGGATGGAGGGCTGACGGCAGGTATAGGTGTCGGTTACTTTGAGGAGATATGGCTATCTTGTGAAGAAAGATGAGAGAAAAAGACAGGTGGAAAGTGGGGAAAGGATAGTGATTAGCACATAGTGGGAAGGCTGGGAAACAGAGGAACTTACAGATAAACTATGCTTATTCTTTCCCAGAAGCATGAGAATCCGGAAAACTGCCTCTTTCAGGCTCATTAAGCCATTAGTTATGATTCTACATTAATCTAGAATCACGAGAGATGGGATGTCTGGCGAGTGCTGGATTGAAGACACTAGAATATGAAGCATTTGCATCACCAATTGTTATTCATCCTATCCAGATACTTTTTCTTCGTACCGCAAGAACAGGTTAAATATATATCAAAAATCCATGAATCACATTGAACAAATTAAAAGTTCAAGGACCATATTGCATATTTGGTTAAAATTCATGAATTATTTGTGTAATTATGCTTTAAGACTTCCTAAAGAATAAAAAGATTTATGTCTTGTTGCATAAGGTCCAAATACTTTCGAGAATTGATGGCACTATATTCACACAAAAAAAAGCACAATTGTAATCGGTGTACACTATTATTTCCACTAACAAAATTAATCATGTAACATAAAAGCGCATTTGAATTAAGTACTCGTCGACCATAATTATTAAAAAGAAGGTGCATTTATAATTGATTTAAAATATTATTTTCCACTAACAAAATTAATTATGTAACTTGAAAGCGTGTCCGAATTAAAGTAACCGCCAATCATAGTTTTCCACTCACTCTGAAATTATGTAAAGGGAAAGATTTAGGGATAAGTGGAGGCTGCAATCCTCGACCACCAATTGCTGATTTTTTCGGATTACGAAGGCATTAATTATTTTATAGAACCACCAACTTGGTGGCCACAATGGTTTGGGCTCTCTCCCCTTCACGAAGGGAAGGGGTTCAAATCCTCTCACGGTCACTTGGGATCTTAAGTGTGACGTCGGGAGTGATGGATCATCCCGCTTACATATCACCCTAGGGTTTACTCTCCGACTGCCAGCCGTGCAGGGGTTCCCTGGGTCACCAAAATAAATAAATTATTTTATAGATTAAATTATTACCATGACATATTTATTATGGAGTATTTTTATCATCCGCGTAAAAAAAAATTTCCTTGTTTGATGTTCTTCTTTTGCCATATGTACTTTGTAGTTTCCAAAGGAATAGTCCATTAATTTATAGGTGCTTACTAAATCCATTTTGTCTTATTTACAAACAAACACCAAGGCTCCATTTGTTTAATAAAAAATGAATAATTTGAAAAATATTTTCCTAAGAACGATTGCTGGTCTTACTTACAAAAATAAATGAACAAAAAATATTTTCATCGTTAATGAAAATAGGTAAACATTAATTATAGTAAGTAATGAAAATATTTTTTATTAATTAATTATTTAAAACGATATAAGTAATCATCTTTAAGAAAATATTTTTCAAATCATTTAATTTTCGCGAAAAAAATTTAACCTAAATTTGTAGATTAGAGGTCCAGAACATAACATGACACGACTCTTGGAGAAAAGACCTAAAAAAATTGTGCAACTTAAGAGGGTGACAAAAGTGTACACACGACACCATTGTACAACTCTAACTCCACAAATAAAATAAAATAAAATAAAAAGTGCCATTCACAATTTTAGTAAACTTGCACATTATATCCGAATACTTTACTAATATCTAGAGGGCAAAAGCGTAAAGGTGGATTATTAAAAGGCTCATGGAATATCTTGCGAGCTTATGAATAGGGTAAATCCGTTCTTTTTACCCAAAGTGGTTTATACGTAAATGTTGATAGAGGAACATATGACATTTGATTTCCAAGCTAGAAATCTTCTGACGCTTTAGCCAATTATGCCAACTTTGTTAGGATTATTATAACATATTATTGACAAACCAAATCATTTTCGTTATATTTGTGTAAGCACTTTTTAAAAAAATTTAAATTGTATCACAAATTCATAACTATGGGCTTGATGCTTTGACCATGAGGAGTTTATAGTACAAAATAATGGTTACACGAGACAATTACGCAATCCCCCAGCACGTGGTCCTTCTTTAACTTTTCAAAGGGACTGCATTTATCTCTAGAAATCATTAATCTATAACTAAACTTTCTAATTTACCTGATCCGCAGAGTGATAAGTGAAAAGCATATTTGTGGAAACAACTCATCGTATTAAATTGACAGTGTAACTCTAATTGGATTTTTATAATGACATCAAACTTTGAGGAAGAAAATAAAGAGTTTAGCGAGGCAGAGTTTCTATAGATGGATTTTTTTTTCAAACTCTAATCTTCTTCAACTTTGTCAAGAAATTACCCAAGGATGATAATCTATTACTGCAAGCACATGTTTTTAGGACAATAGTACAAACTATAGATAGGACTAATACATAGAAAGGAACATGCATGTGTCACGGTCCAAAGAAGTGACACGATCCAGAGAGTTTTTGTACGAAAGATTGTGACCGATTTATGGACGAGCAACCCTTGACTATATCCCGAGTTTTAGGATTTTCTTGAATATTCTAGAAAATTTCTAGGGGTAGGCAATATAGTAATCATACTTCTGTAATAAATACAGAAAACTGGTAGATATAGAGATGTAATCTCTAATGTCAGATTCAGCTATGTTTAACCTTGTACTTGTACATAAAAAATTCCTAGAGCCGCACGAGTAAGAAAATGCTAAGGTCACATGGGTAAGAAAACGCTTGATTGATCACCTCCACAAAGGGACAATACTAAAAGGATTTTGGTATTGAGTAACCAGAAAATATCTACGCATAAGCTTAGGTTCTAGTTCAATACAAATCTACATCTTCACTCGATGCGGTTATTAGTTTATAAAATCAGATGATGAACTGGAGTGAGTTGTTAGATTCCTAGACGCAATATTAAATGTACAGGCATTACAGGTGAAGTCTCACTGTTTGCTCCTCAGTCACCTCAATCTCGTCGCTGGTCCTTTGCATCTCCACCTCCTTCGCCACGAACATTGACTTGGTGTATTGACCGAACAACTATTCCATCTCCTCTAGCATCCGCCCCTTTGTCTCCGACATCATTGTATAGAAGAGCATCCATGTGATTTGCCACGAACAAGAAGGTGGCCCCACCGAGGGAGATTGCTTTGTACATCGATAACACTATACTCACCACTCACTTCATGACGATGTCAATTGCACACACAACCTCACCAGGAAGATCTCTGTGCTATACACCAAGATGATCGGTCCCAGCTTGATGAAGAAGAAAACCACATAAAAAACATAGAGACAATGTGCATGACCATCACCCTCGCGAGCTTCAAGTGGCTATGGTTGATGATGGTGAGGCACAGGTCGAGAGAGGTGAGTGAGAAAATCATCCTATTGATGCTACTCGGTAGCAATGGCCATTGCTCAAATCAGTCAAGGAGGAACATGGCGATGAGGATGAACACTGTCTCTACGAAGATGATTGCAATGTTTGTGAGGAGCTTTTTGTCGAAGGTGGTGATGGTGGCCTTCCTAAAATACGCAATGTCGTCCGGTGATAGAGGAGCCGCTGCTTTCATGGATTTCTTGCAGGAGAAAGAGACAATGGAGGGAGTTTGCAAAAATGGAGGGAAAAGTTTGAACGCGGCTGTTCTTTTATTCTTCTCTTTTATTTTAAAAGAAAAAAAGAATAGCCGGAATTGCCCTAAAAGAAAAAGAAAAGAAAAGGAATGGGGAATGGCACGTTTACCGTAGAATATAGGGCCGGGTCGGCACGAGGCCTGTACCAAGTATCCGAACAGTAATTTTTCAAATACGTTGGTAACATACCGTTAGAAACTTTTGCTATTCTATTGTTATTGAACTTTGAGTGTTTTGAATCACATTATTCAAAGGTTGTGGTACACAAAATTATATAGTTCCTCCACACACTTGTCTCAGTGATCCTTTGTCACAAGGTGGTTCTTGAGCTTCAAAAGACTCGCCCTTCTTATTCCCAAAACTTGGCACGTCCTAAAAAGGATGGCTTCAGTTTTCTCATTTGTTAAAACAATTCACTTCATTAACACAATTTTTATGTGAATTCTAATAATCTCTCCTAATGTGTTAGCTTAATGTTAGGTCTACTCCTCCTTAATTCACATATGCGTTCTAACAACTATAATATGCAATATTGTTCATGAACTTTTAATTTATTGAATGTGATCCTGAACTTTGTAATAAAATGTTATTTTAGTCCCTGGATTATATATCTTTACATTCCATCTAGTCATTGGATTTATTTAATCCAAGACCAAATTGAAAATATACTAAAGGTTCAGCAACTACACTAAATAAATTAAAGCTTTAGGGACAACATAACACATTTGTTTAAAGTTCAAGAATTGTTTATGTTAATTTTTCCAGACCAACACAGAATGACATTGCTTTAGCAAATGAGAAGCAATAGAAGTTTCATTATTACTATCCGGAAACTTGCACATTATATCCGACTATTTCATAACAATGCAGGGGCATGAGCAAAAAATCAAGCTACATAAAAGCTCATGAACCGTAGGTAGTGAAAATTGAACAAGCAACCTTCAATTTTCCTTGCGCTTAATCAACCAAGCCAAACAGATTATTATCTCAAAATCATTCATTTTATTTACAAGTAAATATATATATTTTTTCAATCTTCGCATTCTATCACAAACTTTGTTTTCTCGAGAGCATCGTGTAACATTTTGCTTTTCCTTAACTCCAATACCAACCCAAACACAAAACAATCGTGCTGTTATAGAGGACGTGCCTCGTAGGCATTGCATCTATGTGTAGTATCCAATCTCGAGTCTGTTGCACACGGTGTAAGTATCAAACTCATGGTTGGATGTGAACAAAGGGTCGCTCTACTATGCATGAACTCCTCAAAATCCCGATTTCTTAATTCTAAAAGTCACCCCAACAAAATTGGCACAGCGGGCTTGGTCCGTATTCAACTCGCTAAGGTGTTTCTCGAGTGATCTTTCCCCAGTAAGCTTATTACACATCAACAATCTTCTCATAGTGAATGTCACTCGTACAAAACGAAAATCGTCACTCTCTGGAGTTCAGATTTTATTACAGGATAACAATTACTCTCTTCTTACACATACTTATTATAGCCATACAAGATAGCCTCAAATACTACAGCAGGAAATGCTCAAACTATGCATATCAAAGATGCACGATAGAAGCAGGCATGTTTCTAAGCAGGTTTCCATGAAGAAAGGGGTGGAGTTTCGGAGTTCTCCCATGTAGGGACACTGCTATCGTACCTGCCACCCTGGACATTGTCTGCAGAAGCAATCGATTCAAGCTCAGCCATATCTTCCGGTGTAAGCTTCACCAACAGAGCTCCAATGTTCTGGTTGAAATTCTCAATTTTGGTCGTGCCAGGAATTGGGCAGACATCGTCACCCTGGTGGTGTACCCAAGCAAGGGCTAACTGCGAAGGGGTGCATCCCTTTCTTTGTGCAATTTCATTCACTCGGTCAAATAACTTCGCGTTGTGAGCCAGGTTCTCTGGCCGGAACCTTGGTAGGTACTGCATAACATAGAGCAAAGTTTCAGCAGAGAGCATATGAGCAAATATCATTTTACTTTTAACGCCAAATACAACAACCAACCAGTAGAAAAGTGGTTGCATTGCATGCCATCTGATTGTCTTGTTACTTTGACGTGATAAGCATTTGAAAGTGCGCAATTGCTGGGTATCTCAAAAGCATGATTAGTTAAAGATTACTTTGAAATGATTCCCAGATCGTAAGCATTAGAAATGTGGAGCCAAGTGATCTATCAACTACCACGCAAGGTTGATGGTTTTGACATAAGATGTGACAACAGAAACAAAATCGACAGTCTTGCATGGGTGATGGTACCATTTGTCGAACATAAAAAAGAGAAATCACAAATGTAGATGATGTGTAGAAGAATGTTATCGGATGTAAAGCTCTTTCAGCTAAAAAGATTTTTTTTTTTTTAAAAGTAGCTACTTCACTTGCCCAGCACAATCGCTAGTCAAACACTGATGGCAGGAAGTAATACACAATTGGCTTTATGTCAGATAGGAACTTGATCCCAAAACTTCCATGAGAAGGGTGTCAGGGAGCCCTCACTCAAGATCAGGCTGTGTCAGGATATAATTTATCTTGTGAAGAAAGATGAGAATAAAAAAGGATGGAGGGCTGAGGCTGGGTATTGTTGTTGGTTATTTTGGAATTTTTGAGGACATATGGCTAATCTTGTGAAGAAAGATGAGAGAAAAAGGCTGGTGGAAAGTGGGGACAAAAATAGTGATTAGCAAATGGTGGGAAGGCTGGGAAACAGAGGAACTTACAAATAAACCTATGTTTATTCATTCCCAAAAGCATGAAAATCAGGGAAATTGCCTCTTTCAGGCTCATTAAGCCATTAGTTATGATTCTACATTAATATAGAATCACGAGAGATGGGATGTTTGGCAAGTGCTGGATTGAAGACATAAGAATATGAAGCATTTGTGTCACCAGTTGTTATTCATCCTATCCAGATACTTTTTCTTCATACCACAAGAACAGGTTTCCAGCACTTCAATGAGAATGACAGTAACTGTGAGCATCTAATTATGCTGACCAGCAGAAGTAGACCTGTCTGAAGTCATCCTTGGAGAGATTCTCTACCAATTTGGAGCCAACAGAAAAGAATCCTCGTCCTAAAGGACTATAGGCAACAATTCCAATCCCAAGCTCCCTAGTAACAATTTAAAAAAAAAAAAAACAGAGTTAGAAGAAAGTTTTTGTTACTGCATAAACAAATTAACAAAGTAATTGATTACCTGCATGTGGGAACGATCTCTGCCTCCACATCTCTTGTCCATAGTGACCACTCTAATTGCACTGCTGTGATGGGATGAACAGCATGTGCTCTTCTGATCGTTGATGCAGAGGCCTCGGATAAACCAATGTACTTGATTTTACCCTCTTCAACGAGCTTCTTTAGCTCTCCTACCTGTGGATATTCACATGACAAAACAACAATAGTCAAGATCTTACATTTTAAGAACCAGAAAATTATGCACATCATTAGCTTTTGTTGTGTCCTGCTCCCTAAATAGTTTGTGTTCCCTGACTTTTCAAACATTACATTCTGACTAGGTAGTTCTCAGAAAAAATTAGTCAATCTTTATGTATCTCAATGTGATGAAAAAGTTGCAAGGTACTGCGTTAACAGAGCTAGATTTCTCAAAGCTGTCACAAAGGAGGGCAAATAATAGAGGTATTAAGTTAACTAGGTAATGTACCACTGAAGAGGGCAAATAAAAGGAGTATTCCAAGTTCTTGTCATATTTCACCAGGAACAACTTTAAATGTGATTCTCGTATTCAAATCAAGATGAATCCCAGAGCATTTCGTCTCAAAGGATGATTTCGAATAACTTTCATGCTTATCAATTCTTAACTTGTAAAAAATGCCCATAAAACAGAAGCTCAGCCACTAAAAGACTAAGTTCCACAACCCCTTTAACAATGCCATGCCGCATCTTGAACTCTGCTATCGACTGAACTTAAGTCTCATTTAACACTATCTTACAAGTCAAAAGGCCAAAAAATAGTTAACTTCTGCCACAATATCCAACAAACTTGTGATGCATAAATTACACCTGTCTAGTTTAGCAACTGATCATATGGCTTGGAGAAAGTATCAAGAGAGAAGAGGTTGAATGAGGATCCATACAGTGACTTCGATGGGGACACGGGTATCGATGCGGTGTGCATAGTAGAGGTCGATGCAATCGATGTCCAGCCGCTTCAAGCTGGCCTCGCAAGCCGCCCGCACGAACGCCGGATCGCCCCGGATCTCCCTCTTCCCGTTCTCGTAGCTGGCTCCGAACTTGGTGGCCAATTCCACCTTGTCCCTCACCCCTCCCTTCATCGCCTGCTCAAAATCGACACCCAAAATCACCATAAAGAAAACCCAGGAATTGCCTCCAAAATATTAGAAAACCAAGATGCAGGATCTTAGAAATCAGCATGACTATAGCATATCAACTTCAGCTAGTTGATCTAAAGGCCGAATCTTTACTAAGAGAACCGACCTTTCCGAGGAGGATTTCGTTGGTATGGGGGCCGTAGATGTCGGAGGTGTCGAGGAAGGTGACGCCGGAATTGACGGCATGGTGGATGAGGGCGATCATATCGGCGTCGGGCTTGGGGGGGCCGTAGAAGGCGGACATGCCCATGCAGCCCAGCCCCTGCGCCGAGACCACGAGGCCCTGCGACCCCAGCTTGATCCTCCTCACCGCCGACGACGCCATTGCCTTCGTCTAGCTCGAGGTCGATGCAAGAAGAGAAAATGGAGAAGAGACGGTTCCCGCTCGATTACTCCCCGCACGGAGAAGAGAATGGAGCCGAGCTTTATGGCGGGGAGAAGAGCGATTCATGCCGTCTTGTCTGCAGACACGACGAAGACGCTACAACCTCGGTGGAGCTGCTGCAATTCCTCGGTCAAAGACATGCCACGGCTTTTTTGGCGCCACTTTTAGAAAGTGACAACCACAAACGTGAGCTGCAATAGAAAAATTCCATACCAAATAATTGATTTAATGTAAAATAGTAAATATATTATAATAGGTCCATATTATAAATACTATATTTATTTTCAATTTTAGTGAACTTCTCCGTCATATCCGATTTAATTTTATTATAATCTAGTGACACGAACTTATAAAAAATTAGTTAGAGCTCGGAAAACATCATGTATCCTCATGAACATGTTAAGTTCGTGTTTTTCACTCAGAGAGATTACACATAGGTTGTAAGAATGCAACAGGCGACTACTAGTTTTTGAATTAAAAATCCCTGATTCCGTTAATTGGGTCAACCATATTAGAGCTATTATCTTATAGTATGAATAGACCAAATCATTTTCCTTTTTATTTTAGAGGAGCAAGACAAAGTTCACATTCACAGTCTCAATCCCAAAAAGAAATGACTCGTATGAGAATTTTTGAATTAGATAAGAGCATGTCCCTTCTAAGTTGAAAGACTACCTCAAGTTTTCCTCCTGCAACTTCGTCTCCTGGAATGTACCGCGGCTGCATCAATTTTTTATTTTATATTTTTGGTCGGACGGCTGCATCATCAAAATGGTAGAAAAGAGAAGGGAGGAAGAAGGGCTTTCTTTATTTTCCTTTGACTGATCAAATTTAAAAACCGCGCTGACGTCCTCCTTTTTGCTGAATTTGGAATCTAAAGACTAGATGAGCCTACCATCGTGGTGGAGCTTCTCATAATTAGTCACACAAGTGTTTAGGAGTAGTTTGACTAACTCTAGGAAAGGAACCTTTCTCCACATAAAATAATGGATCCATAAATAAACAAATGACGATCTTCGACAATAATGCTGTCCCACAATGTACGGCCTTCTTTTAGCTTTCAAAGGGATTGCCTTTTAGTCTCCAAAAACCATTGATACATACCATAAGATGCTTAAGCTTTAAAGGCTTTCTGATCTATAGAATTTATAGTGGTAAATAGAAAGTATACTTATAGAAACAATCCATCTTATTTAATTGATAGTGTAATTCTAAGCTCTTAATGACATGAGACTCCTATAGTGTAAATAAAATCAGGATATTTTCAAAGATCTTGCTCAACTTCATTGTGAAGTTACCCTTATAAGGATAATACATTAATAGCACAAGCACTCATTTTTAGGATAATAATACAAATCAAGTTAGGACACTCAACACAAAGGACCACACATGCGTGTTGCAATATGCTCTCTCAAATAAAAGGAAAATACTATAGACATTTTGAATGTACCGCGGCTGCATCAATTTTTTTTTTTTTCGGACAGCTCCATCATCAAAATGGTAGAAAAGAGAGGGGAGGAAGAAGGATTTTCTTCATTTTCCTTTGAATGATCAAATTTAAAAACCACAGTAACGTCCTCCTTTTTGGTGAATTTGGAATCTAAAGACTAGATGAGCCTAACATTGTGGTGGAGCTTCTCATAATTATTCACACAAGTGTTTAGGAGTAGTTTGACTAACTCTAGGGAAGGAATCTTTCTCCACATAAAATAATGGATCCATCAATAAACTAATGACAATTTTTAACAATAATGCTATCCCACAATATATGGCCTTCTTTGACCTTTCAAAGGGATTGCCTTTTAGTCTCCAAAAGCCATTGATGTATTCCATAAGGGGACTAAATTTTAAAGGCTTTCCGATCTACAAAATTTGCAGAGTGGTAAGTAGAAGGTATAATTACAGAAGTAACTCATCGTATTGAACTGATAGTGAAACTCTAAGCTCTTAATTATATGAGACTCCTATAGTGTAAATAAACTCAAGATATTTTCAAAGAACTTGCTCAACTTCATCGTGGAGTTACCCTTATATAGGTTGAACCAAGCATAATACATTAATAGCATAAGAATGCATTTTTAGGATAATAATACAAATCAAGTTAGGACACTCAACACAAAGAACCATGCATGCGTGTTGCAATATACTCTCTCAAATAAAAGGGCAATACTATAGACATTTTGACAAAAATGATAATGATTATTATCAAAAACGACACTATATGATAATATAACTTATAGGCTTATTTGTTACTTGTCAAACGAAATTTGTCCACTTAATATTGACAAATAAAAGAAGTCCAAGTTCACAATATCCACACATTTTGTGGGGAACTTATGACAGCTAAATTATGCTTTTCAAGAGTGAAGCTCATAATAATGTATAGCAACTAGCAAGAAAGTCCATACGTACAGTAACTAGCAAGAAAGTCCACACATGGCACCTTCTTGGTAAGTATGATGATCGATCGAGGCCCTCCTGATGGTATCCTAGGAGGCTTCTGACGGTCTTTCAAGAGAAGCAATGATGCTGTTTTAGAAAACACGCCTCTTACCACTGCTTCTGAGTCTAGTATCCAATCCTGAGAGTACATTATACACGGTCTATGTTGAACTCATGGTTGAGGTGAACAAAGCGTCACTCTAGTATGTACGGATGAGTTGAATTCCTAAAAATCCCTGTTTCGTGCTTTTAAAAGTCACCCCGATGAATTGGCCTGGCGGGCCCGATTACTATTCAACTCGCTTTGTGTTTCTTGAGTGATCTTCCCCCAATAAGCTTACTACACATCTATAATCTTCCCATAGTGAATGTCATTTATACAAAATGACAACTGTTATTCTCTGTAAGTCCAGATTTTATTACAGGATAATAAGTACTCTCTCCATACACGTACTTATAACAGACACACGACGTAGCCTCAAAGTCCTTTAGCAGCAAATGCTCAAGCTCCATTTGTAAAAGACGCGGCAACAGAAGCAGACGTGTTTCTAAGCAGCTTTCCATGAAGAAAGGGGTGGAGTATCAGAGTTTTCCCACGTAGTCAAGCTGCTTGCATACCTGCCACCCTTGACATTCTCTGCAAAAGCAATTGATTCCAGCTTGGCCACTTCTTCTGGTGTAAGCTTCACGGACAGAGCTCCAATGTTCTGGTTGAAGTTCTCGATCTTTGTCGTGCCAGGAATTGGGCAGACGTCGTCACCCTGGTGGTGTACCCAAGCGAGGGCTAACTGCGATGGGGTGCATCCCTTTCTTTGCGCAATTTCATTCACTTGGTCAAATAACTTTGCGTTGTGAGCCATGTTCTCTGGCTGGAACCTTGGTATCGACTGCATAACAAAGAACACTGTCTCAGTGGAGAGCATATTGAGCAACTATCGTTTTTCTTTGAGCACCACATTCTACGGCAACAAGTGCAAACAATACTAGAAGTGACTGCACTGTATGCCATCAGATTGTCTTCTTATTTGATATGGTAAGCATTTGGAAGTTCTCAATCACAGTGTATCTGGAAATCATGATTGAAAGGATTAATTATCTTATTCAAAATCATAAGCATTCGAAATGAGGAGAGAAGTGCTCTGGCAATTACCACGTAGGCTGATGGTTCTGATGTAAGATGAGACAACAGAAACAAAAGCAACAATCTATCTACATGAGGTAGTATCCATTTATAACACTCCAAAGAAAAAAAAATCACAAATCTAGATGATGCGTAGAAGAATATAATTAAAAGTAAAGCTCTTTTTAGCAAAGACAGCTTTAGCTACTGCCCCCGGCACAATCACTAGAAACCCTAATTGCGAGTGCTGGATTGAAGACAAATAACAATATAAAGCATTTGCGTCATCTTGTTTATTCATACTATCCAGATACTTTTTTTTGTATACCACAAGAACTAGTAATAATTCAGCACTTCAATAAGAATGACAGTCACTGCGAGCATCTAACTATGTGGATCAGAAGAAACAGACCTGTCTGAAGTCATCCTTGGAGAGATTCTCCAACAACTTGGAACCAACAGAAAAGAATCCTCATCCTAGAGGACTATACGCAACAATTCCAATGCCAAGCTCCCTGATCAAAATGTCGCAGAAGAGCAGATTCAGAAGAAAGCTGTTGTTACTGCATAAACAAATTGACAGAGGGATTTATTACCTGCATGTGGAAATGATCTCTACCTCCGCATCTCTTGACCACAGCGACCACTCCAATTGCACAGCAGTGATGGGATGAACAGCATGTGCTCTTCTGATGGTCGACGCAGAGGCCTCGGATAAACCGATGTACTTGATTTTACCCTCTTTAACAAGTTTCTTTAGCTCTCCAATCTTTGAATATTCACATGCCATAAAAACAACAGTCAAGACCTTCATATTTAACAATAATCTATTAGATTTCTCTAATCTCTCAGAGAGTGGACAAATAAAAGAAGTATTCCGAGTATTTGTCATATTTAACAATAATAAATCGAGAATCAAATGTCTCTACAAAATGTCCAATTTTCAATGTGATTCTTGTATATAAATTAGGATGCATCCGGTTGCACCTTCATCTCAAAGGAAGATTTCGAATAACTTTCATGCTTGTCAACCCATAACACGGAAAACATGCCCATAACACAAAAACTTAGCCACCAAAATACTGAATTCCGCTACCTCTTTAACAACGTTGCGCTGCATCACGACCTCAACTATCAACTGAGCTTAAGCCTCATTTAACAATATCTTACAAGTCAAAAGGCAAGAAAATCCAACGAATATTAACAACACGACAATGCATAATCAACAGCAACATAGTTTAGCAACTGATCATATGGCTCAAAGAAAGTCTTAAGATGGGGAAATGTAATGAGGTTTTATACAGTGATTTCAATGGGGACGCAAGGGTCGATACGGTGTTGGTAGTAGAGGTCGATGCAATCAATGTCAAGCCGCTTCAAGCTGGCCTCGCAAGCCGCCCTCACGTACGCTGGATCGCCACGGAGCTCCCACTTCCCGTCCACGAAGCTGACTCCAAACTTGGTCGCCAATTCTACCTTCTGTCTCGCCCCTCCCTTCAGTGCCTGTTCATAATCGACACCAAATCACCATAACAAAACCCAAAATTAGAAAATCAAGATGAAGGATCTTAGAATTCTGCACGATCAAGCCTATACCATAAAACCATAGCATATCTACCTCTGCTGAAGCTGAGACTAAGCTTAACGCACTCAAGCTTGAGAGGCTAGCAAAGACTAATGAACATACAGATATTTGTGCGAGGACTGTCAGCTAGTTGATCTAAAAAGCCCCCGAAACCTTGAAAATGGAATATCCAAAAGAGCTGACCTTTCCGAGAAGGATTTCATTGGTGTGAGGACCGTAGATGTCAGAGGTGTCGAGGAAGGTGATGCCGGAGTCAATGGCATGGTGGATGAGGGCGATCATGTCGGGCTCGGACCGGGGAGGGCCGTAGGCGGCGGACATGCCCATGCAGCCCAGCCCCTGTGCCGAGACCTCGAGACCCTGTGACCCCAGCTTGATCCTCCTCACCGTTGACGCTGCCATTGCCGTCGTCTAGCTCGAGGTCGATGCAAGAAGAAGAGAGAAATGGAGATGAGAGAAGGTGACAGTTGACGAGCCTTATATAGGAGGAGGGAAAGAGTCCGTAGACTACAAAAGACGCATGTGCTTACGCCAGGCTCTCGTCACCAACTCCTTCAACGGCCCACTGAAAAATGCTTGACCTCATACGGTTGACAAAAAAAAAAAAAAATCGTAATTAGGACTTATTAAAGAGTAAAGGTTTATATCATAAAAGGTACCTCTAATATAAACTCTTCCGAAAATGTTTGTAATCGGTGTACTATGTTATTTCCATTTACAAAATTAATTATAAAATTAAAGGAACTTCTGAATTAAGTAGCTAGAGGCCATTGTTATTGACCCCTCTGAATTTATGTGAAGGGAAAGATGGAGGGATGGGTGAAGGCCGCAAGCTACCAAGCTATTCGTTTTTTGCATTATGAAATTATTGGGCATCTCACAAATCAAAAATTGAGAAAAGCCACCAAAATCTCAAATTTGGCCATTGTGACATATTTATTCTTAAACTTTAAAAAACAAAAATCTCAAACTTGTAATTGTGTGATAAATTTTCCCTCCCAATAAATACCATTAAAAATCTATCTACATGGATGACGACCAAAGGTAAGCAATGTTGACATGGCACTCTCATGACTCAGGTGACACAAAAACGATATTGTTTTAGTAAAAAAATCATCCAACAAAATCTTAATTGATGGTGAATGTGTTACCGAGGTAAAAGATTAAAATTTAGGATAAATAAGTCACTGTGAGCATAGTTTGTGGCTTTTGATATCCCAAAAAAGATATTCACAATAAATATTTTTTTTTATCAGAGTTCACAATAAATATTTCACAGTGCACATAGTTTGAGATTTTTTATTGCTTTTTCTCTTCTTCTTTTTCTATTATCCACTTATAGGATTTCTCTTAATCTTGTTAGATATTCTTCCTCTGCAATGTGAGTTTTATACTTTCTGGAGTTATAGTCCATTGAAGTATGGGTGTACAATGTGAAGATTGGCAAATAATTCCACGTTGTCTTGTCTATAAACACAACGTTAGTGAATTAACTTAAACACACACACACAACATCAGTGGAGCGGCCGATTCCTTAATTAGAGGTTAAGAACATAACACGGCACAACTTTTGGCGAAAAGAGACCTCAACCTTGAGGCCTATTGGTGACTTATGAGCTCACAGTGAAGCGAATTGACCTAACAATATGGTATAGCTTAAAGGTTGACAAAAACATGAATAGAACAACATTGGGCAGCTCTAACCTCCTACATAAACTAAAAAAGTGTCATTTCACAATTTTAACCCAACTATTATATTATAACCTAAAGCATAGGGTAAAAGTGATTAGTTAAAGGCATATGGAACATTTGCAGACTCATAAATAGTTAAGTCCGTGCTTTTTACCCAAAATAGCTTATACGTAAGTAGTAATAATGGAACAGGTGATCTTTGATTCATGAGATGGAAATCTCTAATGGAACAGGTGATCTTTGATTCATGAGATGGAAATCTCCTGACACTTCAACCAAATGAGCCAACACTGTTAAGGTTATTATATCATACTACTATCAAATCAATTCGTTTTCGTTTTTTTTCAAGTATTTCTTTTTAGATTTTCACGTTCTATTGCAAACTTGTAACTATGAGCTTGATGCTTTGATTATGAGGGGGTCTATGGTATAAACTAATAAACGTATAAGACAAATATTGCACAACACACGGCACTTCTTTGGCCTTCCATAGTGACTGTATTTTAGAGTGCGCTTGATAATATTTCTACTCCTGAGAATAATTTTTTTTGAGAAATAGTTCTTTTCTATTTCTACTCCTTAGAATAAATTCTAAGTAAAATAAGGCGTTTAATAACTACAAAAATTTCTTATTCTAGGAATAGAAAAAGAATAGAAATGCGTTTGATATCGACAAAAAAAATTTATTTCTTTTTTCCTGGATAATGGCAGAGACCGGCAGGTGGTGGAGGCAACCAGCGGCAGCGAGTTGTGAGCGGCAACTGGCGACAGCAGCCGTCGGTCGCTGGTCGCTTGCAGTCCCCGCCCACTAGTTGCCGATCGCGAACCGCCGCTACCGGGTCGCCAGTCGCTATTGCTAGTCTCTGGGTCGTTGCCCATCACATTGGGTTGCTGGTCATCGCCGCCAATCGCTAGTTGCCTCCAAACACGCCGAGTCATTGGCCATCGAGCAAAGGGCAGCGGCAAGAGGCCAAGGACTGGCAATCGGCCAATGGCGAGCAAGTGGGGGCAACCGACAACAGGTGGCGACGATCGGTGGTGGTGGCGACGGCTAGCAATCGGTGAGTGGCGGCAACAGTGGTCGACGGCCAGCAACCGATGAGTGGCGGCGACCAGCGACTAGCGACGGGGCGAGCGGCTGGCAGCGATGGGTAGGTGGCGATGTGCTATAGGCAGTGAATAGTCCCCAAGAAATTTTTTCTAGGAATAATAATGTACTTTTTTTTACTTCTCATTTCTACTCCAAATCTATTCCCATGAACAATTTTCTATTTCCGGAAATAGAAAAATCAGTTGACGTTACCAAACACGTTTATGTTCTTTTTCTATTTCGGGAAACAAAAAAACAGAAAAATAGAGAAATAGAACCATCCACTTGGGTGGGGTTGCTGGTTCGCGCTCTCTTCCTCTCGCAAAAGGTCGAGAGTTCGAATTCCAGCTTCGTCATAGGGTGACTTACCTGGTTGCATGTGTGTGGTGTCTAGCACATGCGGCCCCCAAGGTTTACTCCCCTAGCTGTCGATTGGGTGCAGGGTTCCTGGGTCATCAAAAAAAAAAAAATAGAGAAATAGAAACGTTGCCATGTGGAGCCTTAGTCTCCAGAAATTATTAATGTATACCTTAAGGCTCTTAAGGCAAAGCCTTTTTTATCCATAGAATCCATAGAGTGGTTAGTAGTGAGCATACTTATAGAAACAAGCCATTATGTTAAACTAAAGTATAACTCTATGCTTTTAATAACATCAAACTTTGAGGAACAAAATGAAGTGTTTAGAAAGGCATAGTGTGTATATAAACTCAAAAAATTTTCAAACTCTAGTCTTCTTCAACTTTATCGATAAGTTACCTTATATATGTAGAGTTAAGGGTAATACAGTGATGGTACAAGCACAAATTTTTAGGGCAATAATACAAACTGTAAGTAGGGCAACTAGACACGAAGGACCACACATGCATTTTGTAAGATAAATTTTCAAGCGAAAGGACGATACCAAAAGCACTTCATCCAAAAGTTATTACACGCAGAACGATGATATGATTGCTAACCTTCTTTAAAGGTTCTATTTTAGAGGTTAGCGATGAGAGCGAAGATTGGGATCCTGATAATCATCAAATGAGCTTGCCTCCATAGAATACTTTGGACTTTTCGAGCTAATGTGTCTTAACTGTTGAAAAGTTCCAGCTCTTCGAGATTGGGTCTGCAGCGTCTGCTTGGACTGGTCCTAGTGATGGGTGCCACCTGGGATTGCTAATACTGACATTGAATTCTTTGCGAGGATTGATTGTTGTTTGGCCAGTTGTCCCAATTCACGAGTTTGAGATTGGGACCATAATCTGTATACTAAGATATATGATTCAAACTCTCCATCGACAGGACAGCAAAGAAGTCCTGCTCAATGTTGAATTCTTCAAAATCCCAGTTTCATGATTCTAAAAGTCACCCTGATGAATTGGCATGGCAGGCTCAGTTAGTATTCAACTCGCTCTATGTTTCTTGAGTGATCTTCTCCCGACGAGCTTACCACACATCTACAATCTTCTCATAGTGAATGTCATTTATACAAAATGACAACAGTTATTCTCTGTAAGTCCAGATTTTATTACAGGATCATAAGTGCTCTCTCCATACACGTACTTATGACAGACACAAAGTAGCCTCAAAATCCTTCAGCAGCAAATACTCATACTCTCTTTATAAAAGACGAGGCATCAGAAGCAGACATCTTTCTAAGCAGCTTTCCATGAAGAAAGGGGTGGAGTGTCGGAGCTTTCCCACGTAGGCAAGCTGCTTGTGTACCTGCCGCCCTTGACATTGTCCACAGAAGCAACATATTCCAGCTCAGCCATTTCTTCTGGGGTAAGCTTCACGGAGAGAGCTCCAATGTTCTGGTTGAAATTCTTGATCTTGGTCGTGCCAGGAATCGGGCAGACGTCGTCACCTTGGTGGTGTACCCAGGCGAGGGCTAACTGTGATGGGGTGCATCCCTTTCGTTGCGCAATTTCATTCACTCGGTCAAATAACTTCGCATTGTGAGCCAAGTTCTCTGGCTGGAACCTTGGTAGGGACTGCATAACATAGAGCAATGTTTCAGCAGAGAGCATATGAGATAATATCATTTTCCTTTTAACGCCAAATTATACGGCAACAAGTGTAAAAGTGGTTGCATTGCATGCCATCAGATTGTCTTGTTAATTGACATGATGAGCATTTGGAAGTGTGCAATCGCTGTGATCTGTTAAAGATTATCTTGAAATGATTAAGATATCTTGTCCCAAATCATAATCATTAGAAATGTGGAGCGAAGTGATCTAGCAACTACCACGCAAGGCTGATGTTTTGATGTAAGATGTGACAACAGAAACAAAATCGACAGTCTAAGTTTTGTACCTGTGATGATACCATTTGTCATGCGTAAAAGAAAGAAATCACAAGTGTAGATGATGTGTGGAAGAATGTTATCGGATGCAAAACTCTTTTAGCCAAAAAAAGATAGCTATTTCACTTGCCCAGCATGAGCGCTATTCAAACACTAATGACGGGAAGTAATACACAATTGGCTTTATGTCACATAGGAACTTGATCCCAAAACTTCCATAAGAAGGGTGTTAGGGAGTCCTCCCTCAATAATCGGTTGTGTCCAGATATAATTTGTCTTGTGAAGAAAGATGAGAATAAAAAAGGACACAGGCCGGAGGCACGATACTGGTATCGGTTATTTTGAGGATATATCACTAATGTCGTGAAGAAAGATGAGAGAAAAAGGGTGGCTGGAATCGTGGGAAGGCTGGGAAACAGGGGAACTTACAAATGAACCTATATTTATTCATTCCCAAAGGCATGAGAATCTGGGAACCTGTCTCTTTCACGCTCACTAAGCCATTAGTTATGATTTTACATTTATCTAGCATCACGAGAGGTGGGATGTCTGGCGAGTCCTGGATTGAGGTGGGATGTTTGGCGAGTCCTGGATTGAAGACATGAGATTATGAAGCATTTGCATCACCAATTGTTATTCATCCCATCCAGATACTTTTTCTTTATATCACAATAACAGGTTCGCAGCACTTCAACGAGAATGACAGTCACCGTGAGCATCTAATTATGTTAACCAGTAGAAACAGACCTGTCTGTAGTCATCCTTGGAGAGATTCTCCACCAACTTGGAGCCAACAGAAAAGAATCCTCTTCCTAAAGGACTGTACGCAACAATTCCAATGCCAAGCTCCCTAGTCAACATTTTAGAGGAAGAGCGGAGTCGGAAGAAAGCCGTTGTTACTACATAAACAAATTAACAGAATGATTTTCTACCTGCATGTGGGGACAATCTCTGCCTCCACATCTCTTGACCACAGCGACCACTCCAATTGCACCGCCGTGATGGGATGAACAGCATGTGCTCTTCTGATTGTTGATGCAGAGGCCTCAGATAAACCGATGTACTTGATTTTACCCTCTTCAACGAGCTTCTTTAGCTCTCCGATCTGTGAATATTCACATGACAAAACAACAACAGTCAAGATCCAGAAAATTATGCACATCGTTAGCTTTTATATGCCTGGCAGCACGCTTTGGCTGGTTTCTTCATCAATTGGATGTTAAAAATGCTTTCTTACACAATGATTTGGTTGAAGAAGTGTCTATGGAACAATCACCGGGGTTTGTTGCCAGGGAAGAATCCGATGTCATTTACATAAGGCTTTGTATAGACTCAAGTAATCTTCTCGTGCTTGGTTTGGTAGGTCAATGATGCTATTATTAGGTTAAGATTAAAGTAGTGTCAAGTAGATCATTCGATCTTTAGTTCTGTCTTTTCAACTGGTTGTATTCTTCTGGTGGTATATATAGATGATATTATTATTACTGGTAGTGATTCAAAAGGTATTCGATGATATAAACAATTTCTATGTACAAAGTTCAATACTAAGGATCTGGGACGTCTGTGATGTTCCTCTGCTAGTTGTATTCTTCTGATGGAATATATGGATGATATTATCATTATTAGTAGTGATTCAGAAGGTGTTCAATGGTTTAAACAATGTCTACATTCAAAGTGCAATATTGAGGATCTAGAACATCTGCGATTTTTCTAGGTATCAAGGTTGCTTACTCGCATGTAAGTATTAATTTTTCCCAACAAAAATATGTACTTGACATTATTGATGAGGTTGGATTTCTTGAAGCAAAACCAGTTAATAATCCTATGGAATCCAATGTGAAACTTGATACAAAACATGAAGAATTGTTAAATGATTGAGTGAAGTACCCAAAAGTAATTGATAAGTTGAACTATCTTACTATCACAAAACCTAATATATTCTTTGTTGTTAGGATATTGAATCAGCTCATGAGTTCTCCTTGTACTACTCGCCAGAATGTTGTGTTTCGAATTATCAAGTACTTGAAGGGAGTATTGGATAAAGGACTACTATTCAAGAACTATGGCCATTTGAATACTATAGGTTTCCCTAATGCAAATTGGGTAAGATGTTCCACTAGTAGGAGATCTACGTCAAGTTATTGTGTAGTCCTTGGAGCTAATTTGGTTGGTTGGAAGAGCGAAAAACAATATGTGGTTTCCCGATCAAGTGTTAAAGTAGAATATGGAGTTATAGTACATGTGACAAGTGAATTGCTCTAGTTGAGGATGCTATTATAAGAAATTGGTATGTCAATAGCAAAGCCACCAGTAAAATATTGTAACATCAATCAACTATTCATATTACAAATAATCCTATTTTTTATGAGCAAACCAAGCACATTAAAATTGATTATCACTTTATACGAGAAAAAGTTCAAAAAAGAGAGATCGCTCTTCAATATACAAGGACGGAAAATTAGCTTGCGTCTATCTTTACTAAATCTTTGCGAGGTAGCAAAATGGGTTTTTGATGTAATAAGTTGGAATTATTTTATACGATGATATCTACATCCCAACTTGAGGGGAAGTGTTAGGAAATGAGTTAATGAGGGTAAAATAATCGTTTTATGTTTAGAATGTTACTTATGTATGTGTGTGCATGTATTCTTATAATCTCTTTTATTACAATATAATGATATGATCAGATAGTTAATTTCTGCCAAAAAATCTTAGCAACATGTTGATGCATCATCAAAACCAATCTAGTTTATCAACTAATCCCATGGCCTTAGAGAAAGTCTCAAGATAGGTGAAGGTTCAATGAGGATCCGTACAGTGACTTCGATGGGGACGCGAGTGTCAATACGATGTTGGTAGTAGAGGTTGACGCAAGCAACGTTGAGCCGCTTCAAGCTGGCTTCACAAGCCGCCCTCACATACCCCGGATTGCCCTGGATCTCCGTCTTCCCGCCCGCAAAGCTGATTCCAAACTTGGTCGCCAATTCCACCTTCTGCCACACCCCTCCCTTCAGTGCCTGCTCAATCGACACCAAAATCAACACGAGCAAAGCCCTCAAATTCACCAGGATGGCCGCATTCAGCACGATCAAGCTTCATGCGGAAGCTGAGACGAAGCTCGGCACCCTCAAGCACGAAAATCAATCAGACCAGGGCGGCAAGTGAAAGGCTGAGCGCGAACAGCATCAGCTAGTTGATCTATAAACGGCGAGCGTTCACTTAGAGAACCGACCTTTCCGAGGAGGATTTCGTTGGTGTGGGGACCGTAGCTGTCGGAGGTGTCGAGGAAGGTGACGCCGGAGCCGACAGCATGGTGGATGAGCTCAATCATATCGGAGTCGGGCTTGGGAGGGCCGTAGAAGGAGGACATGCCCATGCAGCCTAGCCCCTGCGCCGAAACCTCGAGGCCCTGTGACCCCAGCTTGATCCTCTTCACTGCCGGTGCCGCCATCGTCGCCATCTAGCTCAGTCCCTACACCAAGACAACGCCAAAGCTATCGGGTGAGCAGAGGTTTGTAGGAGGGCAGCGGTAGGTATGAAGAGCTGGACGTCCTACGTCAGACGCACGACACCGTCCAAAAAATATTCGGTACTTAAAGTGATAAATTTGGAAGGGAAATTTGAACCCATCATTTTCTTTTCATAAAAAAAGGTGGCTATTGAGCAAAATTTGAAAATAAAAGATAAAGTTAGAATAAAATAAGGCCGATAAAGAAAAAACGTGATAATTTACAGTGTACACTCGACACATTTCATCCTCGGGACTCACATTGCAGAAATTTTTAGATCTTGTCTCTCTCCTCTGTCCGTAACCTTTTCTCGGTTGCTATTTCTCTCAAGTCTCTTGCTCAAAAAAATATTAGGTGAGACCGCCCTTAGAAGTGATCGGTTTCCAGTTTGGTCCAGTTCTAAAATGGAACCGAGAATCCCATCGGAAGAATTGGTTCTCATTTTTTGGGACCGTGGACCGGTCCAATAGGACCGACCACTTAGCCAAAAAAATTAAAAAAATATTATTATTTTAGGATTTAATAATATATTTTAAATAGAAAATTATTGGTTCGGTCCAGTCAGGTTCTCCCGAACCGAGAACTGAACCAAAAATCACCAGTTCCATTTTTATGGAACCAAAAACCGGACTGATGCTCCCAGGGACTAGACCAAACCGACCGGTCCAATCCGGTCCAGGCGGTTCTCAATTCGGGCGGTCCAATGTGCTCACCCCTAGCCCTTACACTTCATTAATGAGAAACTCTATTAATTGCTGTCACTTGTCCCAGTTGGACCATTCATTTCAATTTTTTTCTCACCTCCGTTTCTTCTCCCCGCTCCGTTACCCTCTCTGTCTCTCTCCCTTCCCTTCCTTCGTCTTCCTTCTGCTCCACACCATAAGTCCAGAAATTGCTTCCACTCCATTAACAAGTTCCGCAAACAAAGATGTGCACAACGAGATGACCAGATTTAGAGGAAAAATTCACAAGCAAAATCTCTTGAGCTTTTACGGTTCATTAGGAATGAAAGTCGAAATTAAAGCTTGATTAAATTTCTTTTCCAGTTCTCTGTTTCTTTTGCAGCCAAATTTCTCAAGATTATTTAATGAAATGGAAGATTGCAGAAACCTTCATGAACCCACACCCAACCTTGAAAACCTTCATTAATAATGTAAGGACCTGGGGCTTACTGAGTAAATATTGTCCGCTTTGAGCCGAGGCCCGCACAGCTTTAAAACGTGTTACTCAGGGAAGAGGGATCAAGGACCAAAGCGCGGACACACCGCCATCCCTCCTCCTCACGCACCGTCACTCGGGTCGTCACATTTCTCTCCCCCTTTGGGCACAGCGTCCTCGCTATGGCCCCACACGCTCACCGTCGCTCGGGCTGTCACATTTCTCTCCAACCCCACACGCTCACTGTCGATCGGGCCATCACATTTCTCTCTTTCCTTCGGGATTGTCACATTTCTCTCCCCCTTCGGGCACAGCGTCCTCGCTGTGGCCCCACACGCTCACCATCGCTCGGGCTGTCACATTTCTCTCCAGCCCCACACGCTCATCGTCGCTCGGGCCGTCACATTTCTCTCTTCCTTCGGCGCACAGTGAGATCTCTTCCTTTGGGCACAGCGTCTCACTGTGCGCCACAGTGCACAACATCTCGTTGTGGCGCACAGTGAGGACGCTGTGCCCCACATGCGGTCAAAGGAAATAGTGAGGACGCTGTGCCCCACACGCGGTCAAAGGAAACAGCGAGGACGCTGTGCGTTGTGGGGCACAGCGTCCTGCACACAGTGAAGACGATGTGCCCCACACGCAGTCGGGAGTTGGCTCTGATATCATTTATAAGGACTTGGGCTCGCTGAGTAATATTGTCCGCTTTGGACCGAGGCCCGCACGGCTTTAAAACGCGTTACTCAGGAAAGAGGGATCCCAGCCTTATATATTAGTCCAGACTCCCCCCCAAGCGATGTGGGACAAGAGACATGTGACCCCCCTCCCTTACGCATGTCCAACGACCGAGGCGCGGACACACTGCCATCCCTCCTCCTTGCATACCGTCGCTCAGGCCGTCACAAATAATGTGGAAAGACAGTCTCACCTCTCCATCTCCTCGGGCCCACGTAGCAGAAATTTTTAAAATTTGTGTCCTACCTTTCTCTCCCTTACTCTATATCTCTCTGTTTAGCAGTAGCTTTTTTGTCTTTCCTCTGGCGTCCGCCCGAGCTCAAGCTGTAACCCGAACGCGCGTTTGGAAGACGGAAGAATACTTCTTTTGAAAACGATTTTTCTTTGTTTTCAATCTGGTGAATTGTTCTGCATCTGCCACGTGTCTATATGCTTCCGGGAGGAGGAGGAACAGTCCATGAATGTACGTTCGTCGATGCGAAGGTGGGCAGACTACTCCATGTGGTCTAGTCTTCAAACGCAACATCACT
Organism: Corymbia citriodora subsp. variegata; assembly: GCA_014858505.1. Lineage (NCBI taxonomy): Eukaryota > Viridiplantae > Streptophyta > Magnoliopsida > Myrtales > Myrtaceae > Corymbia > Corymbia citriodora. The sequence continues at coordinate 18,643,648 of CM026413.1, read as the reverse complement.
AGTGCGGTGCAAACTTAATAGGAAAGCTGCGGATTAGATAACTAAATCCATTTATTTAAAATCTTCTTCCAGGAGATTGTTAAAAGGGAACTCACCCGTTCACATATTTAGTTAAACTCACCTAAACTTAAAAAAATTAAGCCAGTGAATTATCAGTCTATTAAGATACATTAATTACTTAACACCAAACTAATTTTCTCAATATAAGACTTCTTTAACACAACTTACATGTATATCTTAATAATTTCCCCTTACGTGTTAGTTCAATATTATGTCTGCTCTTTCATAATTCACTTATGCGTTATAACAATTAGAATATGCAATTTTATCCCTAAATTTTTAATTTATTCAATGTGATCCTGAACTTTTAAGGAAATGTTTAATTTAGTCTCTACATGATATATTTTTGCATTCCATCTAGTCATTGGATTTATCTAATCCAAGACTAAATTGAACATGTAATAAAGATTCGGCAACCACAGTAAATAAATTAAAAGTTTAGAAATGACATAGCACATTAGGTAAAAGTTCAAGAACCATTTGTATTAATTTTCCCAAACCAAAAACAAATTGACGTTGCTCCACTCTAACCCCAAAAATAAAGAAAATTTTACCAAAATGTCTTCTTCGTTGAGGACATTATTGCTGCTTGGCTCCCACTATGCTCGGTGGCAAATTCATGCATGGGCGATGGGTGGGTTGCTCTTAGATCGGGATCCACAAACCCTAGCAGCCGATTTCGTTGTTCTAAACAGCCTCACCCAGCCGTTGGCAATCGTGGCCTTTGGCGAGATCAAGCCTCACCTTCATGGCTGATGAAGCTCGACCCTCGCTAGATCCAGCAAGGGTAATCCTCGCCAACCTAGTGGGTAGCTTGGGCGAGGTTGCCTAGCAACAGCCAGTCTTCCCCGAGGCTGGCAAGGGCCATAACTAGGCTTCCCCAAGGCTGTCAAGATCCCTTGCCGGCCCCACCTCTGGCTAGCCGCCAATGGCCAAAAGAAGGAGGAAGAAGGAGAAAAAAAAAAAGAGAGAGAGAGAGAAAAAAAAAGAAAAAAAATATGTTATTAAAATATTGGCCACGTCAACATTGGCTTGATAGCCAACATTCACATCAATGTCGATTGATTAAAAATTGCTAAATGGACTAATCTGGCACAATTTCAAAAGGTTTAAGACTAAATTGAAAAAATTCCAATAAGTTTAAGACAGTTTTGGTTATTTTCCCCAAAAATAAAGAACAGATGTGTCATCTTAGTGCTAGGAGCTTATTTTCTCTTGCAATTTATTTAATATTTTATTTGGTTGCTGATTATTATTTTGATGATTGCGCACCCACACAATCACCTTGCATATTAGTGGATAATTCTAAAATCAATCTAAACCACCTGACAAAAATATTTTCGAAATGAACAAAATTAGGCACTGAAATGATATTAATTGATTAATTAGTATAATCAAATCCCCAATACTAGATTCTCTAGCTGTGTAAAAAGTAAGGCACATTCTCATGCATCACTTGGTTACTAGTCAATCTTAATAGGCTAATGACGACTCTTCATTATAAGATTTTTATAAACAACATAATGTCATGTAGAAGATAGGCTTGGGAAAGCTCGCGTCTAACTAAGGGTCCTAAATTCATCCTTGAGACAATATCCATAAACTTATGTCTTTTCTCCTCTAGACGGAAAAGGTAAGTCACAACACTCTTCTAAATTGTTGACATAGAGGCCTTGGATAAACCGATGTACTTGATTTTACCCTCTTCAACGAGCTTCTTTAGCTCTCCAATCTGTGAATATTCACGTGACAAATCAACAACAGTGAAGATCTTACGCGTTAAGATCCAGAAAATTATGCACATCATTAGCTTTTATTGTGTCCTGACCCCTGAATTGTTTGTGTTCCCTAACTTTTCAAGCATTACATTTTGACTAGGTAGTTCCCAGCAAAAGTTAATCAAACTTTATGCATCTCAATGCGACAAAAAATCGCAAGGTATTGAGTCAACGGAGGTAAACATCTCTAATCTATCACAGAAGAGGGCAAATAAAAGAAGTATTCCAAGTACTTGTCATATTTCACAATGATATGTCAAGAATCAAATGTCTCCACAGAAAGTCCAAAAAAAACTTCAAATGTGAATCTCGTATATAAATCAGGATGAACCCCAGAGCACTTTCATCTCAAAGGAGATTTTGAATAATTTCCATGCTTATTGACCCTTCACTTGTAAAAGATGCCCATAAAACAAAAGCTCAGCCACTAAAATACTAAATTTCACAGCCTCTTTAACAACATAGTGCCACATCTTAACTCCGCTATCAGCTGAACTTAAGTATCATTTTAACACTATCTTATAAGTCAAACGGCAAGCAATTAGTTCATTTTTGCCACAAAAACCAACAAACTTGTAACAGCATGACGATGCATAATCAACACCAATCTAGTTTAGCAACTAATTTTATGGCTCAGAGAAAGTCTCAAGACAGACAAAGGTTTAACGAGGATCCATACAGTGACTTTAACGGGACGTGGGTAGTAGAGGTCAATGCAATCGATGTCAAGCATTTCAAGCTGGCCTCGTACGCCGCCCTCATGTACGCCGGATCGCCCGGACCACCCACTCCCCATCCACAAACTTGACTTCGAACTTGGTTGCCAGTTCCACCTTCTGTCTCGCCCCTCCCTTCAGTGCCTGCTCGAAATCAACCACCAAATCACCATAAGAAATCCCACAAATTGCCTCCAAACTAGAAAACCAAGCTACAAGATCTTAGAATTCGGCATGACTGTAGCATATCTACTTCATGCGGAAGCTGAGACTAAGCTTAACACACTCAGACGTGAAATTGGATCAGATTAGGGAGCATAACAAAGATTGACTAACATACAGATACACGCGCGAGTGCTGTCGGCTAGTTGAGCAAAAAAACTGACCTTTCCGAGGAGGATTTCGTTGGTGTGGGGTCCGCAGATGCCGGATGTGCCGAGGAAGGTGACGCTGGAGTCGACGGCATGGTGGATGGGTCGGACTTTGGGGGAGGGGGGGGGGGGGGTGTTGACGCTGAAGAGGGAAAGTTTCATATATCTCAATCATACGTCAAGAATCAAATGTCTCCATAAGGACCTACGAACAACTTTCATGTGATTCTCGTATATAAATCAGGATGAACTTCATAGCACTTTCATCTCAAGGAAGGTATCGCATAATTTTCATGCCCATTTATCTCGACCTCAAGATCAACTGAGCTTAAGATGCATAATTAACACCAACCTAATTCAGCAACTGATCATATGGCTCAGAGAAAGTATTATGAGAGGAAAGGTTTAATGAGGATCCGTACAGTGACTTTGATGGGGACCCGAGTGTCGATACAGTGTTGGTAGTAGAGATCAATGCAATCGACATCAAGCCACTTCAAGCTGGCCTCGCAAGCCACCTCACGTACACCGGATCGCCTCAGACCTCCCCCTTCCCATCGCGAAGCTGATTCCAAACTTGGTCGCCAATTCCACCTTCTGTCTCACCCCTCCCTTCAGTGCCTGCTCAAAATCGACACCAAATCAACACGAGAGAACCCAGAAAATTGCACGCGAAAACAGAAAAAACCAAGACGCAGGATCGTAGAATCCCGCATGATAAAGCTGATACTACAAAACCGTAGCATATCTACTTCATGGGGAAGCAGAGTCTAAGCTCAACACACTCGAGTCTAGCAAATAGCCTGATTTACATACAGCTTTTTTGCGCGAGGACTGTTAGCTAGTCGATCTAAAAGGCCGAAACCTTTAGAATGGGTGGCACGCCTCGGTATCTTAAAAACCAACCTTTCCGAGGAGGATTTCGTTGGCATTAAAGCCGTAGATGTCGGAGGTGTCGAGGAAGGTGACGCCGGAGTCGACAGCATAGCCGATGAGCGTGATCATGTTGAGGTCGGACTTGGGAGGGCCGGAGAAGGGGGACATGCCCATGCAGCCCAGCCCCTGCGCTGAGACCTCGAGACCCTGCGACCCCAGCTTGATCCGCCTCACCATCGACGCAGCCATTGCCGCCATCTAGCTCGAGGTCAATGCAGGAAGAGAGAATGGAGAAAGAGACAGTTCGAGATCTCACTCGCTGCCTGCACCGAAATGACAAGGAAGCCAGCCGAGCTTTTATAGGCGCGAGCAGCAGGCGTTCGACTGGCGCGCTCGGAAGTCGAAAGAATAGTTTTTATGAAATGGTTTTTCTTTGTTTTCAATCTGGCGAAATGTTCTACATCTGCCACGTGTCAACATGCTTCTTGGAGGAACAGTCTGTACGGTCGTACGATGCCAGGTCGGCCAATGGCCAAAAAGAAGGAAAAAAGAAAGAAAAAAAGGAAATTTTTTAAAAAAAAGGTAAATCACAAAAAATGCCATCGATCAATCAAAAAGTCAAAAAACTCTTATTTGAAATAAATATAGCTAATTTATATTCTAATTTGAGAAAATAATGACACTTTTAGTCATTATTTAAAATAATGTCTACTTTATGTCATTATTTGATCAAATAAAGGCACTTCGAACTTTTATTTGGAATTTTCCCGAATGTAAATACCAAGCACCAACAATTTTTTGTGGAAACTTCTCCAACACGAGGAGATAAAGAACCACAAGATTGGAATATGCCCAAAATTTTTACTATCAACAAAATTGGATGAACTTAGTTCTTCTTAACTAATACTAGAGGTATTGCAAAAAAAAAAGAAAACAAAAACTAATACTAGAGGTAGATGGCAGCAATAATATCAAGAATATAAATCTTGGCAATACAAATCATAGGTTCAGTTCAAACCACGAAATATAAGAATTTTTCTAATGTGAGTTAATATTAATAAGTATTGTAATTTATCATGTTATGAGATTGGTTTAATAAAGTTAAAATATAAGGTTTCTTAATTAGTCTAATATGAGGCTAGCTAGTATGGATTGAGTTGAGCCCGACCCGTGATGAGAGAGCGTAGCTGAAAATTCTTTAAATAATGCTCCTCTAACCGTAACACACACAATTATCCTCACATAAGGAGTAGCTACAAAATGCCAAGAATAAAAGGCAGTCTCATTGAACTAGTGATTCAGAGGGCAACGGAGGAGAAACGCTTAAGTTTTGGATCGTCACTATTCCACATCAAGAACGATGGATTCAAAATTAGCTGCATAAATCTCTCTACACAATCATACATGTCCTTAGTTCTAACTATGGAGATCTTGGGTGCCGATTTTGCGGCTTACGTGAAAAACAAAATGTGGGGAGCTCCAAATGTAACAAATCAGATTTAAGAAAAATTTGTCATCGATCATTATGATTATTATTCGCTACTGCTCTCACATAAAATAGAAAGAAACCCTATTTATTTAGGTCAAATATAGCCTCCCATTTCCATATGGATTATCATATGATTTCAAGCTTTTGGACTTGTATTTCATTGGGCTTCCTCCACATGAGTGGAGAGATTACTAAAAGGGCGCCCGCCCATTAACATATTTAGTTAGACTCACATAAACTCAAAAAATCAAGTCAATAAGTTATAAGTCTATTAAGATGCATTAACTGCTTAACACCAAACCAATTCTCCCAATATGGGACTTCTTTAACATAACTTACATGTACATCCTAATAATCTCCCTTTACATGCTAGTTCAATGTTAGGTCTACATTTCCTTAATTCATACATGTATTTTATTCAATATGATCCTAAACTTTTAGTAAAATGTTTAATTTAGTCTCTAGATTATATATCTTTGCATTTCGTCTGGTCATTGGATTTATCTAATCCAACACTAAATTAAACATGTAATAAAGGTTTGACAACCACACTAAATAAATTAAAATTTTAAGAATGACATGGCACATTGGTAAAAAAAAATTCAAAAACCATTAGTGTTAATTTTATCAAACCAAAACAAAATGACATTGCTCCACTCTAACCCCAAAAATAAACAATATAGGTGTCGTTATTAATTTTAGGAAACTTGCGCATTACATTCGACTATTTTATAACAATGCAAAGGCATGAGCGGAAAATCAAGCTACCTAAAGGCTCATGATCTGTAGGTGGTGAAGATCATTATGATCTTATAGAGGACGTGCCTCGTAGGCATTGCATCTATATGTAGGATCCAATGTTGAGAGTATGTTGCACATGGTGTAAGTCTCGAACTCATGGTTGGAGGTGCGCAAAGGGTCCCTCTAGTACGTATGGAGTTTGAACTATTCAAAATCCCGATTTCTTGATTCTAAAAGTCACCCCAAGAAAATTGGCACAGCGGGCTCTGTTCGTAATCAACTCGCTCTGGGGTTTCTCCAGTGACCTTTCCCCAGTGAGCTTATTGCACATCTATAATCTTCTCATAGCGAATGTCCCTTGTACAAAAGGAAACCAGTCCCTCTCTGAAGTACAGGTTTTATTACAGGATAACAATTACTCTCTTTTTACAGACTTATAACAGCTATACAACATAGCATCAAATACTTCAGCAGCAAATGCTCAAACTATGCATATCAAAGATGCAGCGACAGAAGCAGACACGGTTTTTAAGCAGGTTTCCATGAAGAAAGGGGTGGAGTGTCAGAGTTTTCCCATGTAGAGACGCTGCTATCGTACCGGCCACCCTTGACATTGTCTGCAGAAGCAATCGATTCAAGCTCGGCCATCTCTTCCAGTGTAAGCTTCACTGACAGAGCTCGAATGTTCTGGTTGAAATTCTCGATCTTGGTTGTGCCAGGAATTGGGCAGACGTCATCACCCTGGTGGTGTACCCAGGCAAGGGCTAACTGCGAAGGGGTGCATCCCTTTCTTTGCGCAATTTCATTCACTCGGTCAAATAACTTCGCATTGTGAGCCAAGTTCTCTGGCTGGAACCTTGGTAGGTGCTGCATTACATAGAGAAAAGTTTCAGCAGAGAGCACAGAAGCAAATATCATTTTCCTTTTAACGCCAAATCCTACGAGCAACAAGTGCAAAAGTGGTTGCATTGCATGCCATCAGATTGTCTTGTTACTTTGACATGATAAGCATTTGGATGTGCACAATCGCTGGTTATCTGGAAAGCATGATTAGTTAAATATTTTTGAAATGATTAAAAAATCATTAGCATTAGAAATGTGGAGCGAACTCATCTAACAACTGCCACGCAATGCTGATGGTTTTGATGCAAGATGTGACAACAGAAACAAAATCAAGAGTCTAAGCTTTGTATGTGTGATGGTACCATTTGTCACACATAAAAGAAAGAAATCACAAGTGTAGATGATGAGTCGAAAAATGTTATCGGATGCAAAGCTCTTTTAGCTATAAATAAATAAAAAAAATAAAATTTGAAAAAAAGAAGAAGAAAAAAGCTACTTCACATGCCCAGCACGAGCGCCAGTCAAACATTAATGGCGGGAAGTAGTACACAATTGGCTTTATGTCGGATAGGAACTTGAACCCAAAACTTCCATAAGAAGGGTGTTAGGAAGTCCTCAGCCAAGAACTGCCTCTTTCACACACATTAAGCCATTAGTTATGATTTTACATTAATCTAGAATCATGAAAGGCGGTTTGTCTGGCGAGTGCTGGATTGAAGACATAAAAGAATATGAAGCATTTGCGTCACCAATTGTTATTCACCCCATCCACATAGTTTTTCTTCATATCACAAGAACAGGTTTCTTCATATCACAGGAACAGGTTTCCAGCACTTCAACGAGAAAGACAGTCACTATGAGCATCTAATTATGTCGACCAGTAGAAACAGACCTGTCTCAAGTCATCTTTGGAGGGATTCTCCACCAACTTCGAGCCAACAGAAAAGAATCCTCGTCCTAAAGGACTGTAGGCAACAATTCCAATGCCAAGCTCCCTAGTCAATATTAAAAGAAGAGCAGAGTCAGAAGGAAGCTGTTGTTACAGCATAAACAAAATTAACAGAGTGATTTCCTACCTGCATGTGGGAACGATCTCTGCCTCCACATCTCTTGACCAAAGCGACCACTCCAATTGCACCGCTGTGATGGGATGAACAGCATGTGCTCTTCTGATTGTTGAGGCAGAGGCCTCGGATAAACCGACGTACTTGATTTTACCCTCTTCAACGAGCTTCTTTAGCTCTCCGATCTGTGAATATTCACAAGACAAAAACAACAACAGTCAAGATCTTACGAGTTAAGATCCAGAAAATTATGCACATCATTAGCTTTTATTGTGTCCTGATCCCTGAATAGTTTGTGTTCCCTGACTTTTCAAACATTACATTTCGACTAAGTAGTTCCCAGCAAAAATTATTCAGTCTTTATGCATATCAATGCGACAAAAAAGTCGCAAAGTATCAAGTCAACGGAGGTAGACTTCTCTAATCTATAATAGAAGAGGGCAAACAAAAGAAGTATATTTCACAATGATATGTCAAGAATCAAATGTTTCCACAGAAAGTCCAGGAACAACTTCAAATGTGAATCTCGTATATAAATCAAGATGAACCCAAGAGCACTTTCATCTCAAAGGAAGATTTTGAATAATTTTCATGCTTATTGACCTTTAACTTGTAAAAGATGCCCATAAAACAGAAGCTCAGCCACTAAAATACTAAATTCCACAACCTCTTTAACAACATCGTGCCACATCTGAACTCTGCTATAAACTGAACTTAAGAATCATTTAACACTATCTTATAAGTCAAAAGGCAAGCTATTAGTTCATATCTGCCACAAAAACCAACAAACTTGTACCAACATGACGACGCATAATCAACACCAATCTAGTTTAGCAACTGATCATATGGCTCAAAGAAAGTCTCAAGAGAGGCAAAGGTTTAATGAGGATCCGTACAGTGACTTCGATGGGGACACGGGTGTCGATACGTTGTTGGTAGTAGAGGTCGATACAATTGACGTTGAGCCGTTTCAAACTGGCCTCGCACGCTGCCCTCACGTGTGCCGGATCGCCTCGGACCTCCCACTTCCCGTCCGCAAACTTGACCCCGAACTTGGTTGCCAGTTCCAACTTCTGTCTCACCCCTCCCTTCAGTGCCTGCTCGAAATCAACCACCAAATCACCATAAGAAAACCCACAAATTGCCTCCAAAACTAGAAAACCAAGCTGCAAGATCTTAGAACTAGGCATGACTATAGCATATCTATTTCATGCTGAAGCTGAGACTAAGCTTAACACACTCAGGCGTGAAAATTAATCAGATTAGGGAACACTAACAAAGACTCACTAACATACAGATATAGGCGCGAGTACTGTTGTCTAGTTGAGCAGAAAAAACTGACCTTTCCGAGGAGGATTTCATTAGTGTGGGGCCCGTAGAGGTCGGAGGTGTCGAGGAAGGTGACACCAGAGTCGACGGCGTGGTGGATGAGCTTGATCATGTCGGGGTCGGACTTGGGAGGGCCATAGAAGGCGGACATGCCCATGCAGCCCAGCCCCTGCGCTGAGACCTCGAGGCCCTGCGACCCCAGCTTGATCCTCCTCATCATCAACGCTGCCATTGCAGTCGACTAGCTTGAGGCTGATGCAGGAAGAAGAGAGAAATGGAGAAGAGACGGTGAAAGTTTGAGAGCTCGTCTCAGTGCAATGCTCGCTCATTTGCATTGAGACGAGCTTTATAGGAGGGAAGGGAGGGAAGAGTCAAACAGACCGCGAAAGACGCATGTGCTTACGTTACGCTCTCGTCATCTACTCCTCCACCCTCCCATTGAGGAAATATTCTGACCTCATCCGGTACGTAAAAATAGGGATAATTATATAAATATTCCCTCAATTTTGTCTTAATATGCATTGTGGTATAATTTAGGAACTAAATTAAATATATACCAAAATTTTATAGACTACATTAAATGAATTAAAAAGTCATAGACCATATTGCACATTGAGCTATAATTTAGAGATCATACTAGACAAATTAAAAATTCAGGAATCACAATACATATTAGATCAAAGTTCAAGAACCGTATGTAGGAAATTGACATAAATCTATGTTTTTTTAAATTATTCAATATGGTCCATGAACTTTTAATATGTCTTTAATTTAATTAGAAAATATTTAACATTGAACGTCTTCATATAGATTAGGGACTACGTTAATTATTTACCAAAAATCCAGAAATCATATTGAACAAATTACAAATTTAGATACCACATTGTATATTGAGCTAAAGTTCAGCAATAACATTGATCAGATTAAAAGTTCATGAACTACATTACACATTGGGTCAAAATTGAGGAGTCATTTGTGTCATCATCCATTAAGATTTCTTCAAAAATAAAAAAGTTTACGTCCCGTTACATAAGGTCCAAATACTTTCGAGAATTGATGGCACTATTAAATAAAAAGTGGCATGGTTGTAATCAATATACACTATTATTTCCACTAACAAATTTAATCGTCTAACTCAAAAGCGAAAAAGGTACATTTGTAATTGATGTACAATGTTATTTCCACTAACAAAATTAATCATGTAACTTCAAGGCGCGTTCGAATTAAATTAATCATCAACTGCAATTATCCATTGACTCTGAAGCTATGTAAAGAGAAAGATTTACATGTAGGCGAAGAAGGCTGCAATCCTCGGCCACCAACTGCTCATTTTTTTCAGATTATGAACGTATTAAGTATTTCATGGATTAAATTATTATCATGACATATTTATTACAGAGTATTTTTATTATCCACATAGAGTTTTTTCTTTTCCTGCTTGATATTCTACTTTTGCCATATGTACTTTGTAATTTCCAGAGGAGAAGGCCATGAATGTATAGGTGCACAATGTGAAGATTGGCAACTAATTCCATGTCGTCTTGTTTACAAACACCAAGGCTCCGTTTGTTTAATAAAAAATGAATAATTTGAAAAATATTTTCCTAAAACTGATTACTTATCTCATTTATAAAAAAATTTAAACGAATCATCGTCAATGAAAATGTTTAAATATAAATTATTGATTGATAAAAAAATATTTTTCATTAATTAATAATTAAAAATGATATGAGCAATCATTTGTAAGAAAATATTTTCTAGATCATTCAATTTTGTAGATTAGAGGTCCAGAACATAACATGACACAACTCTTGGAGAAAAGACCTTAAAAAATGGTGCAACTTAAGAGGGTGACGAAAGTGTATACAAGACAATATTATACAACTCTAACTCCACAAATAAAATAAAATAAAAGGTGTCATTCACCATTTTAGTAAACTTGCACATTATATCCGAGTACTTTACCAATATCTAGAGGGAAAAAGTGTAAAAACGGATCATTAAAAGCCTCGTGAAATATCCTGCAAGCTCTTCAATGGGGTCAATCCGTACTTTTTACTTAAAGTGGTACGTATGTAAGTGGTGATAATGGAACAAATGACGTTTGGTTTCCAAACTAGAAATCTTCCGACGTTCCAACTAATTATGCTAGCTCTATTAGGATTATTATAACATATTATTAACAAACCAAATCATTTTCATTATTTTTTGTATAAGCACTTTTTTTAAATCTTTAAATTGTATCATAAGCTCATAACTACGTGCTTGATGCTTTGATCATGAGGAGTTTATGGACACACGAACCCCAGGAGTGCCAAAAATTGGCACGGAGGGACACTTAAATACCAAAAATTACAAACGGTACACTTTAATGCCAAAATCTGAGCAAAATGGATCACTTAAGTGCCAAATCCAGCCAAATTGCCACGTGTCCATTTTCCAATGACTTCATTTGCTGACGGAGCATTTTTTTTTCAAAATAAAAAATTCCACGTGGCAATTTTAATAAAAAAAAATTATTCACGTCAAATTTTAAAAAAATTAAAATCGATTTTATTATTAAAAAAAAAAAAAAAGAAAGGGGGAGGGGAAATCGGCGAGGGCTATGCAACCCTCGCCGCCCCACCGTCACCGAGAAGGGCCGACGACGGTCGGCAAGGGTCGGGTGGGGACGCTGAGCCCCGGCCGGCTTGCGGCGAAGGCCCGCAGGCCCTCGCCCAGATGTGGGGCAAGGGTCGCGACCCTCCCCCAGATCCGGCGAGGGTCGCCGGCCCTCGCCCCGCCGGGCCAAGGGCGGCTGACCGCCCAGACCGGCGCGACCCTCCCCCAGATCTGGGCGAGGGCCTGTGAGCCCTCGCCATAAGCCGACCGACCCTCGCCCACCGTCACCGACCCTTCCCGGCGACGGTGGGGCGGCGAGGGGACGAGGGCTGCATAGCTCTCACCGATTTCCCCTCCCCCCCTTTTTATTTTAAATTAATCAATTTTAAAATATTTTATTTTTAAAATATTTTATTTTTAAAATTATTTAAAATTATTTAATTAATAATTTTAAAAATCCACGTCAGCGCAAAAACAACGTCGTTTTGCACTGATTTTTCGTCGTTTCAATTTCCGGCGAGCCATGTAGGCAAAAAAATTAATAAAAAAATTCCACGTACGATTTCCAACAGGGTTTCGGCGACCTGGCACTTAAGTGATCCATTTTTTTTTAAAAGTGGCACTTAAGTGTACCGTTTGTAAGCTTTGGCACTTAAGTGTCCCTCCGTGCCAACTTTTGGCACTCCCGCTGTACTTTCCCCGGAGTTTATGATATAAAATAATGGTTATATGAGACAATTATGCCATCCCACACCAAACGGTCCTTCTTTGACTTTTCAAAGGGACTGCATTTTAATCTCTAGATATCATTAATTTATACTATAGGGCTAAACTTTCTAATTTAAATGATCCATAAAGTGGTAAGTGAAAAGCATATTTGTGAAAACAACTCATCGTATTGAACTAACGGTGTAACTCTAAATGGATATTTTTAATGACATCAAACTTTGAGGAAGAGAATAAAGAGTCTAGGAAGGCAGATATAGATGGATTTTTTCAAACTCCAATCTTCTTCAACTTTGTCAATAAATTACCCAAAGATGATAATCTAATACTGCAAGCACATGTTTTTAGGACAATAGTACAAGCTATAGATTGGACCAATAGATACAAAAGGAACACTCATGTGTCATGGTCTAAAGACACCATCTAGAGAGTTGTTGTACGAAAGACTGTGACCGATCTATGAACGAGAACCCTCGACTATATACCAAGTTCTAGAATTTTCTTGAGTATTCTAAAATATTTCTAGGGTAGCGATATGGTAATCATATACTTTTGTAATAAATACGGGTAGAAGGATAGATGCGGAGATGTCATATTTACAGTCAGATCGATGAGAGATCTATGGCTACATTTAACCTTATACTTGTATATAAATATGTCACGCCTCGACCATCAAACTCATGACAACCCCTACTTACATTGGTTAAATGAATGTAGTGTCCCAAAATGCATCGCCAACCATTCTTTTTATTTTTCAATTAAACGCAAATGGAAACAAATCAATATAACCCAATCAAATACACAATAATAGGGATAGTAGGAAGATCAATCACAATGCAACAAAGCAAGCATTTTATTTATCTACTAGATTGACATAAAGAGGAACGTTTAATTACAAGCCCTATAGACAAGCATGGTTCCTCACTAAGCCATCAAAAAGATATCAGGGCTGGGGTTACTCTACTCCCTCAAAAGCTCGGGGCTGACACATCCTTCAAGGATTGTCAAAACACAGACGAATCAAAATAAGGCTCTGTCATCGTAGTTAAAGGGGTACTAGTAAGATGCCAATAGGGCAAGGTCAAAATTCTCAATTGTCCTATTAGGATGGTCCATGTTCATGGGATCCTAAACTTCATTCTCAAGGCCCCTACCAAGCAGGCCATCAAAAGCTCACAAAGGGCCAAATAAGTCTTCGTCCTCCCTAATGAACCATGCCAAATATCTATTGGGAACCCACATCTCCAGTCCCTCATCCACTTAGACAGTGGACACATACTTCTCGTACAAGTGCGCTTGCCTAGGAAATCTATGAGCCATGACAATAGTTTCTCAAATTTTTGGGGACTCCAAATCACACTAGATAGTGCGCCATCCTAGGGACCTAAAAATATTTAACAATGACAAATGAGATATATATTTCAATGAGTTACAGCTCTAAGCCTTGGTTAGGATATCAACTAACCTTTGAGTACCTAAATATACAATCACATCTCAATGGCAAATCCCTTGCAAAGCAACCCCCGCTTTGCCTTAACTAACAACATGATCTACTCAGAAAACCTCGCAATAAACAATCAACAGTCAATCAACTCGTAGGCAACCTTACCTTACCATTGACATACCTTGCACAATATAAATATTCATACTTGCCATAAACAATGCAATCAGCAATCTCATAACAACAATAATCAATCATAGTTAAATCAACTTGCAAGCAATCTTACATTGCTATTACCATACCCTGCACTATATAAACTCACACATGCCATTGTCAATACAAAGAGGCACATGCATAATCAAATATATAACAATATGTTTTCCATACACTCTGTATTCACACGTGTTCCAATTATTATGCCCACACAAGGGCTACAACTGAACTTCCGTAGGTGTCTTCTGGTTTAGTCAGGCATCATCCGCCTTGTCGGGCATGACTATGTCTAGAACCCCCGCCCAAACAGTATTCCCGAAGGAGCATAGGTTCAACCTCTTCCATGACCCACATTCGAACTCTCGTCAGGTATTGTGATAAATCGGACTTCGTCTCCCAAACTCCTGCTGGGTGACAGGTTACTTTATGTGACCACATGAACATACCATATCATTTAATTTCAATTCATTTACATGCATTAACCAATGCAAATGCGATACATGCTCAATATAATAAATCATTCATATTTTTCATATAAAAATGCAAAAAAATAATTTCACATTGTCACATATTTATTGAAAGCCCGTTAAACTTTGCATGCCTTACTTTTTAAGCATGCTAGCTACATTCAAATTGCAAAACTTAACATATACACCCGACACCTTAGGGTTTTTCCTTGATATGTCCATGCAATCCTTCTTAAAAACCAATGCATAATATTCCATATGACACCATTATTTATCAGAGGAACATACAGATAAACCTATGTATATTAATTACCAAAAGCATGAGAATCCGGGAAACTGCCTCTTGCAGGCTCATTAAGCCATTAGTTGTGATTCTACATTAATCTAGAATCACGAGAGGTGGGATGTCTAGCGAGTGCTAGATTAAAGACATATAAGGATATGAAGCATTTGTGTCATCAATTGTTATTCATCCAATCCAAATATTTTTCCTTCATACCACAAGAATAGGTTTCCAGTACTTCATTGAGAATGACAGTTACTATGAGCGGCAGAAAAACACTAGGAGTGCCACAACTTTCATATGGCGTTCATTTCAATGCCAATTTTTTTTTTCACTCACTTAAGTAATACAAGTTAAAAAAAATGTTCACTTGAGTGCCACTTCCGATTTGTTTGCCAGAAAGCTGACGTGACCGCCGAAAAGCTGACATGGCCGTCGGTGAACAATATTTTAATATTTTAAAATATTTTTATTAATTTTTTTGAATTTTTTTTTTGCTTTTTTTAAGGGGGCCAACCGGCCACCGTTGACCCTCGCCAGCCATGGAACCCTCATCATTAGCCATGAAGGCCTTGGCTGAGGCCGTCACGACCTCTCCACAGTTGCCGAGGGACGTTGTGGCCTTGCCTAGGGCCTTCGCGGGTCAGATCTAGGCAAGAGCCGTTTGGCCCTCACCGTAGCCACCGCGGGTGAGGCCGTTGGGTCCTCGCCGACCACTACCGAGGCTGCGACGGCCCTCACCAGCTCTAGGCACCCCTCGCGACCCATCGCCCAAAGTTGGCAAGGGCTGTCACGGCCTCACCAGTGATCAGCGAGGACCCAACGGCCTCACCTGCGATGACTATGGCAAGGGCTAGGCAGCCCTAGCCCAGATCTAACTGCAAAGGCCTAAGGCAAAGCCACGAAGGCCTCACCGACCTCACTTAGGGCCTTCATAGCTGATGGAGAAGGGCCCTCACCTAATCTGGGTGAGGGTTCGACGGCCAGTGAAGGTCAACAATGGCCCTCGCCGGGCCTTAAACAAATCACACAAATTAATTAAAATATTAAAATATTATTTTCCAGTGCCACATCAGCCTTTTCGGCGCCACGTCAGCTTTTCCGACGGACAAATTAGAAGTGGCACTCAAATAAACGTTGTTCAAACTTGTAACACTTAATCGAGCGAAAAAAAAAGTTTTGACACCAAAGTGAGGGCCGTATGAAAGTTGTAGCACTCCTAGTTTTCTTCCTCCTTCAATTTTCGTGAAAAATAAAATTGAACCTAAGTTTGTAGATCAGAGGTCTAGAACACAACATGACATGACTCTTGCAGAAAAGACCTAAAAAAAATGGTGCAACTTAAGAGGGTGACGAAAGTGTATACACGATAACATTGCATAACTCTAACTCCACAAATAAAATAAATTAAAAAGTGTCATTCACAATTTTAGTAAACTTGTGCATTATATCCGAATACTTTACAAATATCTAGAGGGCAAAAGCATGGATTATTAAAAGGCTCATGGAATATCCTACGAGCTCACAAATAGGGTTCATCCATACCTTTTACCTAGGAGAAGGACATCAGAAGTGCTTTAACTTGTGTACGGCACTCATTTTAGTGCCACAACTTTTTGCCGGTTTACTTAAGTACCAAAAACGGAAACAAATGATCACTTAAGTGTGAAGGGAAAAAAATACTAGCCAAAATTAACATATGGCCTTTTTAATCAAATTTTAATATGAGTTGGTATTTTTAATGAAAAAACCAGTCCATATGGCATTTCCATGTATACATTTCTCCTTCTCTCCCTCCATATCATTTTTCCTTTTTTCTATTTCCATGTATTTTCAAACGACGTCGTTTTGTGCCAAAGAGACCAGATTTGGCACTAAAAAATTATTTTTCAAAAATTTTGCACTAAAAAATCCTTTTAAAAAAAATTTGGCACTTAAGTAATCTAGTAAAAAGTTGGTTAAACGGTATTGTTCAGCACCCATGTTTTCCAACAAGCACATTGACTCAAAATATTAATAAAAAAAGGCCACGTCAGATTTCCAGCCAAAGATGTCGAAGTTGGCACTGAATTGATTGTTTTTAAAAAAAATTAGCATTTAAGTAAGCTACCGAAAAGTTATATCACTAAAGTGAGAGTCATAAACAAGCTAAGACACTTTTGGTATCCTTCTCCCTTCTTTACTCAAAGTGATTTATACAAAAGTGGTGATAATGGAAGAGATGACATTTGGATTCCAAGCTAGAAATCATCTTACGCTCCAGCTAATAATGCCAACTCTATTAGGATTATTATGATATGCTATTAACAAACCAAATTATTTTCGTATAAGCAATTTTTTTTAGATTTTTAAGTTGTATCGCAAACTCATAACTATGTGCTTGATGCTTTGACCATGAGGAGTTTATGGTATAAACTAATGATTATATGAGACAATTATGCCATCCCACACCACGCGGTCCTTCTTTGACTATTCAAATGGACTACATTTTCATCTCTAGATATCATTAATTTATACTATAAGGCTAAACTTTATAATTTACAAGATTCACACGAGTGGTAAGTGAAAAATGATACTTGTGAAAACAACTCTATCGTATGACCTAACATTGTAACTCTCAATGGATTCTTTTCATGACGTCAAACTTTGAGGAAGAGAATAAAGAATTTAGAAAGGGAGAGTGTATATAGATGAATTTTTTCAAGCTCTTTTCTTCGTCACTTCATCAAGAAATTACCCAAGGATGATAATCTAATATTGCAAGCACATGTTTCTGGGACAATAATACAAACTGTAGATAGGGTCACTAGATACAAAGGAACACGTATGTGTCACAATCTAAAGAATTGACATGATCCAGAGAGTTTTTATACAAAAGACTGACCGATCTATGAACGAGCAATCCTTGACTATATCCCCAATTCTAGAGTTTTCTCAAGTATTTTAGAATATTCCTTAAGATGGGCGATGTGGTAATTGTATACATTTGTAATAAATGTAGGTAGTTGGGTGGATAGGGATTTGTAATCTCTATCGCTAGACCGAAGAGAGATCTACTGATATGTTTGATCTCGTACATGTATATAAAATGGTCTTCTCTCCTCATTTGTATCTATTCACAAGTGAAATGCCATCCAAAGTTTCTTTCTCTAAAAATCCTTTTGAGTTTGGGTGAAAAAAGTTAACTTAAGAAGAAATTCCCAAGGCCGCACAGGTAAGAGAATGCTTGATTGATGGGCCCAATGGAAGGACAAAATGAAATGGATTTTGGTATTGAGTAGCCAAAAAATATCTACGCATGAGCTCAGTTTCTAGTTCTATACAAAGCTACATCTTCACTCCATCTGGTTCGGTTACCGGTGTATAAAACCAGATGATGAACTAGAGTGAGTTGTCAAATTCCTAGACAAAATGTTAAATGTACATGCATTACAGGTGAAGTCTCGCTATTTGCCCCTCACTGTCGTCTCAATCACGTCCCTGGTCCTTTGTATCTCCACCTCCTTCACCGCGATCCTCCACTTGATGTATTTACCGAACAGCTATTCTATCTCCTCCGGCGTCCGCCCCTTCGTCTCTGGCATCATCATATAGAAGGGCACCCATGCGATTGCCACGAACTAGAAGGCAACCCTATCGAGGGTGATCGCCTTGTACATCAATAACACTGTACTTACCACATATTTCACAGCAATGTCGATTGCATACATAGTCTCAACAGGAAGATTTCCGAGCTGTACACCAAGATGATCGGTCCCAACCCGATGAAGAAGAAAGCCACGTAGAAAAAACAGAAGCAATGTACATAGCCATCGCTCCTGTGAGCTTCATGTGGCTATGGTCGATGATGGTGAGGCACGGACTCAGGGAGGAGACTGAGAAGATCTTCCCGTTGATGTTACTTAGCAGCAATGGCCACCGTTTGCCTCAATCAAGGAGGAGCGTGGTGATGAAGACGAACACTGTCTCTGCAAAGACGATTCTGATGTTCATGAGGAGATTTTTGTAGGAGGAGGTGATGCCGGCCTTCTTAAAATATGCAATGTCATCCGGTGACGAAGGAGCCGCTGCTTCCATGGATTTCTCCCGGGAGAAAGGGATGATGAAAGAAGTTCTTAAAAATGGAGGGAAAAGTTCGGACGCGGCAGTTCTTTTATTCTTATTTTATAATTTAAAAAAAAAAAAAAAGGTTGGAGTTGCCCTAAAAGAAAAGAAAGAGGGGAATGGCGCGTATACTGTAGAATACCAGGCCAGGTCAGCACAAGATCTGTACCAAGTGTCCAAACAGTAATTTTTCAAATACATTGGTAACATACCATTAGAAATTTTGCTTTTCTATTGTTATTTAACTTGAGTGTTCGAATGACATTATTAAAAGGTTGTGGTACAAGAAATTGACCATATAGTTCCTCCACACACTTGTCCCGGTGATTCTCGAGCTTCAAAAAAGTCATCTTTTCATTCACAAAATTTGGCATGTCCTGGAAGGATGGCTTCAATTTTCTCATTTGCTAAAACAATTCTCTTCATTAACACAACTTACACATGCATCATAAATGTAGATGATGCGTAGAAGAATGTTATCGGAATTAAGGCTCTTTTAGCTAAAATTAAATTTAAAAAAATATATATATAGTAGCTACTTCACTTGCCCAGCACAATCGCTAGTCAAACACTAATGGCAGGAAGTAATACACAACTGGCTTTATGTCAGATAGGAACTTGATCCCAAAACTTCCATAAGAAGGGTGTCAGGGAGTCCTCACTCACAATCAGGCTGTGTCGGGATATGATTTATCTTGTGAAGGAAGATGACAATGAAAAAGGATGGAGGGCCGAGGCCAGATACTGGTGTCGGCTATTTTGAGGAGCTATGGCTAATCTTGTGAAGGAAGGTGAGAGAACAAGGGTGGGTGGAAAATGGGGAAAGGATAGTGATTAGCACATAATGGGAAGGCTGGGAAACAGAGGAACTTACAAATAACCCTGTTTTTATTCATTCCCAAAAGCATAAGAATCCAGGAAACTGCCTCTTTCAGGCTCATTAAGCCATTAGTTATGATTTTAAATTAATCTAGAATCACGAGAGGCAGTTTGTCTGGCAAGTGCTGGATTGAAGACATAAAAGAATATGAAGCATTTGCATCACCAAATGTCATTCATCCCATCCAGATAGTTTTTCCTCATACCACAAGAACAGGTTTCCAGCACTTCAATGAGAATGATAGTCACTGTGAGCATCTAATTATGTTGACCAGCAGAAACAGACCTGTCTGTAGTCATCCTTGGAGAGATTCTCCACCAACTTGGAGCCAATAGAAAAGAATCCTCGTCCTAAAGGACTGTAGGCAACAATTCCAATGCCAAGCTCCCTAGTAACAATTTAAAGGAAGAGCAGTCAGAAGAAAGTTGTCGTTACTGCATAAACAAATTAAAAGAGTGATTGATTACCTGCATGTGGGAACGATCTCTGCCTCCACATCTCTTGTCCACAGCGACCACTCCAATTGCACTGCCGTGATGGGATGAACAGCATGTGCTCTTCTGATCGTTGATGCAGAGGCCTCAGATAAACCAATGTACTTGATTTTACCCTCTTCAATGAGCTTCTTTAGCTCTCCTATCTGTGAATATTCACATGACAAAACAACAATAGTCAAGATCTTACGTTTTTGTGACCAAAAAAAAAGAAAAAAGATCTTACGTTTTAAGATCCAGAAAAATATGCACATCTTGTGTCCTGATCCCTAAATAGTTTGTGTTCCCTAACTTTTCAAATATTACATTTTGACTAGGTAGTTCTCAGCAAAAATTAGTCAATCTCTATGTATCTCAATGCGACGAAAAAGCAACAAGGTACTGAGTTAACAGAGGTAGATTTCTCTAAGCTGTCACAGAGGAGGGTAAATAACAGAGGTATTAAGTTAACTCGGTAATGTACCACTGAAGAGGGCAAATAAAGGAAGTATTCCAAGTTCTTGTCATATTTCACAATGATATGTCAATAATCAAATGTCTCTGCAGAAAGTCCAAGAACAAATTTAAAGGTGATTCTCGTACACAAATCAGGATGAATCCCGCAGCATTTCATCTCAATGGAAGATTTCAAATAACTTTCATGCTTATCAATTCTTAACTTGTAAAAGATGCCCACAAAACAGAAGCTCAGCCACTAAATTCCACAACCCCTTTAACACTACCCCAACCACATCTTGGGGTGCGTTTGGTAACATTTCTATTTCTGGGAACAGTTTCTTTTGAGAAATAACTAGAACAATTTCTGAGTAAAATAAGGCGTTTGGTAACTACAAAAATTATGTTTGGTAACGTCTCTGTTTCTTTGTTTTTCTATTCTTTTGTTCCCTGTAATAGAAAGAGAATAGAAATGCGTTTGGTAACGCCAATTGATTTTTCTATTCCTAGGAATAGAAAGTTGTTACTGGGAATAAATTTGGAGTAGAAATGAGAAGTAGAAAAAAATAACTTCTTATTCCTGGGAATAACATCTAGACACTATTTCTTGGTACTTTGCATCGCTTATAACACGCGGCCACCCACCCATTGGCCTGTTACCGTCGCCACCGGTCGCCGACCGCGCCGCCGACGGCCGGCGGCGGCGACCGGTGACGACGACCGGCCACCGTCGGCGGCGACCGGTGACCGTCGACGGCGACCGGCCACCATCGGCGGCGACCGCGCAACCGACAACAGCGACCAGCAACCAGCGGCAGTGGCGACTGGCGACCAGTGAGCGGGGGCTGTGACCAACAGAGGTGGGGTGCGAACGGTGACCGGGGGCGGTGGCCAGCAACCAACGACCGGCCGCTAGTGGGCAAGGGCCAGAAGTGACTGGCAACCGACTGCCGCCCGGGGGTGGGCAGCAACCACCGACCACTGAACGTCAGTTGGCGGCCGTCGGTCGCCGGTCACTGGTGGCCCTCGCCCCCGATCACCATCTGCACCCCACCTCCACCGACCACGGCCCCTGCTCGCTAATCGCCATCGCCATCAAGGAAGAAAGAAATAAAAAATTGTTGTCAATACCAAACACATTTCAATTCTTTTTCTATTCCGAAAACAAGAAATTTTTGTAGTTACCAATTTCTGTTTGGTATCGATAGCAATTTTTTATTTCTTTCTTCCTCGATGGCGGCGACGACGTCTGGCGAGCGGAGTCCGTGACCGGTGGCGGTGATCACCGGCCGCAGGATGAAGGACAACGACGAGAGGCCGACGACTAGCAGTTGGCTGATGGCGAGCGGGTGGGGGCAGCCGGCGGCCACGGCAACAGGCGGTGGGCGGTGGTGGGTGGGTGGCCACGTGTTATAAGTGGTGAGAAGTCCCAAGAATAAGAAGCTATTTTTTCTACTTCTCAGTTCTACTCCAAATTTATTCCCTGGAACAACTTTCTATTCCAAGGAATAGAAAAATCAATTGACGTTACCAAACGCATTTCTGTTTTTTTTTTCTATTCCATAGAAAAAAAAACAGAAAAATAAACAAACTGAAACGTTACCAAACAGATTGAATTCTGCTATCAACTGAACTTAATTCTCATTGAGCAATAGTTAATTTTCTGCCACAAAAGTCAACAAAATCTTGACAACACGACGATGCATCATCGATATCAATCTAGTCTAGCATCTGATCATATGGCTTGGAGAAAGTCTCAAGAGAGGGAAAGGTTGAATGAGGATCCTTACAGTGACTTCGATGGGGACACGGGAATCGATGCGGTGTTGGTAGTAGAGGTCGATGCAATCGACGTCGAGCCGCTTCAAGCTGGCCTCGCAAGCCGCCCTCACGTACGCCGGGTCACCCCGGATCTCCCTCTTCCCGTCCGCGAAGCTGATCCCGAACTTGGTCGCCAATTCCACCTTCTGCCTCACCCCTCCCTTCAGCGCCTGCTCGAAATCGACACCCAAAATCACCATAAAGAAAACCCACGAATTGCTTCAGTTAGTTGATATAAAGGCTGAACCTTTACTAAGAGAACCGACCTTTCCGAGGAGGATTTCGTTGGTGTGGGGGCCGTAGAAGTCGGAGGTGTCGAGGAAGGTGACGCCGGAGTTGACCGCATGGTGGATGAGGGCGATCATGTCGGCATCGGACTTGGGAGGGCCGTAGAAGGCGGACATGCCCATGCAGCCGAGCCCCTTCGCCGAGACCTCGAGGCCCTGCGACCCCAGCTTGATCCTCCTCACCGTCGTCGACGCCATTGCCGTCGTCTAGCTCGAGCTCGCTCGCTTCCCTGCACTGAGACAATTACGATAAAGCTGTCGGATGAGCCGAGCTTTATAGGAGTGAGTGAATGTCTGGTGAAAAGTCGGACAATCTACGGAAGACGCACGTGCTGACGCTAGCTCGAGCGGCCAATTGGAGGGAAAAAAAAATTAGTGACGTCATATGATGGACAAAAATGATAAACATTAGGACTTTTGATCATGTTGAATAGGATTAACAAATTCCAAAACTAATAAAATACTGTAATAAATTTAAATTCTTTTAATTTTGTTAATTTTATAATCAAATTACGTAGCTAAATGACATGATAATTGACAAAATTACCTTCTATTTATCACATGTATATTAGGTATTAATTCAAATTTTGCGGGAATTAATTAAGAGTAAATTTATTACAAATCTATCAGTTTGAAGTTTGAGGTGAATTTATTACAAATGTACAAATTTAATTTGTTTGTGATAAAAAGTTAGTTTTTGGTAAATTTATCATAGATGTATTGATTTAGAATTTTTCATGAAATTAATCATATTCAATGAATATATGTCAAATGTAAATTAGTCCAAACGTCATTGTTGGTGTATAATATTGTTAAGAGTTGCTAATTGTGTCTCACTTACGCACACCCCAAATTAAGTCGGGATCAACTACCTAGTTACGCACATTTTCTAGAAGTTATGTGAAGGGTGAGACCGGGGAATGGGCGGAGGCCACTATTTTGGTCGCCGGCCGTTCGATCCGCGCCTTCATGAAGAGCGGTCCGTGAATGTATGGTTTGTACGATGTGAAGGTCAGCCGATGAGTCGGGGCACATTGATTAAGAGGTCAAGAACATAAAATGAATAAAGACTCTTGGCGAAGAGACCTGACAAAATGTGGACGACTTGGAGGGTTACAAAAACAAAAACAAAACAACACTTCACATGTACCCAAAAATAAATAAATGCAAAGTTGTCATTCTCAATTGCCCGCGACATTTGATTACTTCATTATAATCTTGAAGCAGGAGCACAAAGGCTCATAAAACATCGGGCAAGCTCATGAATCGGTTGATTCCGCACATTTCACCTAGAGTGATTTACATGTAAATTGCGAGAACTGAACAAGTGATCTCCGATTTCCTAAGTAAGAAGTCCCTTTAACTCTCCTATTAATGAGGTTGTCCCCACGAGGGTTATTATACCATATTACTATCGGGCCAAATCATTTTCCTTATCTTTTTTTTTCACAATTTTTTATCATTCACATTCCATCAGCAAACCCATTTTCTCTAGAGTCTTTTGGCCTTTAACTAGACATGACTCAATTTTGTTAGGATTTGTCATGCAATCACAAGGAAATAGAGAGTAAAAAAAAAGAGAGAGCGAATTCAAGATATAAAGTTTTATTCTAATCCCCCTTAAATTAACATTATATCCAACAAAATATTCAACTATAATTAATACATATCAGGTTACATATCACAATTACGAGAGAAAGAAAGAATCCAAAATACCAATAAAATATGAATTAAAATGATAGAAGTCCTATAGCGACTTGGGAGGTCCCCCTCCTCAACTTTGCCAAAGCGGCTCCCTCAAACCTCCACCTGTTTGTTTATCGGGGAGTAGAGTATAGACCATACTTCAACAAATTGGAACGGGCGAACTATGAGTAATGCTTCAAATTTGCAAGAAAGGTGGTTGGAATTCCATAATGACTGGCGGGATGTGCCCACTTGAATACGGACATATAGGGATGGTCTAAAGTCTGCGGTATCCGCGCATTGTTCTTGGAGGAACTAGCGATAGCTAGGTGGGCTGAATTATTGCATAGAGACTAGTGGGAATAGACGAGTCTAACCTATGACTTTCTCGATCCCGCCACGTGTCTTCGACTTCTCTCGTAGGGGAGTTTTGGTTACTTTGGGTCAGATTTGGAGGACATGGATGGATAGATGTTAGCACGATCTCGACATAAATCTTGGCAAAACCCATTTCCATTTATGAAAGTCTTGACTTTCAATGTCATGACAATTTCTAGGGCATCAGTTGCCCTCGTCTTGCTTGGATGGCCCTGTTCTTTTTTCTTTTTTCTTTTTTTATTTCAACATTTGCTTTCCCCGGCAAAATTCAACGCATCATACAAATTTCAAACAAATTATTGAAAATAATATTAAACTTTACATGTCAAAAGTCATGAATGGAGGAAGTTTCGAGAGTGTTTCGAGTTTAAAAAAAAAAAAAAAAAAGGAAAACACAAAAGTCAAGCCTCATATTGAGACTGCCATTAGTTCAGTCATGAAACAAAGACTTAGATAAAGTGTCCCTAAGTAACATGGACCATTATCTTTTACAAAAAAAAAATTATCAAATCCAAATATTTAAACTTCATTTGTTTTGCGAAAAATATAACATTTTTTGAACACGTTTTAAAGGAAATCATTTTTCACAAAAATGACAATATTTTCTAATATTTGGCTGAAACTTAAAAATAAACTAGAAAATTATTTCTATCGTTTGGTATGAAAAAAAAAATTGATTTAATTTTCCAAGGGAAAATATCAAATTATTTGAATTTTTTAATTATTTTTTCTTTTTCTTTTTTTCTTCTTCCTTGGCCGATCACCAGACATGCCAATAGGCCATGATCGGTCATAGGTGAGGGAAGATCTCACCCAAGGCTAGCGAGGCTTTAGCTTGGCAAATTTCAATGAGCTGAACCTTACTAACTTCAAGCAAGGTCGAGCTTGCCGAAGGCCAACAAGCATGAGCCATACTAGATCAACAAGTTTCAAGTTCACTAGAGGTTGGCAAGGCTCGAGCCTCGTCAAATCAACTAGTTTTGAGATTGCTTAAGGTCGGCGAGATCATCCCTCACCTATGGCTAGTCATGGCCATGGCCGGCAATCGACCAAAGAAGAAGGAAAAAGAAAATTAAAGATTCCACTTTTTAAAAAAAATTATTTTTATTTTTCATTAACTAAGAATCCAATCCCAATCGTCAAAGACATGTGCACAGCCTTTGTGGACTTAAACCTCAATGCTATACATCCAAGCTTAGCATCAAAGACCCGAGCACAGCCTCTATGGACCCTGGCTTGGTGCCGGGGCATTGGGTATAGGCCCTTAGCCTTTGAGTCCGACCTCGATGGACCCAGGCATGGGTGTTAAGGCCTAAACCCAGGCCATGCATGGTAGACCTTATCCTAAATGTTGAGAACTCAAAACTAGCGGTAGGTTTCCCGTGTTTAAGCGTAGAATTTCAAATTCAAGTGTTGAGGAAATCATTTTTTCAAATTTATGCATAGGCTTTTTGTTGACTAGAAAAATATTTTTGGTTGACTCCTTTTCCTAGATGAACCAAACGCTAAAAAAAAAAGGAATATGTTTCTCTAAAAAATATTTTTCGTGAAACAAACAGAATCTTAGTGATCAAAATATTTTCAAGAATCATCTCACGACAAAGATGGAAAACACTAGGATT
This sequence comes from Corymbia citriodora subsp. variegata, assembly GCA_014858505.1. Lineage (NCBI taxonomy): Eukaryota > Viridiplantae > Streptophyta > Magnoliopsida > Myrtales > Myrtaceae > Corymbia > Corymbia citriodora. Next base: position 18,616,943 of record CM026413.1, on the reverse strand, counting down.
TGGAATATCTATTGTTGTTGTGCCTTTCGACATAGTGTCTTGTTTTTTGAGAATGAATATCGGGCCGATCTTCGACATGCTTTGATAGGTTATCATTTACTCACTACAATTCTTAATGATAAAAGAATATTCACTAGAAGTACTAAAACGCCTTTCAACATAGTGCCTTGTTTTTTGAGAATGAATATCGAGCCGATCTTCGACATGCTTTGATAGGTTATCATTTACTCACTACAATTCTTAATGGTAAATGAATATTCACTAGAAGTACTAAAACTTATTATGAAAGTGCAATTGAGTTTAAAAACTCACAGAAAGTGCAATCAAATTCTAAAACTTGTCAAATTGGTTTATTCAAGTCCTTTCGTTAACTTCGTCCAATTTAATTAATGAAAAATGATGATGTGGAAATGACATGGCTTTTTTAAAATTATTTTTACACGAATTAAATTTAAAAAGTAGCTAAATTTATAATTTTTTAAAATAAGAAGAAGTAGTAGAAGAAGTCAAGTAGGCATAGCAACAAGCCCTTGCTGCCACCATTGTCTCACCATTGGCAAGAGGGGCCGACAAGGATTGAGGATGGCAAGCGGGGTTGTAGCCCTCCCTCGGCCCTCGCCCAGGTCTGGGAGAGGGTCGGCGACCTTTGCCCAACTTGGGGAAGGGCTAGAAAGGGCCATGACCCTTGCCTAGGTCTAGGCAAGGGCTTAGGCCCTCCGCTACCATTGGTGAGGGTCGCAAGCCCTTGGCCGAGACCCAGCAACCCCACCAACTCACCCCCACCCTCATCGACCCCTCTTGATGATGGTAGGGCAGTGGTGGCGAGGGCTTACTGCCTTGCTCACCTAACTCCTTCTTCAACTATTCTCAAAATAAATTTAGGTTATTTTTTAAATTTAATTTAAATAAAATTAGTATTGAAAATCAAATTTAGACTAAAATGACGTTGTTTTAGTATAATACCTCATAATATAGTCATGTTATTGCCACGTAAAAGATAGAATATATTGAAAAAAAGCCATGTCAACATTTTCCATTAATCAAATTAGATAGAGTTAACATAAGGATTCAATTGAACTATTTGATAAATTTTAAGATTTGATTGCACTTTTTTCAAATTCTAGGATTCAATTTGCACTTTTATGACAAGTTTTGGAACTTCTAGTGAACTCATTTTCCTTAATCAACCAAATGTCAAGAAATAAGCAAAATAATTTTCTTGAAAATGTTTTCCACGAGACAAACTAAGCCTTAGAAATTAAGATATTTTTAAGGATCCTCTCATGACAAAGACGAAATATACTAAGAATTGGAATATCAATCATTGTTGGGCTAAACAGATTTTCCAAAATACTATAGTGTTTGGCAAACTATAATTTTAAAGTGCATTGAAAAATAACTTTAGCTTAAATATCGTTTGATAAAACCCATAGTTATAAAGGGTTTTTGCTAAATATATATATTAAAAATCTTAGAAATAATTCGATGTAACTCAGCCACCTAATAGACTCGCCTGAGGTCTCAAGGAGGAGGTGATGTCGGCCTTCTTAAACTATGCAATGTCATCCGGTGACGGAGGAGCCACTGCTTCCATGGATTTCTCGCGGGAGAAAGAGATGATGAAAGAAGTTCTTAAAAATGGAGGGCAAAGTTTGGACGCGGCTGTTCTTTTATTTTTTTTATTTTTTTTGGTAATTAACGGCTGTTCTTTTATTCTTCTTTTATAAAAAAAAAAAAAAAGGTTGGAGTTGCCCTAAAAGAAAAGAAAGAGGGGAATGGCGCGTATACTGTAGAATACCAGGCCAGGTCAGCACAAGATCTGTACCAAGTGTCCAAACAGTAATTTTTCAAATACATTGGTAACATACCATTAGAAATTTTGCTTTTCTATTGTTATTTAACTTGAGTGTTCGAATGACATTATTAAAAGGTTGTGGTACAAGAAATTGACCATATAGTTCCTCCACACACTTGTCCCGGTGATTCTCGAGCTTCAAAAAAGTCATCTTTTCATTCACAAAATTTGGCATGTCCTGGAAAGGATGGCTTCAATTTTCTCATTTGCTAAAACAATTCTCTTCATTAACACAACTTACACATGCATCATAATAATCTCCCATCACGTGTTAACTTAATGTTAGATCTGCTCCCTCTTAATTCATACATGCATTCTAACAATTAGAATATACAATATCATTTCTGAACTTTTAATTTATTCAATAAAATCCTGAACATTTAGCAAAATGTTTATTTTATTGCCTAGCTTATATATCTTTGCATTCCATCTACTTATTGGATTTATTTAATCCAAGACCAAATTGAAAATGCACTAAAGGTTTTGCAACCACACGAACAAATTAAAACTTCAAGGATGACATAGCACGTTAGGTTAAAGTTTAGAGACCGTTTGTGTTAATTTTCCCAAACCAACATTGAAGGACATTGCTCCACTCTAACCCCAAAAATAAACTATAGAAGTGTCACTATTAATATTCGGAGACTAGCGCATTATACCCAACTATTTCATAATAATGCAAAGGCTTGAACGAAAAATCAAGCTACCTAAAAGCTCATGAACAGTTGGTGGTGAAAATTGAACAAATGACCTTCAATTTTCCTTACGCTCAAATCAACTGTGCAAACTAGATTATTATCTAATAATCATTCATATTTTTATTTACAAGTATTTTTTCTTTCGATTTTCGCATCCTATCACAAACTTCGTTTTCTCGAGAGAATCGTGTAACATTTTACTTTCCTTAACTCCGATACCAACCCAAACACAAAGCAGTCGTGCTGTTATAGAGGACGTGCCTCGTAGGCATTGCAATCTTGAGTGTATGTTGCACCCGGTGTAAGTATCGAACTCATGGTTGGAGGTGAACAAAGGGTCACTCTAGTATGTATGAATGAGTTTGAACTCCTCAAAATCCTGATTTCTTAATTCTAAATTCACCCCAATAAAATTGGCACAGCAGGCTCGGTTTGTATTCAACTCGCTAGGGTATTTCTCGAGTGATCTTTCCCCAGTAAGCTTATTACACATCTACAATCTTTTCATAGTGAATGTCACTCGTACAAAAAGAAAACAGCCACTCTCTGGAGTTCAGATTTTATTACAGGATAACAATTACTCTCTTCCCTACATACTTATTCCAGCTATACAACATAGCCTCAAATAACAGCAGAAAATGCTCAAACTATGCATATCAAAGATACAGCGACAGAAGCAGACATGTTTTTAAGCAGGTTTCCATGAAGAAAGGGGTGGAGTTTCGGAGTTCTCCCATGTAGCGACACTGCTATCGTACCTGCCACCCTGGACATTGTCTGCAGAAGCGATCGATTCAAGCTCAGCCATCTCTTCCGCTGTAAGCTTCACTGACAGAGATCCAATGTTCTGGTTTAAATTCTCGATCTTGGTCGTGCCAGGAATTGGGCAGACATCGTCGCCCTGGTGGTGTACCCAAGCAAGGGCTAACTGCGAAGGGGTGCATCCCTTTCTTTGCGCAATTTCATTCACTCGGTCAAATAACTTCGCATTGTGAGCCAAGTTCTCTGGCCGGAACCGTGGTATGTGCTGCATAACATAGAGCTAAGTTTCAGCAGACAGCAAATGAGCAAATATCATTTTCCTTTCAACGCCAAATACGACAACCAACAAGTGCAAAAGTGGTGGCATTGCATGCCATCAGATTGTCTTCTTACTTTGACATGATAAGCATTTGGAAAAGGACAATCGCTGGGTATCTCAAAAGCTTGATTAGTTAAAGATTACTTTGAAATGATAAAAATATTTTGTCCCACATCGCAAGCATTAGAAATGTGTAGTCAAGTGATCTATCAACCACCATGCAAGGCTAATGGTTTTGATGTAAGACGTGACAACAGAAACAAAATCAACAATCTAAGTTTTGTATGGGTGACACTACCATTTGTCACACGTAAAAGAAAGTATCACAAATGTAGATGATGCGTAGAAGAATGTTATCGGAATTAAGGCTCTTTTAGCTAAAAAGATGATAAAAAAAAAAAAAATAGTAGCTACTTCACTTGCCCAGCACAATCGCTAGTCAAACACTAATGGCAGGAAGTAATACACAACTGGCTTTATGTCAGATAGGAACTTGATCCCAAAACTTCCATAAGAAGGGTGTCGGAGTCCTCACTCACAATCAGGCTGTGTCAGGATATGATTTATCTTGTGAAGGAAGATGAGAATGAAAAAGGATGGAGGGCTGAGGCCAGATACTGGTGCCGGCTATTTTGAGGAGCTATGGCTAATCTTGTGAAGGAAGGTGAGAGAACAAGGGTGGGTGAAAAGTGGGGAAAGGATAGTGATTAGCACATAATGGGAAGGCTGGGAAACAGAGGAACTTACAAATAACCCTGTTTTTATTCATCCCCAAAAGCATAAGAATCCAAGAAACTGCCTCTTTCAGGCTCATTAAGCCATTAGTTATGATTTTACATTAATCTAGAATCACGAGAGGCAGTTTGTCTGGCAAGTGCTGGATTGAAGACATAAAAGAATATGAAGCATTTGCGTCACCAATTGTCATTCATCCCATCCAGATAGTTTTTCCTCATACCACAAGAATAGGTTTCCAACACTTCAATGAGAATGACGGTCACTGTGAGCATCTAATTATGTTGACCAGCAGAAACAGACCTGTCTGAAGTCATCCTTGTGGAGATTCTCCACCAACTTGGAGCCAACAGAAAAGAATCCTCGTCCTAAAGGACTGTAGGCAACAATTCCAATCCCAAGCTCCCTAGTAACAATTTAAAGGAAGAGCAGTCAGAAGAAAATTGTCGTTACTGCATAAACAAATTAAAAGAGTGATTGATTACCTGCATGTGGGAACGATCTCTGCCTCCACATCTCTTGTCCACAGCGACCACTCCAATTGCACTGCCGTGATGGGATGAACAGCATGAGCTCTTCTAATCGTTGATGCAGAGGCCTCAGATAAACCAATGTACTTGATTTTACCCTCTTCAACGAGCTTCTTTAGCTCTCCTATCTGTGAATATTCACATGACAAAACAACAATAGTCAAGATCTTACGTTTTTGTGACCAAAAAAAAAGAAAAAAGATCTTACGTTTTAAGATCCAAAAAAATATGCACATCTTGTGTCCTGATCCCTAAATAGTTTGTGTTCCCTAACTTTTCAAATATTACATTTTGACTAGGTAGTTCTCAGCAAAAATTAGTCAATCTCTATGTATCTCAATGCGACGAAAAAGCCACAAGGTACTGAGTTAACAGAGGTAGATTTCTCTAAGCTGTCACAGAGGAGGGCAAATAACAGAGGTATTAAGTTAACTCGGTAATGCACCACTGAAGAGGGCAAATAAAGGAAGTATTCCAAGTTCTTGTCATGTTTCACAATGATATGTCAATAATCAAATGTCTCCGCAGAAAGTCCAGGAACAAATTTAAAGGTGATTCTCGCACACAAATCAGGATGAATCCCGCAGCATTTCATCTCAAAGGAAGATTTCAAATAACTTTCATGCTTATCAATTCTTAACTTGTAAAAGATGCCCACAAAACAGAAGCTCAGCCACTAAAAGACTAAATTCCACAACCCCTTAACACTACCCCAGCCACGTCTTGGGGTACGTTTGGTAACATTTCTACTTCTGAGAACAGTTTCTTTTGAGAAATAGTTCTTTTCTATTTCTACTCCTTAGAACAATTTCTGAGTAAAATAGGGCATTTGGTAATTATAAAAATTCTGTTTGGTAACACTACCCTAGCCACATCTTGGGGTACGTTTGGTAACATTTCTACTTTTGGGAACAATTTCTTTTGAGAAATAGTTCTTTTCTATTTCTACTCGCCGAATGTCGGTTGGCAGCCGTCGGTCATTGGCGGCCCCTGCCCATCGGCCGCCGGTCACCAGTCGCCGACCATCACCCCCAATCGCCGTCCGCACCCCACCGCCGCCGGTCACGGCCTCCGCTCGCCAGTCGTCGCCGCCATCAAGGAAGAAAGAAATAAAAAATTGTTGTTGATACCAAACAGAAATTGGTAACTATAAAAATTTATTGTTTTCGGAATAGAAAAAGAATAGAAATGCGTTTGGTATTGACAACAATTTTTTATTTCTTTCTTCCTCGATGGTGATGGCGATCGGCGAGCAGGGGCCGTGATCAACAAAGGTGGGGTGCGGATGGCGACCGGGGGCGGGGACCGCCAATGACTGGCGACCGACGGCTGCCCACTAACGTTCGGTGGCATGTGGTCGCCGCCCACCCCCGGGCGGCCATCAGTCGCCGGTCACTTCTGGCCCCCGCCCACTGGCAGCTAGTCGTCAGTTGCCGGCCGTTGCCCCTGGTCACCGTCTATACCCCACCTCCACCGGTCGCCGGCCGCGGGGTGAAGGACGGCGACTAGTGGTTGACCGGTGGCGAGCAGGTGAGGGCGGCCGGCGACCGTCAGTGGTGGCAGCAGGCGGTGGGCGGCGGTCGCCAGTCGCCGGCCGCAGGGTGAAGGACGGCGACTAGTGGTCGACCGGTGGCAAGCAGGTGAGGGCGACTGGCGACCGGCAGTGGCGGCAACAGGCAGTGGGCGGCGATGGGTGAGTGGCCACATGTTATAAGCGGTGAAAAGTCCCAAGAAATAGTTTCTAGAAATTATTCCTAGGAAAAAGAAACTATTTTTTTCTACTTCTCATTTCTACTCCAAATTTATTCCCAGTAACAATTTTCTATTTTTAGGAATAGAAAAATCAATTGGCGTTACCAAACGCATTTCTGTTCTTTTTTTATTACAGGGAACAAAAGAACAGAAAAATAAAGAAACTGAAACGTTACCAAACGGAGTCTTGAATTCTGCTATCAACTAAACTTAATTCTCATTGAGCAATAGTTAATTTTCTGCCACAAAAGTCAACAAAATCTTAACAACACGACGATGCATCATCGATATCAATCTAGTCTAGCATCTGACCATATGGCTTGGAGAAAGTCTCAAGAGAGGGAAAGGTTGAATGAGGATCTTTACAGTGACTTCGATGGGGACACGGGTATCAATGCGGTGTTGGTAGTAGAGGTCGATGCAATCGACGTCGAGCCGCTTCAAGCTGGCCTCGCAAGCCGCCCTCACGTACGCCGGGTCACCCCGGATCTCCCTCTTCCCGTCCGCGAAGCTGACCCCGAACTTGGTCGCCAATTCCACCTTCTGCCTCACCCCTCCCTTCAGCGCCTGCTCGAAATCGACACCCGAAATCACCATAAAGAAAACCCACGAATTACTTCAGTTAGTTGATCTAAAGGCCGAACCTTTACTAAGAGAACCGACCTTTCCGAGAAGGATTTCGTTGGTGTGGGGGCCGTAGAAGTCGGAGGTGTCGAGGAAGGTGATGCCGGAGTCGACGGCGTGGTGGATGAGGGCGATCATGTCGGCATCGGACTTGGGAGGGCCGTAGAAGGCGGACATGCCCATGCAGCCGAGCCCCTTCACCGAGACCTCGAGGCCCTGCGACCCCAGCTTGATCCTCCTCACCGTCGTGGACGCCATTGCCGTCGTCTAGCTCGAGCTCGCTCGCTTCCCTGCACTGAGACAATTACGATAAAGCTGTCGGATGAGCCGAGCTTTATATAGGAGTGAGTGAGTGTCTGGTGAAAAGTCGGACAATCTACGGAAGACGCACGTGCTGACGCTAGCTCGAGCGGCCAATTGGAGGGAAAAAAAAATTAGTGACGTCATATGATGGACAAAAATGATAAACATTAGGACTTTTGATCATGTTGAATAGGATTAACAAATTCCAAAACTAATAAAATACCGTAATAAATTTAAATTCTTTTAATTTTGTTAATTTTATAATCAAATTATGTAGCTAAATGACATATGATAATTGACAGAATTACCTTCTATTTATCACATGTATATTAAGTATTAATTCAAATTTTGTGGAAATTAATTAAGAGTAAATTTATTACAAATCTATCAGTTTGAAGTTTGAGGTGAATTTATTACAAATGTACAAATTTAATTTGTTTGTGATAAAAAGTTAGTTTTTGGTAAATTTATCATAGATGTATTGATTTAGAATTTTTCATTAAATTAATCATATTCAATGAATGTATGTCAAATGTAAATTATTCCAAGCATCATTGCCAATGTTTAATATTGTTAAGAGTTGCCAATCGTGTCACATTGAGACACGTCCCGAATTAAGTTGCGGTCAATCGCCTAGTTACTTACATTTTCTAGAAGTAATGTGAAGGGTGAGACCGAGGAATGGGCGGAGGCCACTATTTTGGTCGCCGGCCGTTCGATCCGCGCCTTCATGAAGAGCGGTCCGTGAATGTATGGTTTGTACGATGTGAAGGTCAGCCGATGAGTCGGGGCACATTGATTAAGAGGTCAAGAACATAAAATGAATAAAGACTCTTGGCGAAGAGACCTGACAAAATGTGGCACGACTTGGAGGGTGACAAAAACAAAAACAAAACAACACTTCACATGTACCCAAAAATAAATAAATGCGAAGTTGTCATTCTCAATTGCCCGCGACATTTGATTACTTCATTATAATCTTGAAGCAGGAGCACAAAGGCTCGTAAAACATCGGGCAAGCTCATGAATCGGTTGATTCCGCACATTTCACCTAGAGTGATTTACATGTAAATTGCGAGAACTGAACAAGTGATCTCCGATTTCCTAAGTAAGAAGTCCCTTTAACGCTCCTATTAATGGGGTTGTCCCCACGAGGGTTATAATACCATATTACTATCGGGCCAAATCATTTTCCTTATCTTTTTTTTTCACAATTTTTTATCATTCACATTCCATCAGCAAACCCATTTTCTCTAGAGTCTTTTGGCCTTTAACTAGACATGACTCAATTTTATTAGGATTTGTCGTGCAATCACAAGGAAATAGAGAGTAAAAAAAAAAGAGAGAGCGAATTCAAGATATAAAGTTTTATTCTAATCCCCCTTAAATTAAGATTATATCCAACAAAATATTCAACTATAATTAATACATATCAGGTTACATATCACAATTACGAGAGAAAGAAAGAATCCAAAATACCAAAAAAAGATGAATTAAAATGATAGAAGTCCTATAGCGACTTGGGAGGTCCCCCTCCTCAACTTTGCCAAAGCGGCTCCCTCGAACCTCCACCTGTTTATCGGGGGTAGAGTAAAGACCACACTTCAACAAATTGGAACGTGCGAACTATAAGTAATGCTTCAAATTTGCAAGAAAGGTGGTTGGAATTCCATAATGACTGGCGGGATGTGCCCACTTGAATACGGACATATAGGGATAGTCTAAAGTCTGCGGTATCCGCGCATTGTTCTTGGAGGAACTAGCGATAGCTAGGTGGGCTGAATTATTGCATAGAGACTAGTGGGAATAGACGAGTCTAACCTATGACTTTCTCGATCCCGCCACGTGTCTTCGACTTCTCTCGTAGGGGAGTTTTGGTTACTTTGGGTCAGATTTGGAGGACATGGATGGATAGATGTTAGCACGATCTCGACATAAATCTTGGCAAAACCCATTTCCATTTATGAAAGTCTTGACTTTCAATGTCATGACAATTTCTAGGGCATCAGTTGCCCTCGTCTTGCTTGGATGGCCCTGTTCTTTTTTCTTTTTTTATTTCAACATTTGCTTTCCCCGGCAAAATTCAACGCATCATACAAATTTCAAACAAATTATTGAAAATAATATTAAACTTTACATGTCGAAAGTCGTGAATGGAGAAAGTTTTGAGAGTGTTTCGAGTTTAAAAAATAAAAGAAAAAGGAAAGCACAAAAGTCAAGCCTCATATTGAGTCTGCCATTAGTTCAGTCATGAAACAAAGACTTAGATAAAGTGTCCCTAAGTAACATGGACCATTATCTTTTACAAAAAAAAAAAATTAAACCATTATCAAATCCAAATATTTAAACTCCATTTGTTTTGCGAAAAATATAACATTTTTTAACACGTTTTAAAGGAAATCATTTTTCACAAAAATGACAATATTTTCTAATATTTGGTTGAAACTTAAAAATAAACTAGAAAATTATTTCTATTGTTTGGTATGAAAAAAAAATTAATTTAATTTTCCAAGGGAAAATATCAAATTATTTGAATTTTTTATTTATTTTTTCTTTTTCTTTTTTTCTTCTTCCTTGGCCGATCGCCAGACATGCCAATAGGCCATGATCGGTCATAGGTGAGGGAAGATCTCACCCAAGGCTAGCGAGGCTTTACCTTGGCAAATTTCAATGAGCTGAACCTCACTAACTTCAAGCAAGGTCGAGCTTGCCGAAGGCCAATAAGCATGAGCCATACTAGATCAACAAGCTTCAAGTTCGCTAGAGGTTGGCAAGGCTCGAGCCTCATCATCAACTAGTTTTGAGATTGCTTAAGGTCGGCGAGATCATCCCTCACCTATGGCTAGTCATGGCCATGGCCGGCAATCGACCAAAGAAGAAGGAAAAAGAAAATTAAAGATTCCACTTTTTAAAAAAAATTATTTTTATTTTTCATTAACTAAGAATCCAATCCCAATCGTCAAAGACATGTGCACAGCCTTTGTGGACTTAAACCTAAGTGCTATACATCCAAGCTTAGCATCAAAGACCCGAGCACAGCCTCTATGGACCCTGGCTTGGTGCCGGGGCATTGGGTATAGGCTCTAAGCCTTTGAGTCCGACCTCGATGGACCCAGGCATGGGTGTTAAGGCCTAAGCCCAGGCCATGCATGGTAGACCTTATCCTAAATGTTGAGAACTCAAAACTAGCGGTAGGTTTCCCGTGTTTAAGCATAGAATTTCAAATTAAAGTGTTGAGGAAATCATTTTTTCGAATTTATGCATAGGCTTTTTGTTGACTAGAAAAATATTTTTGGTTGACTCCTTTTCCTAGATGAACCAAACGCTAAAAAAAAAAAGGAATATGTTTTTCTAAAAAATGTTTTTCGTGAAACAAACAGAATCTTAGTGATCAAAATATTTTCAAGAATCATCTCACGACAAAGATGGAAAACACTAGGATTTGGAATATCTATTGTTGTTGTGCCTTTCGACATAGTGTCTTGTTTTTTGAGAATGAATATCGGGCCGATCTTCGACATGCTTTGATAGGTTATCATTTACTCACTACAATTCTTAATGATAAAAGAATATTCACTAGAAGTACTAAAACGCCTTTCAACATAGTGCCTTGTTTTTTGAGAATGAATATCGGGCCGATCTTCGACATGCTTTGATAGGTTATCATTTACTCACTACAATTCTTAATGGTAAACTAATATTCACTAGAAGTACTAAAACTTATTATGAAAGTGCAATTGAGTTTAAAAACTCACAGAAAGTACAATCAAATTCTAAAACTTGTCAAATTGGTTTATTCAAGTCCTTTCGTTAACTTCGTCCAATTTAATTAATGAAAAATGATGATGTGGAAATGACATGGCTTTTTTAAAATTATTTTTACACGAATTAAATTTAAAAAGTAGCTAAATTTATAATTTTTTAAAATAAGAAGAAGAAGTAGTAGAAGAAGTCAAGTAGGCATAGCAACAAGCCCTTGCTACCACCATCGTCTCACCATTGGCAAGAGGGGCCGACAAGGATTGAGGATGGCAAGCGGGGTTGTAGCCCTCCCTCGGCCCTCGCCCAGGTCTGGGAGAGGGTCGGCGACCTTTGCCCAACATGGGGAAGGGCTAGAAAGGGCCATGACCCTCGCCTAGGTCTAGGCAAGGGCTGAGGCCCTCCGCTACCATTGGTGAGGGTCGCAGGCCCTTGGCCGAGACCCAGTGACCCCACCAACTCACCCCCGCCCTCGTCGACCCCTCTTGATGATGGTAGGGCAGTGGTGGCAAGGGCTTACTGCCTCGCTCACCTAACTCCTTCTTCAACTATTCTCAAAATAAATTTAGCTTATTTTTTAAATTTAATTTAAATAAAATTAGTATTGAAAATCAAATTTAGACTAAAATGACGTTGTTTTAGTATAATACCTCATAATATAGTCATGTTATTGCCACGTAAAAGATAGAATATATTGAAAAAAAGCCATGTCAACATTTTCCATTAATCAAATTAGATAGAGTTAACATAAGGATTCAATGGAACTACTTGATAAATTTTAAGATTTGATTGCACTTTTTTCAAATTCTAAGATTCAATTTGCACTTTTATAACAAGTTTTAGAACTTCTAGTGAACTCACTTTCCTTAATCAACCAAATGTCAGGAAATAAGCAAAATAATTTTCTTGAAAATGTTTTCCACGAGACAAACTAAGCCTTAGAAATTAAGATATTTTTAAGGATCCTCTCATGACAAAGACGAAATATACTAAGAATTGGAATATCAATCATTGTTGGGCTAAACAGATTTTCCAAAATACTATAGTGTTTGGCAAACTATAATTTTAAAGTGCATTGAAAAATAACTTTAGCTTAAATATCGTTTGATAAAACCCATAGTTATAAAGGCTTTTTGCTAAATATATATATTAAAAATCTTAGAAATAATTCGATGTAACTCAGCCACCTAATAGACTCGCCTGAGGTCTCAAGGAGGAGGTGATGTCGGCCTTCTTAAACTATGCAATGTCATCCGGTGACGGAGGAGCCACTGCTTCCATGGATTTCTCGCGGGAGAAAGAGATGATGAAAGAAGTTCTTAAAAATGGAGGGCAAAGTTTGGACG
>CM026413.1:18423088-18592571 GCA_014858505.1 Corymbia citriodora subsp. variegata | reverse complement strand
GCTTTGGATATTATAGCATTTAAGCATGAAGAGATCTTGTCGGTGAGATTGAGAGGGCAACCCTGCAAGGAGCGCACAAACTGGACCAGATTGCTTATCTCATCTTCTCTTATTGATTGGAAAGACCGAACACGTTTGACACTCAGAAGTTCCAAGACACAAATCTTACGAAGCTGCCTCCAATATTCTCCGTAAGGTGCATACATGAAGCTTGAGTTTTTGTCGAACATCATCTCTAGAGACGGGAATAGTGGCTTCTGAGCATAGTTGATCTCGCGCGTCTTCAGGACCTCTTCGGCAATTTCAGGAGTCGTAAGAACGACCAGCGTGAGCTCACCGACCTTGAGGTGATAAATCGGACCATAGGTTTTGGCTAGGTTATTCAGATGATGGTGCGGCAGCTCGGGACTTATCAACTGGGGCAAATTACCGATAACGGGCAGTTTCTTTGGCCCCGGGGGCAACTTCAAAGCATTGGAACTTTTTGCTTTGAAAATTTTGAGGAGCATGAACAGAAAGAGAAGACAAGGTAGGATGAAGGCAAAAGGACTGAAACGAAGCATTGTGGAGACTGGGTGTTTAGGGGTTAGATGATCCAGGCATGAGCTAGAATTCATCCATGCATATTTATGGTGGTTTCTCTGTTTATGTGATTGGCTATAATGTCGTATTCCAATCGAATGATTATTGCCAATGGAAGAACGCCAGGTTTGTGTGGCATCTTGGTGGGAACTTGGCCTCCGGACTTAAGAGGCAGGAGGCAAATGATGAGGAATTTGAACTTAACCTTAACATTGTTAGCTCTGGCGCTTGTCGAGACTGACATTCAAGTAGATAATGACAGTTCTGTGCTTTGTTGTCGAGCCACCTCTTAATTGATACTTAGACTTTATGGCAAATCAATTTCAATCGTGGCTACCACAGCAGCTCCTTAGACTTTATGGCAAAGAATCACAACGCAAGGCCAGGAACTGGCTACTGGGCTCAACATCGTTGCCGGTGGCTGCTGTGACATTGAGCAAGGATCACCAAAGTTGAATTTGCTTCATCGGTGTGAACAATACTTAAGGAAGTGTCAAACAACAACGTTGTTAGGGAACTTCCAAGAAATATAAGAATTATTGTGACCCACATGATATCATTTGTTATATGGTTTAATAATTATTGAAATATTATAAAATAAATATTGGTTACGAGAAGTTACGACTTTAATAAAACGAAAGGGTATAATCCTCAATGGAAGTTACTACTTTTCCAAAGAAGTGCGACTCTTATGAAAGTTAAAATGCTTTTTGATAGAAGACACTCGTTGATAGAATACATAAATAAAGTCAGGTCCTCTCTCCAACCATAACAACAATAATAACTGAAAAGAACGTAGTATTTTTTCCTCCATCGATAAAATACATTAAATAATAGTGGGTTAAGGGAGAAAATTCGGATTTCTTCATTTGATTCAAGTTATTCGGTTTTTCACAACGATTATATTTAAGGATAACGCTATGGATAAAGGTATGTTCTCATCTATTTGTAAAAATCATGAAAATCAAATATCACTAGTTTTGAATTTCTACATTAAAGAATTATATGTATCAACTAACAGTTGGTATCAGAACTATATTTGTGATCTCATATTTTTCCGTTTATTGAAATATTATAATTTATGTATGATGATTTGTCAAACCATTATATTCGTATTGTTTATTGTTGTTGTTGTCTTGGTAGGAACTTGGCCTCCGGACTTTAGAGGTAGGAAGTGCAAAGAGATTCGTTCAATCCCTAGAAATCTTTCCGACTTTAAAGGGCAAGTGATGAGGACTTCGAACTTAACCTTGACATTGTTAGCTCTAGTGCTTGTCGAGACTGACATTTAAGTAGATAATGACAGTTTCGTGCTTTGTTGTTGAGCTACCTCTTAATTGATACTTAGACTTTGTGGCAAAGCTTCACGACGCAAGGCCAAGAACTGGCTATAATGCTCAATGTCGTTGCTGGTGGCTACTGTGGCATCGAGCAAGGATCACTAAAATTGACTTTGCTTCATCGATGTGAACAATGCTTTAGGAAGTGTCAGACAACAACGCAGTAAGGGAACCTCCAGGAAATGTAAGAATTATTGTGGCCCACATGATATCATTTGTTATATGGTTTAATTATTATTGAAATGCTATAAAATAAATATTTGTTATGATAAATTACAACTCTAATAAAACAAAAGGGTATAATCCTCAATGGAAGTTATTGCTTTTCCGAACATGTGCAACTCTTATGAAAGTTAAAATGCGGTTTAATTGAAGGCACATGTTGATAGAACGCATAAATAAAGTCAGATCCCCTCTCCAACCATAACAATAATATTAATTGAAAAGAACGTAGTATTATCTTCTCTATCGATAGAATACATTAAAGAATAGTGGGTTAAAGGAGAAAAATCAGATTTCTTCATTTAATTTAAATTCTTCGGTTTTTCACAACGATTATATTTAAGGGTAACGCTATGAATAAATGTATGTTCTCATCTATTTGTAAAAATCATAAAAATCAAAGATCGCTAGTTTTTGAATTTATGTATTAAAGAATTATATGGATCAACTAACAGTTGGTATTAGAGCTATGTTGTGATCTCATGATTTTTCCGTTTATTAAAATATTATAATTTATTTATGATGTTTCGTCAAACCATTATGTCTGTACTATTTATTATTGTTGTTGTCTTGGTGGGAACTTGGCCTCCGGACTTTAGAGGTAGGAAGTGCAAAGAGATTCGCCCAATCCCTAGAAATCTTTCCGACTTTGAAGGGCAAGTGATAAGGACTTTGAACTTAACCTTGACATTGTTAGCTCTAGTGCTTGTTAAGATTAGCATTCAAGTAGATAATGATAGTTCCGTGCTTTGTTGTCGAACTACCTCTTAATTGATACTTAGACTTTATGGCAAAGCTTCACGATGCATGGCCAAGAACTGGCTATAGGGCTCAATGTTGTTGCCGGTGGCTGCTGTGACATTGAGCAAGGATCACCAAAGTTGACTTTGCTTCATCAGTTTGAACAATGCTTCAAGAAGTGTCGAATAGCAACGTAGTAAGGGAACCTCCAGGAAATGTAAGAATTATTGTAGCCCACATGATATCATTTATTGTATGGTTTAATAATTATTGAAATGCTATAAATAAATATTGGTTATGAGAAGTTACGACTTTAATCAAACGAAAGGGTATAATCCTCAAGGAAAGTTACTACTTTTCCGAAAATATATGACTCTTATGGAAGTTAAAATGCGTTTTGATGGAAGATACTTATTGATAGAATGTATAAATAAAATCAGGTTCTCTCTCCACCCATAACGACAACAATAATTGAAAAAAACGCAGTATTCTCTCCTCCATCAATAGTACATTAAAGAATAGTGGGTTAAGGGAGAGAAATTGGATTTCTTCATTTGGTTCAAGTTCTTCGGTTTTCTACAACGATTGTCTAAAAGGGTAACGCTATGGATAAAGGTGCGTTTTCAATTTCAATCATGGCTACCACAGCAGCTCCTTAGACTTTATGACAAAGAATCACAACGCAAGGCCAAGAACTGGCTACTGGGCTCAACATCGCTGCCGGTGGCTACTGTGACATTGAGCAAGGATCACTTAGACTTTATGGCAAATCAATTTCAATCATGGCTACCATAGCAGTTCCTTAATCACAACGCAAGGCCAGGAACTGGCTACTGGGCTCAACATCGTTGCCGGTGGCTGCTGTGACATTGAGCAAGGATCACCAAAGTTGACTTTGCTTCATTGGTGTGAACAATACTTAAGGAAGTGTCAAACAACAACGTTGTTAGGGAACTTCCAGGAAATGTAAGAATTATTGTGACCCACATGATATCATTTGTTATATGGTTTAATAATTATTGAAATATTATAAAATAAATATTGGTTACGAGAAGTTACGACTTTAATAAAACGAAAGGGTATAATTCTCAATGGAAGTTACTACTTTTCCAAAGAAGTGCGACTCTTATGAAAGTTAAAATGCTTTTTGATAGAAGACACTCGTTGACAGAATGCATAAATAAAGTCAGGTCCTCTCTCCAACCATAACAACAATAATAACTGAAAAGAACGTAGTATTTTTTCCTCCATCGATAAAATACATTAAATAATAGTGGGTTAAGGGAGAAAATTCGGATTTCTTCATTTGATTCAAGTTATTCGGTTTTCTACAACGATTATATTTAAGGATAACGCTATGGATAAAGGTATGTTCTCATCTATTTGTGAAAATCACGAAAATCAAATATCACTAGTTTTTGAATTTGTACATTAAAGAATTATATGTATCAACTAACAGTTGGTATCATAGCTATATTTGTGATCTCATATTTTTCCGTTTATTGAAATATTATAATTTATGTATGATGATTTGTCAAACCATTATACTCGTATTGTTTATTGTTGTTGTTGTCTTGGTAGGAACTTGGCCTCCGGACTTTAGAGGTAAGAAGTGCAAAGAGATTCGTCCAATCCCTAGAAATCTTTCCGACTTTAAAGGGCAAGTGATGAGGACTTCGAACTTAACCTTGACATTGTTAGCTCTAGTGCTTGTCGAGACTGACATTCAAGTAGATAATGACAGTTTCGTGCTTTGTTGTTGAGCTACCTCTTAATTGATACTTAGACTTTGTGGCAAAGCTTCACGACGCAAGGCCAAGAACTGGCTATAGAGCTCAATATCGTTGCTGGTGGCTGTTGTGACATCGAGCAAGGATCACCAAAGTTGACTTTGCTTCATCGATGTGAACAATGCTTTAGGAAGTGTCAGACAGCAACGCAGTAAGGGAACCTCCAGGAAATGTAAGAATTATTGTGGCCTACATGATATCATTTGTTATATGGTTTAATTATTATTGAAATGCTATAAAGTAAATATTTGTTACGATAAATTACAACTCTAATAAAACAAAATGGTATAATCCTCAATGGAAGTTATTGCTTTTCCGAACATGTGCAACTCTTATGAAAGTTAAAATGCGCTTTAATGGAAGGCACATGTTAATAGAACGCATAAATAAAGTCAGATCCCCTCTCCAACCATAACAATAATATTAATTGAAAAGAACGTAGTATTATCTTCTCTATCAATAGAATACATTAAAGAATAGTGGGTTAAAGGAGAAAAATCAGATTTCTTTATTTAATTTAAATTCTTCGATTTTTCACAACGATTATATTTAAGGGTAACGCTATGGATAAATGTATGTTCTCATCTATTTGTAAAAATCATAAAGATCAAAGATCACTAGTTTTTGAATTTCTGTATTAAAGAATTATATGGATCAACTAACAGTTGGTATTAGAGTTATGTTTGTGATCTCATGATTTTTCCATTTATTGAAATATTATAATTTATTTATGATGTTTCGTCAAACCATTATGTCTGTACTATTTATTATTGTTGTTGTCTTGGTGGGAACTTGGCCTCCGGACTTTAGAGGTAGGAAGTGCAAAGAGATTCACCCAATCCCTAGAAATCTTTTCGACTTTGAAGGGCAAGTGATAAGGACTTTGAACTTAACCTTGATATTGTTAGCTCTAGTGCTTGTTAAGATTGGCATTCAAGTAGATGATGATAGTTCCGTGCTTTGTTGTCGAACTACCTCTTAATTGATACTTAGACTTTATGGCAAAGCTTCACGATGCATGGCCAAGAACTGGCTATAGGGCTCAATGTCGTTGTCGGTGGCTGCTGTGACATTGAGCAAGGATCACCAAAGTTGACTTTGCTTCATCAGTTTGAACAATGCTTCAGGAAGTGTCGGATAGCAACGTAGTAAGGGAACCTTCAGGAAATGTAAGAATTATTGTAGCCCACATGATATCATTTATTGTATGGTTTAATAATTATTGAAATGCTATAAATAAATATTGGTTATGAGAAGTTACGACTTTAATCAAACGAAAGAGTATTATCCTCAAGGAAAATTACTACTTTTCCGAAAATATACGACTCTTATGGAAGTTAAAATGCGCTTTGATGGAATATACTTATTGATAGAATGTATAAATAAAATTTGGTTCTCTCTCCACCCATAACGACAACAATAATTGAAAAAAACGCAGTATTCTCTCCTCCATCAATAGAATACATTAAAGAATAGTGGGTTAAGGGAGAGAAATCGGATTTCTTCATTTGGTTCAAGTTCTTCGGTTTTTCACAACGATTATATTCAAGGGTAACGCTATGGATAAAGATATGTTTTCATTTATTTGTGAAAATCATGAAGATCAAAAATCACTAATTTCCAAATTTTCACATTAAAGAATTATATGTATCTACTAATAGTTTGTATTAAAGCTATGTTTATGATCTTATGACTTTTCCATTTATTGAAAGATTATAATTTATGTATGATGATTCGTCGAACAATTTTGTTCATATTGTTTGTTGTTGTTGTTGAAATTTTTTCGAAGGGTTCTATCGAAAAAAATCCGAATGATAGAAAGTTTCATGGAGAAAAGGACAAAAATGGAGGAATTCGATGGAAACAAGACGAAAAAGAAGAAGAAGGCAAACTAGGCAAGGAAGAATGCCCATGGAGACCATGCACTCACTACAATTGCAAGCGCGTGGGATCCATGCACCTGTGCTATAGGCCAAAGTCTAGTGCATGCACTACACACGCTAGAGCTGCAACTACAAGTGCGCGCATGGCACACGATGTTGCCCTCCAGCTTTTATTTATGATTTTGCTCCTTTCTTTGCTGTTTATTTACAATTTTTCCTTCTTAATGTTTATTTACATTTTTGCCCCTATTTCCTAGATAAATACAATTCTACCCTTGCTGATTATTTACCATTTTGCCCCTGGATTTTATATTTATGGTTATACCCTTGTGGAATTATGATTTTACAATTTTGCCCTTATGCTTTAATTATGAGTTTGTCCTTGCGTGCAATTTGGTAAATGTTTGTATTTTACAATATTAAAAATTCATATTATGAATGGTTTGTTAGTCACTATAGTGACCAAACCTTGAAGTATTTTGAATTTTTGATATTGTAAACTGTTTTATTCAATTACCCATGATTAATTGATGTTATATATGAAATTAATATGTTATATATCATTATTGGTGTTATGGGTATATTGAAGTTCATTTATTATAAGAACTTAGGGATTAACCCAAAGGTTAATTATTTTCTTATAATTCATGAACATGAGAGTTGGTAATTAATATGACTTGTTAAATTTGTTAATATATCCAAAAATAGCAAATAAATTTTAATGAGATATATTTACAATTACCAAATAAAAGTTATTAGCATCATTATAGTTTATATATATTTGTATATCATAAGATCACCCAAAAGGAGAACTATAATATACATGTATCGTTTAGTTTGAATATGATTATGTGATACTTTCAAGGCATTAATGTATGAGTATTATTTTGCATATTTGCAATATTTGTACCTGTTTTACTTCATTTGCATGTTTCATCTATTCCCTTATTTAATGGGATGAATTTTCTAGATTGGAGTGAACAAGTCCAGTTTCACTTAAGTATTTTGGATCTTGATTTAGCACTTTAAGTTGAGAAACCGTATGCTATTATTGATGAAAGTAGTAATAATGAAAAGTATTTTCATAAAGCTTGAGAAAGATTGAACATACTAAGCTTAATATTCATGCGAATGACAATTGCAAACAACTTAAAGACTTCTCTTCCCAAGACTGACAATGCTAAGGAATTTATGAAATTTGTGAAAAAACGTTCTTAAATTGTTGATAAGTCACTTGTTGGTACATTGATAAACACATAACCACCATGAAATATGATGGTTCCCGTATCATGCATGAGCATAAACTCGAAATGACGAATTTAGCAACAAAATTAAGAATTTTAGGAGTGAACATAGATGAATACTTTTCAGTATAATTTATACTTAATTTCTTACCTCATGAGCAATATGGCTTATTTCAAATGAATTACAACACTATAAAAAAAAAAAAAGTGGAATGTGAATGAATTGATCAGTATACTTGTTCAAGAAGAAACAAGGATAAAGAATCAAAAAATTCATTATGTTCATCTCTCAAGTCACAAGAAGTTCAAAAGAATTTCAAAAGGAAATGTGAAATGAGCAAAAAGAAAGGATTACATGTCTCGAATGACTCTTCAAAAGCTTCTCAAATCTACAAGAAGAAACACAATCTTATTAAGTGCCATTTTTGCAACAAAATTGGACACTTAAAGAAAAATTGTTTGAAACGTAAGGCTTGGTTCAAAAAAAAAGATAAGTTTTGTGCTTTAGTATGTTTTGAATCAAAATTTACTGAAGTTCCTCATAATACTTGGTGGATTAATTTTGGTGCCACCACTCATATGTCAAATATGATGTAGAGATTTCTTATTATCCAAAGCATAAAGTCAAATGAAAGTTATGTGATTACGGGGAATAAAAACAAAGATCCAGTTGAAAGCATTAGTGCTTATCATTTGATCTTAGATACTGAGCATTATTTAGATTTGTTTCGAACCTTTATGTATCTACATTTTCTCGCAATTTTTTTTTTTTTGCCAAAACTTGATGTCGTGGGATTTTATTGTAAGTTTGGTTCTAGATCTTTCAGATTATTTAAGAGTAATACTCTTATAGGAATTGGAACTCTATGTGATAGTCTCTACAAATTTAGACTTAATACTAAACGAAGTTTGGTGAATGAGGATTCTGCTTACTTGTGACATAAACGTTTGGGTCATATATCCAAGGAAAGAATGCAAAAATTAGTGAAGAATGGAATTCTTCCGAATTTGGATTTTACTGGCCTTAGAGTGTGTATTGATTGTATTAAAGGTAAACAAACAAAGCTCACTAAAATATGTGCCACAAGAAGTACAAAGCTTCTTGAAATTATATATACTGACATATGTGGTCCTTTCAATGTTCTATATTTTGGTAAGGAAAGCTATTTCATCATCATCTTTATTGATGATTTTTCATGTAATGGTTACATTGATCTATTACATAATAAGTCACAATCAGTTAATGCACTTGAAATGTATATTAAAGAGGTTGAGAGACAATTAGATAAAAAGGTGAAAATAGTAAAATCAGATATAAGTGGTGAATATTATGGAAAATATAATGAATCGAAACAATGTCCGAGTCCATTAGCTAAATTCCTTGAAAGACATGGCATTTATGCTCAATACGCAATACTAGGTATATACAACAAAATGGTACAGCAAAAATGCGTAATCATACTCTAATGGAAATGGTTAGTAGTATGATGAGTCATTCATCTTTACCCTTATCTTTGTGGATGTATGCTTTAAAGGGTTCTATGTATTTATTAAATAGGGTTTCTAGTAAGGTAGTTCCAAAGACTCCCTTTGAACTGTAGACAAGAAGGAAACCTAGTTTACGGCACCTATATGTTTGGGGTTGTCTAGTAGAAGTAAGAATTTACAACTCACATGAAAGGAAATTGGATTCAAGAACGACTAGTGGTTATTTCATTTATTAGTAAACTCTAAAATATCGGAAATTCTGATGCACAGGATCCCCTAAGGGCAAGTGCAGAGCATACTCTAGGATTTTTTTTCAATCAAAGTGTTTGTTCAAAACCATGGTTCTGGACTAGGAGAGAATGAGAGTGTTTAGAAGATCATGTTGGAAGAAGAGTACACAACACACTTCTTATTTCACTCGATGGATCTTACAATGGGGACTCCTTGCTCTTATATAGGCAAAGGAGGATACAAACGACAAGAGCAGGCAGACTAGCCATGCTAGGACATAATTGAGCAAACTTAGCCACCTAAGGGCTACACACGTAAGGAGTCCTAAAGAAATCCCGTGACAGGCTATGAACAGTAGTTTTTCACCTGTTGCTACAGTAAAAACAGACTGAATAAACAGTGAAAACAGACTGGGTGAACAGTGAACAGTATGCTACAGTACCAGTGTACAGTGTTTTCAGGATGGCTTTTTTAAACGTCTCTTCCGTCTCTAGCATTGTAGTGGTCATAGTCCGAATCATCAGAGCTATGATGAGCCAACTGTTCTTTGTAGAAAGCCTTTTCTGCATCTGGACTGGAGCTTCCGTCTTTTTCTCTTTTGAAAGCTCGGATGAGGTTCTCGATTTCTTCTGCCAACAAATCTGGTGGACGGGATGAGCTGGCACCGAAAGTATTGGAGAAAGAGCCGGGATAAGGGGCATAATTTGGGGTGTCACCCCAAGGGTCCTGTGAGAGTGGCCCCCCCAATGGATCATAGGGGGTGGAGGAGTCTGGATTATTCTGTCGAAAGATTTGAAGAGCTTCTTGGATCTGGTTTCTGGTAGAATCCCAAGCTTCAAGGTGGTCCCAAGAGGTTGGGACCTGTGCAGATAGCCATGCTTCTGGTGGGATGGTACGATTCTCTTGGCATAGGATCCTTTGGAATTCACGAGATGCTAGTCTGCTTGTTGTGACTGAGTATGGAAGTGTCTGGTGAATTCGAGCAAATTCTTGGAAAACTTGAGGCCTGTAGCTTGATATTCCTGCAACAGAATGTTTGTCAGAAATCCATCCACATGGATGGGAAAATGTCCATGGTCGGTGGAATAGGACAACAGTGTGTCTTTCTGGTTCAGGTCTTCCTTGACGATTCTGGACTTTGAATAGTTCTCTCCAATATTGGAGTGGTTTGTACCATGCAAAAATCTCCAAAAGGTGTTTCTGATTATGAGGTTGAGCTTGGCCATCTTTGTGAATAACCTGCAAAATTTTATCAGTGGGAAATTCAATGGCTATAGTGTACAGGTTGAACATGTACCATAATAACCATTTGAGTTCTTCTGGAAATTCTTCATTAGGAGACCATTTGAGAGGGTGAATGAATGGATATTGCGGATGAAATCCGTCTGGTCTAAGTATCAGACCACCATATTCACGGAAAATTCGGAGGTAGTATTCCCACATTAATTCTGGAAGTCTTTCTTTCAGATTATTGTGGTGGATTGCCTCAGGAACATCAGGATGGTATTTTAGACTGGGCCAACCTCCTGGAATTTTGTCTGTTCGATATGTGTCCTGAAAGGACTCCTTTTTGACATACATGTTGATGGTTTGCATTGCTCCCTTTGGACGGGACAAGAAATCAGCAAGGACATTCTTAGTTCCTGGAATGTGCTTGACTTCAAAGGAATATTTAGAAAACCATTCAGCCCAACGGAGCAGTTGTGGATGAGGAACTTGCTTTTGCTTGAATTTAAGCATCTAAGGGAAGGAGGACATGTCCATTTCAACAACAAAATGGTGTCCGATGAGGTGAAATTCAAACTTCTTGATGCCATACTTAACTGCAAGTATCTCCTTAAAAGTGGAGTGATAATGGATCTCTGCTTGAGAAAATCGACCACTTTTGTAGGCACAAATATGCATATTTCCCGCAATTTCTTCGAAAAGAATGGCTGCCCAATATTTGTCGCTGGCATCAGTTTGGAGAATTCTTTTGCCAGTGGACGGAATCTTTAAAAGAGGAAGGTTTTGCAAGAGTTGTTTGAGTTGATCAACAGCTTGAGTCTGTTTGGATCCCCATGGGGGAGGGTCCTTTTTGAGCATTTGCTGGAGAGGTCGTAAATACTTAGAGATGTGTGGAACGAAATCTCGCAGATAGTATACAATGCCTAGAAATTGCTGGATTTGTTTAGGATTGAGATCCTTTTCAGGGAATTTTTTGAGTTCATCAGCAATATGAGGTTCAGGGCAATATGTTCCATCTTTAAGGCGCATGCCCAGGAATTCAATTTCCTTTTGGGCAATAATCATCTTTTTCTGAGAAAGCATAATGCCATATTTTTTAACAATGTCAGCAAACTGTGTCAAAAGTTGACAATGAGATTGTTCATCATGGCTGAATAGAAGGATGTCATCAATATAAATTTGTGAGTTTTGGAGGATGGGTCCAAAAATTTTGCACATAGCCTTTTGGAACAGAGAATGGGCAGTTTTGAGACCAAAATGGACAACTGTCCATTGAAAATGCTGGTTTGGGATACAGAACCCAGTTTTGGGTCTGTCTGCTAGGTCAATACCCAGTTGCCAAAATCCTGCTTTAAGATCAAATTTTGAATAGATCTTTGCTTGAGCAAGGCTTAAGAAAAGGGAATTTCGATGAGGCAATGGGAATTTATCATCTTGAAGGAACTCATTCAGAAGTTGGTAATTGATTACTAACCTCATTTTGCCACGGTTCTGCTCGGCTCGCTTGTTGACATAGAATGTTTCACATGTCCATTGAGAGTCAGAGGGTTCAATGAGACCTTGTGCCAGGAGGTCTGCGCATTCTTGATGTGCAAGTGTAAGATGTTCAGGGCTCATTTCTGGGTGACTAGCCTTTGTAGGATTGATGTCTTCATTTCGTTTAAAGGGAAGTTTGACATAGAAAGAAGAGTTTTTCCACAAAGGTTGGGTGCA
This sequence comes from Corymbia citriodora subsp. variegata, assembly GCA_014858505.1. NCBI lineage: Eukaryota > Viridiplantae > Streptophyta > Magnoliopsida > Myrtales > Myrtaceae > Corymbia > Corymbia citriodora. Next base: position 18,580,110 of record CM026413.1, on the reverse strand, counting down.
ATTTTGGGAGAATTGGGAGTGTGTTTCAGCACAGGAAGAAAGTAGACTCTGGATTATTGGATCCAAGATGGCTGGTTGAAGGGCATAGAATCGTTTGATGTCTACAAATTCCTTGAATTGATTTTGGAAGCGAAGGCCATGAGACAGAATTCTGAGTTTGGGAAGTTGGGTCAAAATATCCCAACCAATGATGATATCTTTGTCTGGAGACTGAAAACCAAGAACTTTAGTGGTTATGGAACACTGGGGAAAAAACTGGATAGTAATGGGTTTACTACGATACTTGGTAGCAAAAGTGTCACCAGAGGCAGAATTGAAATACCTGGTGTAAGGTTTCCAAAATTCTTCTAGAAGGATCTTTGTGTCCAGAATGGAAGAGCTGGCTCTAGTATCGATGAGTGCTACCAAAGGGATTGGTTTATGATATTTGGACAGAAGGATGTGGATAGGGATATATGGGTGATGGACAGATTCATTGAGTTCAATTTCTGCAGATGAATCAGGGAAGAATGTGAAGACATTATTCTCAGAATCTGAACCTAAATCTGAGCTATATGTCTGAATGGCACAAAGAGTATTTTCAGATGGTTGGTCGTCTAAAGAGAAAACAGACTCAATATCCGAATCATCAAGCTGGATGCCGGTGCTATTGGCAATTTTATCGATCAAATGGCTTCCTCGCTTGCTTGCCTTTGGACAATTTTTTGTAAAATGTCCTTTTTTGTTGCAAACATAACACCTGTCTTTGTTACGTTTCTTGGAAAAACGATGATGGCTTTTCCTCAAAAATTTCCACTTACTTTTGCCTTTTCCTTTGCGTGTCTTTCTGAAGGAAAGTCGTTTGAAATGTCTTTTCTTTTTGCATCCTGTGCAGGAAGGATCTGAACAATCCTTAGGACATTTAATCTTCAGACCGGGTTTGAAGCATGCCTTATCAAGGTGTTTGTTTTCTTTGAGAAAGCTGCGAAAAGCTTCTCTTCGGAGACAAAATTCTTCTATGGCGATGTGAATGGCTTGCTGGATTTCACCAAGAGTAGCTTCTGTTACGCTTTTCTGCCTTTGTTGGAGAGTTTTCTCAGCAGCTTGGCTGAGTTCTTTTGGAATGGATGCCAAGAAGATAGGCTTAAGATTCCAATCTGCGCCAAGTAAATAAAACAGTTTGATCATAGCCTGAAAATGACGATCAAGATCTTTGCGTCTTAGTGAGCAACATTTTCGGTCAAAGAACTCCTTTCTTTTGAGTTCTTTTGAATCTTCAGGCTTGCCAATGAAATATATATGGATAATCTGGATAGCATTATCCAAAGGTTGTGTCAAGAAGTACATCTGATCTTGTTCTGCAGTAGTGTGCCACCAATCTTTAAGTGCCCCTGTGAAACGACTAGTGAATTCCAAAAGAATATCATAGGTGCTAGGTTCAGAGATATGCCGGGCGGTAAGCCAAGCATGAAATTCTTGAAGCCTATCTGGCCATTTAAAATATGGAATGTCATCTAGTGTGAAATAGATTTTGGATGATGAGGCTGTAAAGGACTGGGTGGCGTCCGGTTGTTCCGGATGATGGGTTTCGGGTTCAGAGAATATTTCTTCATCCTTGACACTATCTGCCATGAAAAATGACCCTTCTGAAGAGAATGATTCAATTAGAATATCAGAATCAGACCCAGATGATGTTTCAATCTGGTTCGTGGCAGAAGGTTTGATAACAACAATAGAAGGAATTTGCTGTCGAAGAAAATTCTCGAGCGGATTGGAAATGGTCAGAGTGGCTGATTTCTCTCCAAGAGGGGGGTTACCAGGAGGATGATTTCCGGGAGGATGTTCAGGTGTGCCCGGAGAAGATGGGGAATGCTCGGTGGGAGGAGAGGATCTCTTTTCCTTTAGTTTAAGCTTTCGAAGATTTTCTCGAAGAGTCAGAAAGTTATTCTGAGGAGGAGGAGCAGCTGAGCTTAAAACAGCAGCAAAAGAAGAGGATGAGCCAAAGGATGATTCTGGCTTGTATGATAGGGCAGGAGAGGAGAAAAGGGGTGGATCAAGTGGGGTGAATGACTGCTGACCCTTGAGAATTGGATCTGTCTTCGGAGTTTTTCTATCTCTAGTCGCTGGTCTTCCAAATAATGGCTTGGGAGTGTTTGCTTAGTTTCTAGTAAATGAAGCCGCTTTTGGAAGTCTTTGAGCATACGGTAGGATAAGTCAGTGGTCTTATCTACCCATTCAAGACGTGTGGAGACGGTGCTTAAAAGCTCATTCTGAGCTAAGGCATTTTCAGTCTGCCAATTGAGAACAGTTTCGGCAACAGAATGCTGCTTACGTTGTCCTTGTGCATAAAGACCAGTGGGGTTTGGTACCTTGGGTGAATGCTGGTACCTTTGGTGTGGGTCTCAGAATTTTTCCAGAGGAGGAAATTTCCGGGTGCGGGTGCTGGTTCCAGATGGTTCTGTGTGTTCAAGTGGAGGAAAATCATCAGGATGGAACATGCATATGCCGGGTAGGACAGGAGGTGAGACGGGTTTGGGTACACAGGTGCTTGGTCAAGGTAGTTTCAGGGGACATGAAGGATTCTTTTTTACCCATTTCTGGATTGGCTTATAGAAAAGTGAAGTAATCATGGGCTTAGCTGGTGGTGGTTGAAAGGAGGGAACTGGTTTGCAAGGTGGTGGAGGTGCAACTGGTGGAGTGGATTTGGATGGTCCATAAGAAACAATGAACTGGTATATACCTCCATCTTCTCCAAGAGGTCCAACAGTTGGATCTCCATTAAGATACCTTTGGTGTAGGGTATCTTTCTTCATTTTCTTCCTTTTGGCAAAAGTCCTATCATCTTCATCATTAGGTTTTGTGCATGATGGACAAATGCAATCTGGGTCCCAAAAGCAATGTCCAGTAGGGTCTTTGAAATGATGAATGGGCTATCCTTGGGGACTAAAAAAATGGACAAAGTGTTTGTCATCTGGTTCGCTTGAGACAGGATATGTGGGACAGGTTGTAAAGTGGAGGATATTGGGAAAAATAGAGGAAGGTTCTTCTTTGGCTTTGCCGAATTTGATGGTAACAGTACCATCTTTTTTCCGGGTGAACTGTGGTTCACTGGATTTGAGTGGTTTACAACTCTGGTGGAGTTTTTCGTAGTTGGTGACCCAACTATCTGGAAGAAGCTTAACAAGCTCATTTCTAGGGATCTGGTGGGGGACATGGATGCAGGAGGTCTGGTCGTGGTCGACCGAGATAACAAGGGCATCCTCAGAATTCGGAATGTTGAGATCTATGGCATGGTTTTGAACTCGGTAAATCATCTGGTAGTGCAAGGTGGCAGCAATGGATCCAGGAGTCTGCGGAGCTCCAGTAATTTGTAACTGAACCTTTAGAGCGGTTAACAGGTTGGGATCTGCAAGAGCAATGTTAAAGTTTGGGAACAGGGTAACAAAAACAGTGCCTGCATTCATTGTTGTTTGGATAGTACCAACACAAGCTTGTTGGTATTCCAAAAACCGGGTGTCTAACAGAGCTATTCTTGCTGTAACTGGTAAGCCTTTTCGACCATGAAAAGTCAAAGTAAGGTGGATGGCTCCAAAATGGAGATGAGTATAGCCTTGTTGAATCCATTGAGATGGAAATTCCGGTGGAATCTGGAGAGTAACAAACTGTTCTTGCTCAGTTGCCTGGATAGGGTGTTGATCAAAACGGGAAGATTGAACATGCTCTTTGACAGTACGAGGAGTGTATTTGATCAAGTGTTTAATAGACCGTAGTGGAGAGAAAGGAGGTTTTGCAAAGGCAGTATATGGGTTCATCATAGGGAGCTGGGTTTCTGAGATCTTACTATCTTCTGTGAGGTATGCGACCTCATAAAGATAGTCTATTTTGGAACATGAAGACTTTCGAAGTTCGGGTGGAGGTTGAAGAGAAAGGTTAGAAGTAAGAGAGATGGGAAGAGGAGGAGAAGATGAATCTGAAGTTTTCATAGGATAAGAGGTTCACTCCTAGTAACAGAACGTGGTAATGACCAAACTAAAATTATTCAAACAAATCCATGGCATTCTAGAATATGAAAATGCTAAGTTCATTGATAATGGTGACATCAGTGGGAGTGAAAGAGTGCGTGATGCTTGCATTCTAGAAGTAAGGGTAGAAGTTCATATATCCAAAGTTTCTAAAGTTGTTGTTTTTGATATTATAGTTCAACCTAACAATAATTGAGAACAACAAATTAATGAACAAACACTCCATAATAACAATGTCAATATTGGATCTATAGTAGTTGAGTTACAAGAAATATCATTAAGAAAATCTCAAAAAGAAAGGAGGTCAGCTATTTCTGATGACTATATGGTTTATCTATAAGAGTTAAAAATTGACTTAGGAATTGGAAATGATCCAGGTTTATTTTCCCAAGTCATGGAATGTGAAGATTCTAATAAATGGTTTAATATCATGGAAGAATAATTAAAATCTATGCATCAAAATCAAATCTAAGATCTTGTTGAATTGCCTAAAGGATGTAAAAATGTCGGGTATAAATGGGTCTTTAAGATCAAGTACAACACAAAAGGCAATATTGAACAGCATAAGGCCAAACTTATTACAAAAGGTTTTATGCAAAAAAAAAAAAAGGCATTGACTATAAAGAGACATTTTCACCAGTCTCTAAGAATGACTCATTTAGAATCATTATGGCTTTGGTGGCTCATTATGACTTGGAGTTACACCAAATGAATATAAAAACCACATTTTTTAATGTGAATTTAGAATAAGAGGTTTATATGGACCAACCCGAAGGTTTTTCAATTAAAGGAAATGAACACGTGGTATGTAAATTAAAGAAGTCAATATATGAACTTAAACAAATCTTCCGACAATAGTATCTTAAATTTAATGATACCATAACTTCATTTGGATTTAAGGAAAACATCGTTGATCGGTGTATATATATGAAGATTAGTGGAAGTAAGTTTATTTTTCTAGTTTTTTATATTTATGACATTTTGCTTGCTGCTAATGATTTTGGTTTGTTGCATGAAACCGAGAAATTTCTCTATAAGAATTTCGAAATAAAGGATATGGGAGAGGCAATATATGTGATAGGAATATAATTTTTCCGTGATAAATCACAAGGATTGTTAGAGTTGTCTTAGAAATCTTACATTGTGAAAATTTTAAAGAGATTCAATATAAGTAAATATTCAGCAAGAATAGTTCCAATTCAGAAAGGTGACAAATTTAGTCTTATACTATGTCCGAAAAGTGAATTAGAACGAGAACAAATGAAAAATATTCCTTATACATCTGTTGTAGGGAGCTTAATGTATACACAAACTTCCACCAAATCAGACATCAATTTTGCTGTAAGAATGTTGGGTAGGAATCAAAGTAATCCTAAAATGGATCATTAAAAAGATGCAAAGAAAGTTCTTAGATACTTGTAAGGAATGAAGAATCATATGCTCACTTTAAAAAGATTTGATCATCTCGAAGTGATTGGATATTCAGATTCAGACTTAGCCAAATGAGCCAATATAAGAAAATCAACATTTGGTTACTTGTTTCTTCTGGTTGGATGGGCAATATCATAGAAGAGTGTGAAGCAGTCAGTTATTGTTGCATTTACTATGGAGGTTGAATTTGTGACATGCTTTGAGGCCATTATTCATGAATTATGGCTACAGAATTTTACTTCAAGGCTTGTGATTGTCGACAGTATTGCCAAGCTACTAAAATTTTATTGTGATAACTCTGCAGTAGTTTTCTTCTCTAAGAATGATAAGTATTCTAAGGGTGCGTTTGGTTCAACATTTGCAAGGGGTTTTGAGTCCAATGCAAATGCTAAAAGACCAAAGCTATTTGGGAAAATGTAATTATGTTTGGTAAAATTTCTTTGCAAATAGACTTTGAGTTGAATGTATGTTTGGTAAAAAAAACTTTCGCAATGGGCTTTGAAGGGTATTATAGGTATATATATTGGAAAATTAGACAAACCCTTCGCCGGATCAGCAAAGTAGCTAGAGCTACGAGGTTAGGCAACTTCCGCCAAGGGTCACACGGCCCTAGCCAAGGGTCGCTCGACCCAGGCTCGCCACGACCCAAGCAACCGCCGCCCGGGTCTCGTGGCCGCAGGCGACCCTCGCCTGGGTCTCACGAGGGTCACACGACCATCAACCACCGTCGCACAACCCTCGCCAGACCCAAGCGAGGGCCACCTGCGGCTGCGAGACCCGGGCGATGGTCGCCTGGGTCGCGGCGAGCTTAGGTCGAGCGACCCTCGCCGAGGGTCGCCCGAGGTCAAGCGACCTCCGGCGGCCCTCGACTAGGTCACGTGACCCTCACCGAAGGTCGCTCGAGGTTGGGTGACCTTCGCCGACAGCCACCGGCTTGCCGGCCCGGCGAAGGAGGGTTGCCAACTCAATTAAAAAAAAAACCAAGGGCAAAATCGAAAATATGAAAAATTAGTAAGGATAGTTTTAGAAGGGAAAAAATAATTTCAGAATTTTGAAGGCCACTTGAAAGCTGAAAGCTACTTCAAAAATTGAACCAAACGGTCCAGCATTTCCCCAATGGACTTTCAAGCCTGAAAGCCCATTGGAAATGCTATACCAAACGCACCCTAAGGTTGCTAAGCATATGAAAATCAAATACTTGTTTGTTAAAAAATAAGTTAAAAAACAAAGAGTGTCAATTGAGCACATTAACACCAACCTTATGATAGCAGATCCTTTAATAAAATGACTGCCACCCAAAACATTTAATGAACATGTTGAAAAGATGGCCATTATTAGACGTCATTAATGTTTATATTATTATTGTATTAAGTTTATGTATTTGACACATTGAGCTCATTTATATGTTTATGATATTTCCTGTTTTTTATTTAGTATACATTATGGAAATAGATGAATGTTAAACAAGATAGTTTCTAAATAGACATTATAGTTGGACTATTACTATACTTTTCATTTCTAAATTATTTTAAGTAGAGAGCTATAGTTGTAGTACATAGAAGGGATTATGTCAATTAGTGACATACAATTGCTATGACTCACATTAGTTTTCTTTACTTAATTGTGATTATTATGTGATCACTAATTTAATGAAAACTTATAGTATAATGTTATTGTGCACATTACAGTCTTTATTAAACCATGGAAGGAAGATCATAGGAGAATGTAAAAATTATTGTGACCCACATGATATCATTTATTATATGATTTAATAATTATTGAAATGCTATAAAATAAATATTGGTTACATGAAGTTATGATTCTAATAAAACGAAAGGATATAATCCTCAAGGGAAGTTACTACTTATCCAAAGAGGTCGACTCTTGTGGAAGTTAAAATGCATTTTGATCGAAGACATATATTAATAGAACATATAAATAGAATCCAATCCTCTCTCCACCCATAACAACAACAATAACTAAAAAGAATGCAGCTCCTCCATCGATAGAATACATTAAAGAATAGTGGGTTAAGGGAGAGAAATCGGATTTTTTCATTTGGTTAGAGTTTTTCAGTTTTCCATAACAATTATATTCAAGAGTAACGCTATGAATAAATGTATGTTTTCATCTAATTATGAAAATCATGAAGATCAAAGATCACTGGTTTTCGAATTTTTGCATTAAATAATTATATGTATCCACTAACAAGAAAAACTCAAGTCGATTGGCAGGGCTTGGTGCCGGGCCTACAAGAAGTCACTAGCATCGCTGAGAGATCTGTGGAATTGCCAGAGATTATAACGGCAGAGTGCCAGTGGCTGCTATCATGAAACATGGAAACCTATAGGTTCATCAGTGCAAGACTATTTCACTTCACGGGAAAGCTTGGGAACTTGCTGGATGTCAGTGGTTGCCAAAGGAAACAACCTCACCGAGACTGCTGTGAAGGCTAGAATTCCCGTGGATGCTACTGGTGACTAGTTAGCTCACTCGATGCTTGTATTGTTACCATAATTACAAATATTAGCTTTGGTACAATCGAAATGCAATTCATGTGGGCTTATTTCTATTAAAATGCTCATAAAATGAAAATCTAATTGATAATATTTTTGCCTAAGGGTCGGGATTGATAACTAATTTTCTATGCAATATAAATAATTAAACGGGTAGCTAGAATTTGGGTATTGACAAGACTTCATACTTTACATTTATTATCTTTATATCCTAAAATAAACATAACTAATACAAAAAATTCCGGATGTCAAATAAAGACTCCCAAATGCATCCAGTCGTCGTACCTCTACAATTATTCTTCCTTGGAAATAAATTAGAGCATGAATAGGAATGGAGCAACTATTTTTATTTCAGTTTGCAGCATGAAAATAGTCATTCGAAGACTATGGTTCTTATTTAATACACAACGGACTTGCATGAAAAAATATAGGAACAATAAAAAAAAGTACTCACTATAATACTTGATTTTGTGTCACAAAAAAAAGTTTAGGATAAATCTGTCACAGGGGGTAAAGTTTAGGGTTTTTTGTGGCATTAACCCTAAAAGTAATGATGGTATTGATTTGTACGAATGATTACAAATATTCATTTTTTTTCTATCAAAGATATTTTATTAATAATAAATTACTTGTAAAAATATTATCATGTGTATTCATAAACCAAATATCATATTTTTTGTTAAACAATATTGCTTCCTTGATATAAACAAGGTTGTACTTTACATAATATAATTATTGAAATGTTTTCTAATACTTCATATGGAAAAATATATTTATTCTTTTACAAAATAATAATTAATGATAACAGGAATTGTAAAACACTTACAGAATAATAAAAAATTAATTGCGATGTCATAATTATACTTCAATATCTGTAAATTAAACTGATAATCATGCATTAAGCTTTACTTAAATCCTAACATGAAATACTAACATGAAATAGATTAACCTTTCACTATAACTACTAAAATTATAATTTTTGCTATATGGACATCCACGATGGTTTCTACTTCGTCATTGGAAATTAGGGCATGAAGCAAATACGTCTAAATCCTTGTTAAGAATAGTGCGAAATCTAATGCACGAGGTACTGAGGAAATCGGAGCTCGACGCTCTTACAGGATAAAAGTAACTGATGAATGCTCGGAGCTCAAATGGACATTCTTCTTCTTCAAAACAACTTTTCTTATTATTGAAACAAACATCGTGTAGAAAGAAGTGGGCGAATGCTAGTGGACATCGAGCCCATGAAGTGGAGGACAAGATCTAGACAATCGACCATTCATGGACACATTAACTCGACACTGACACAATTTGACTCGTTCAGGGAACCTTCTATTTCCTTCTCTCTTTTGTGCAGAAAGCAACAGATGTTGATCAAACTATACAGTACTGGAACCTGCATTAAATAACAAGAGTAGCCACCAGACCTCTAAGTTATCTTCGTCAGGCACCAATGGGATTACTGATTGTTCTTTCTTCTGACAGCTCTTCCGGAGTTTGCCATATGGTGGTGCCCAGTCAAAATGGTGCATCAAGATCTCTAGCAGGGAGAAGAACATTAAAAGTACCATTACTTGTGTACGGCTCTTATTTTAATATCAAAATTTTTCGTCGGATCACTATAGTGCTAAATTTTTTGAAATACAATATTTTTAATGCCAACCCTGATTTGTTAGGTTGGAAATCTAATGTAGCATTTTTTTTTATTAATATCTTAAGTTGACGTGGCTCGCCGGAGGTCTGATTCAGCATAAAAATCTTAAAAGGATGTCATGTAGCAGATTAAAAAGTAATCACTTTAATGCCGATCGTTGTAAAAAAATGACTACATGCCACCTCAAATAAAATTGGGAGAATTACCCAAAAAATCTTAAACTTATTACAAAAATGTCAATTTGGTCATAAGCCTTTTTTTTTGTTAATTCAATTGTAAATTTTTTGTTATTATGTCAATTTAGTCCATCCAGTGAAATTCGAGGAGCCAATGCTGACATGGCCACTGGTTGACATCGACATGGCCACTAGCCGATGTCGGTTGTCCGACGAACAATTTTTTAATAATTCCTTTTCCTTTTTTTCCTTTTCTTTTTCCTTTTTCTTTTCTTTTTTCTTTTTTTTCCCCCTCTTCTTCCTCTTTGGCTTCTTCTCCACCCAATGGCTATGAAGTCCTTGTTGGCTATCGATGAGGGTCATGGCCTTGGCCCACCCTTGCTAGCGGCCTCGCCCAAATTTGGGGGAGGCCTAGGGGTCGCTAGTGAGGCCAGCCTAGGCCATGGGTGAAGGAGGGCCTTGTTGGCAGTAGGCGAGGCCATGGTGACCTCCGCCTATGCCCGAAAATATGTCAATATTTGGGAGAATTATTAAAAAGGTCATAAACCTATTGTAAATATGTCAGTTTAGACCATGGCGGCAAATTCATGCTATAATTGGAGTTCATTGCAGCGTGAGCGCAGAAGAATTTAATCCGCATGAGCAAAAAGAGAGAACATGGTATGATGGAGGCAAAAAGGCTGGAGTGAAGCATTGGAACTCCGATAGAAAAAAAGAAGAAGAAGCATTGTGAACACTTCGTTTAGCTCTTGGTGTTTGGGGGAATGATTGGTCCAAGCAAGATATGCAATCCATCTAAACTTCTTGGGTCCTCCATTCTACTTCATTTCACGATGTCCCCACCTCTTGACTTGTTACGGTTATTAGATAGGCACGTCATTACAGTACTAACCACAAATTGCCATCCAGTAAGAATAGGCCGTTGTACCTTTTAGTTCAGGGCTATTGACTGCGTACTACCGTTTCGATTGGAAAACGTTGATATAACAGTTCAATCATCACCAGCCATGCGATAATATTAATGATTTTTTCATTTTTTTAAATTCTGATTTTTCATTTTTTTTATAAATAAAAAATTGCATTCAATTTGGTACTTCTTCTTTTTTCGGAATTTGAGAAATTACTTGATAATTGCATTTAAGAACTTAAATAAAGAATGTAATACTGAAAGTACCTCATGTGGACTCTAACCTTCTCTACCGACTGCCGAACCCTTGGATTGCAATTATTTGATTTTCGCGCGAAATGACTTCTACCTCCACACTTGCACCTAGATGTACAATTGACCTTGTCTGCTCTAAAATGACCGGTGGTGACTCCATTCGATTTGAACCTTTTTTCTTGTTAACATCAAAAATAGCTCGGTGGGCTAGGGATAACCAATAAAGTATACTAGGCCTGAGACAAACAAACAAGCCTATGGGAGTCTGGATAGAGCCACTGTCACAATTACTATGGCTCGGTATCGACAATCACCCAGGAGTAAGAAGAAAAGGAGGCCAATTGCCAAAGCAATTGGTATTAATCATGGATAAGATAAAAAAATGTTAGAAAAATTTTTAATTTATTAGATTGATGCCAATTTAATTCTAAATCTTTTAATGTTATCAATTTAGTCTTAAATATTTTGACTTTATGTCAATTCGGTCCTAAATTTTTTTATGGTATCAATTTAATTCTAAACATTTTGAATTAGCATCAATTTAGTTATAAACCTTTTGAATTAGCATCAATTTAGCCATAAACCTTTTAATTTAGTGTCAATTCAATCATTCTATAATTTTGGTCAGATTTTGCTGACATAGACACTAGTCCACTTACATGGCACCGTTGATGCTAACGTGGACATTTTTAAATAATTTTTTCGATTTTTTTTTCTCTCCTTTGTTTGTTCTTACTCATGGCCAGTGATTTGCCACTGGCCATGGCCAGGGCAAGGTTGGCCTTGCCTAGCCAAGGTTAGGTTGGCCCTTGCCTAGGCTAGGGCAATGCCAAACCTCGCTAGGCCAGGGCGGCCTCACCAAGGCGTTACCCAAGCAAGGGTCAAACTCACCCAGGCTAGATTCGATGAGGCCGCCCTAGCTTGGGCAAGGGCCAACCTTGCCAGATTTTGGTGAGGGGAGCCCTCGACGAGGCTGTCCTTCCCTAGACAAGGGTCGACCTCGCCCTGGCCAAGTGAGGCTAACCCGCTTGGCCATGAGGAAGAAGGAGCAAAGGAGAGAGAGAAACAAAAAAGAAAATAATCAGAAAAATATAAAAATCAAAAAATTATTTAGATATTATTAAAAATTATCTGCGTTAGTGCCAGCAATGCCACGTAAGCCAACTGGCTTCCATGTTAGCAAAATTTAGCTAAAGTTAGCTCGAACCGGACCGGTCGGTCGGTCCGGTTCCCGGTTCCAGGATCGGCCAGTCCGGTCCACGGTCCTAGAATTTGGGAACCAGTCCTAATATTAGAACTAAATTGGTACCATTAAAAGGTTTAAGACTAGATTGATATTAATGCAATAGGTTTTTTCTAACGCTTTTCCCATGAATAAGATGATATAGGTATCGGTAAAACACTAAGTATTCTGAGTGATTTGAAATTAAAACAACAATAGTCAAAGCGGTTATTCTCATGGCTTGACTATAAATAGCCAAAGAAAAGTCATTGTAAAGGAGGGGAACAATTTGACAAGAACTCAATATACTCACTTTTTTCGGCTATCAATCTTATCTCGCATTTAATTTTAGTTTTGTTAGATTTATCTTATATTTATTGCAATTAGAATGGAATACGTAACTTTCTTTCCAAAACGACAAATAACTCAATACACAAAAAAGCCGAAGAGCCAACCTTTGGTGGAAGATATTTTCTCGGAGAACATTATAGGCCAAACCAAATATTCAAATGAATTTCGGGATTCCCCTTCGGCGCCCGATTTCATAGTACGCCCCCACAGAGTAATGTGAATTGAACTTATTTACGCATTTTGCGTGGCAAATTGTAGCCGAAGAATTAAGACTGAGCAATAAGATTACTACACTTGAAACCTTGTTCGTTTTGAACATTGGTCTAAACCCCCGCTGTTTATTTTCGAATTATGCTGATTATCATTGTTTTCAATTGAAAATGAATAGAGGACGAAATTAAGGAATTTGAAGACGAGATAAAGAGTGAAAGTCTTCCATAATATAGAACTCAATATTTTTAGATTGTTCCACTTTATAATGTTAGGATTGTTTTGCCGTAAAGTGTCAATAAAGCATCTTTCGAAATATGAATCGACTAGGAAATTGACAAAGAATGCGAAGGTCTTTTGTTGATTTTTGGACAGGAAACACGGATTGACAAGAAAATTATAGGCACGAAAGACTGGAGGCAGTCATGACAAACCATGTAAAAGGGTTTTGTAGTGTAAAGATAATAAGAAGATGAAGAATAACTGGTGCTCATTGATTGATTGAGAATACCTTGCTCGAATTACATTCATAGTACTTATAGCAACTAGAAATGGTTAACAACAATTACAAAGAAAGCAATTAAAATCCTACATGACTCTTAGAGTTCAGTAACATGTGTTTACAAATGGTTACTAATAACTAATAGACCCACTATTCGATGATCACGGTCTTCTCACTTGCCCCATTTTGGCGGTTTTCTACAACTTGCAAATTTCCTTCCTTAGATAACAGCCTATATTTCTTGGCCATTATCATTAGTAGCTTTGGAGATTTTTGAGATTTAAGGCTTTATGAGTTAGTAATCATGCTGACCGAAATCGTTGGCTTCATGGCTCGAACACTTACCTGGCTTGATTCTTCGATTTGTGCTTCAACTTCGGTTCTTTTATCGATTGAACTAAGTTTCATCCACTGACATTTTATAGCTCAACAAATAGTTATTTTCTCTTATATTGCCCCTCGGCAACTCTTCATCGTCTACGGCGACTATCTATAATTTTCGACCAAAAGGACGTAGAGAATTTTATTAACGCCATCGCTTGCTCGGTCTGACTCAGCCCGAGTCAACAGTCGAAGCCTTGGGCAATTTTGGGTGCCAACAAATATGTTCCATGGTAAGAAGATATTATGTAAGTCTTTCAAAAGTCTCCCGTGCTTACACCGACACGCCTCTGATTCTTTTGTTCCCCCTGTTTAGGAACTCTTTGGCTATGGAACTGACGCTTCATCGGTACCTGTTAGAATTGCTCAGGAACTTACAACTGATGGCGAAGGCACAAAACGAGGTACAGGAGGTGAAAGAAACTGGCCTTGGTTTATCCCCTCCAGAGCCATACATGCAAAAACCATCATCTATGCAAGCACGATGAAGGCCCAGATCATTGAAAAAAAAACCCAAAAAATTGAACCCAAGAAGCTTCTCGAATCGTCAATAGAACTCATTAAGACAGGGTACCGTTTTGTTCCATCTGTTCATGATTGCCATATCCCTTGTAAGCTCATGCCAGTTAGAGATGATTAGTGGATTAGGGTGCGATTCCTTGTTCTGTCATCGTGCCCATGTCAATATCTACTTTTGTGGGGACAATTCTCGATTCTTGGAGATGATGTTATTGCTATTGTGATTGTTCTGAGCGTTCTCTTCTCCAATAAGATTCAAGCACAAAGCCGATATACATCTCCACGTTCTGTGCCATGGTATCTAACTAGTTTAGTAGTAATTGAAGCCCATCATAATGCTGTCTTTTCTCATTTGACCTTAGCTAAAAAATAAAATTAAAAAGGCACACCATGTCTCTTCACACAACTATTCATAAACAAAAAGACAAAATTAAAAAGGGAAGCACCATGCATCTGAAACACCTGTCTAAAGAAGCCAAATTGCATAATACTATAGCAGTACTACCCATCACCAAATAAGGTACAAAAGACAACTTACTAGCTGGCGAGTCACCAACACCACAAACGGCCAACACGAACTAACAACTCTACATCTTAAGATTTCTCGGATTGCAGATCCTGACACTGGACTGATTTTAAGCCTATGCAGCTCAATATGTTAAGATAGCATCTGAAAGGAAAAACCTAGATATATTTCATCCTAAACTTGCTCCAAGCAAAGTAATAAGCAGATGGAGATAGTGAAGTAAAAGATCGATGGAAATATAAGGCCAATGGCATCTGCAGGAAGAGGGCATGATGCCAGAATAAAATGGATCCTCAATTAATTCTTCATGTCAAGAATCTTTGTTGTTACTCCTGTATCGATTTATCTCGCAAGGACATTAATCAAAAGCAGGCATCGCAGAGAGGTATTGTAATATCATGGCAGTCACCATATTGGATCCTATTATGACGAACAATTTGCATCCCCAGAAACTCAAAATCCTACAGCAAACCAATGGGCTTCGTTAGTTCAGACAATGCTAGACTCACATAAGTCTGAACTCAGCATATCAAATGCAGATGGCAATAATTTTTCCTGGGTAGTTTATATTCTCTACAATTACAGAATAGGTACATGTCCTGAAACTAAAATGTTAGTATACCAGCTTCACCCTAATGTTTACTCTCTATAAATGAATCCATTTAAAGTGATGAGTCTGTACAGCTAGCCATAACCAATTTTAATGAAAAACACCATAAATTTATTCTAGAAAAGAACTGCAGTACTAACAGATAAGCAGGTCTTCCTGAGTATTTTCAATAGGCAAGGAATGACCAGCAGCTTGGACGTAGGAAGAATAAAGGTGCTCGCACATGGGGACAAATAAGGAGGAGGAACATGTAAGAGCTAAGAGCAACAACTGAGCAATCTGAAGGACACATAAGTGCAGCCTGTTTTACTACCTTTGATCTACAGCATACAATAGTCATTTCAATACAGCAGGATATGTAGTTAACATGTGAGTCCAGATGTCAAATTTTTGCCAGTGATGTATCAATCAGTTGTTTTCAAGGAAACGACAATTTTTTATTACAACAAAGATCTGATTAATATATACACTTCCTTTAAGAAGACAATAGATAGAGACAGAAAAGTGTTCCAGGACAGGGTCTGATATGTTAGCAGGGTCGTAGATTGTACACCAGACATCACGTCCCTGGAAACTGTTTAGAATGGAGCTGGGAAAAACAAAAAAGTACACCCCAGGGAAACCAAATAATTTGCCATGTGCTAGGTGTAGAGAATAAGGCAAACAAAATGGCACAGGAAAGTATGAAAATGATCCTTCAACTAGGTAAACTGATAAACTGCCAAAATGCATATTCTACAGTACATTTTATTCAGATAAGAAGCTCCTCTAACCCTAAATATCAGAACTACATTTTTGTTCTCAACCACCAACTTCAAATTCAGGATTTCGACTCTCCAGCTATCATCACACAAGTGTTCCCAAGATGTCACTCCATGAAACTTTCACTACTCAAAAAATCCACATCCAAAACACAAAATTATTCCTGCCAGTTCACAGAGGTGAATACTAGCTTGGGATACTGAAGAAGACGAAGTGTTGCATGTGAAAATTATCATCCCAACAGAAGATCATTGACAAAATGTCGCACAAACTTTGCCACAGTCAGAGTACATCTCAAGTTCTCAACTACATCGATGCAGCTTACATGTGGCTACCAAACTGGTACATCTTAAAGAACCCAAAATCTCCATTTACAGAGTTCTGACGAGGACCTCATTATCATCCACTAATGATGATAACTACAAACGATAACAAAGTAGACCATGCCAGCTTAAACATATTGAATCAGGTGACCGCATATTATAACCCTGAGAACCACTATTTCAATCACAGAGACTACCAGAAGCATGGGCGTAAATTGATCAGGACTGGCTAGCTCACAACTGAAAAAAGAGAGGGAACACATACAAGGAAAGAACATATTATAGGGGCTCATTTATGAAGATACACCTTAAAAGGCCTGGTGAATGCTTACAGAGATGTGTAAGGAGACCATTGAGCCAAAATCTCAAGTAGTTGGAGGCTCAATGAAGATTGAACAACTGATATGCAAGATGATCTGTCAACTAGCCTCAATTAGTAGGATGAGGCTCTGTCATAGTCATTATTGTTTGTTATCACTGAAAGAGCTCTGCGTCCAAATTTAAATCAAGTACAAAGCAAAAATGTAATCTGCAGCACTATGTGCTTTATTAGCATGACTAGGTTAGAAGTAATTGAAACACATTGTAGTGATGTCTTTTCTCACTTGATAAAACCCAGGAAGGTACGGGATGTCTTATAAAGAATGATTCATAGAGAAAAAGGAAAAGACAAGGAAAATCTGGGATATCTTCATAAAGAAGCCAAGTTTTGCAATGCTGGGAGAAGAGTACCCATAGCCCAAAGCAGTATAGAAGAAAAATCACGAGCCAGTAACTAACCAACCATACACATAGCAGCATAGCCATAACAAACTAACCAACTCAAATCTTAAGAGTTATCTCAGATGCAGGCAGTAAGACCAACTTTTTAGCATAATTAGCAACGCATGCTGGAATTAGCTCCCAAAGAAAAACCGATGCATTCATTCTTAGTGTGCTGCAAGCAAATCAATAACCAGATGAGATCACATAAATTGGGGAAAAGAGAAAAGCAAACAAAAGATAAAAAAGAAACAGAAGGGTGATTGCATCAGCAGAAACAGGCAGTGCCAGAAAGGATCTTTAACAAATATGAATATGCGACAATTTCTTAGCATCAAGCATTTTTATTGTTACTCTCCTATCATATTCATCAAGCATTCCTATCATTACTCTCCTATCAAATTTATCTCGCAAGGGCATTAACCAAAAGCAGGAATTACAGAATGATTTTTTTCCTCATCATAACAGTCACCAATCACCATTTTGCTTGTTTCAGGAGCTGTATCAATTGAACTCGAGTAATCTTTCACTAAAACTTAGCACGCCAATCAGCATCCACTAGTTTTGACAGTGCTAGACTTATATAAGTCTGCACTCAAGAAAAATATATGTAATATGTACCGTCCACAAGCACACAAAATGTAAATGTCCTCCCAATAAATTTTTGCAAACTAGTTTTTCATTTTAATGCGTACTCATTGCATGTGAATCAATTTGAAATGACAAGTTTGTATAGACTTTAGACCATCAACTTCAAATTTTGATTTTACACTCCAACTATCATAATACAAATGTTCCCTAGATTTCACTCGTCTAGGGTAGTCAATCCATGCCATTCTATGAGTCTTCTTGACTCTTCTAGAAATGATCCACACCAAGAACTTATACTTTTTCCTATTAGTTCATTGACACAAAACGGATTTGGAATGGGAAGGTATAAAATGTTGAACTTGAAAATTGTGACCCAAACAGAAGATCATCAACAAAAAGTTGCAAAAATTACTGCACTAGAGAAGTGACATACGGCAATAAATTGTTGAAGTTCAGAATGCTGAAATGTGAAGTTGAGATTTCTGAAGCATGTTGAGTCAAACTTAGGGACAAAAAACCACATTCTACCCATAAAGTAACAACAGGAATAGTAGCCTTGCAGACAAAAAAAGTCTGATCAAGTACCAGAATAAATTGCAGAAACCATAATGTATATATAATCAGATCGCTTGTGCAATGCAATAGGTACATCGATCTGAGATTCACCACATTAACTATCTAATGATAACAAATCTTCACAGCAAATTATTGATGTAATCACCAACCTAGTACATATAATTGTTTCAAAGAACAAAATTCTTAAGCCATATACGAGGTTACCCAAAAAAAAAAAAATACCCTTTTCAGGTCACATAATGCGGTGCCCTGGCAGCCATGCTTGCAACCTGAGCTTGCATCTGCACCGCTCGGACCTTAATCCCAGTCGCCCGGTGGAAAAACTGCTCGCGAGACAACAGCCTCACACTCCTCAAATACTGATCAAATGGGATAGCCCCTTCCTGCGCCGCCTTATCCATTGAGTAAATCACATCTTCAATCGCCAAATCCGCAGCTGTACAATCGAGCATCTGCTTGGAGAGTGGGTCGGTGCACTCAAACGCGTCCTCGGCCTCCAAACTCCCCGGCTTCTTGCCCGCATTCTCCCTCAGCCACGCCTCGAGCACATCGCTGTTCATCAGCACCATCTGCAACTGCTGCTCCAAGGCCTCCTTCTCGCCCAGCAAATCTTTCACTCCCCGGTTCACTTGATCCTCCCTCTGCCTCAGAACCCCCTGCGTATTGAACAGCACTTCCATCTCCCCCTCCCGCATCTTTCTCAGGGCCGCCACGTCCCCGTGCACCGTCTCAATGAGCTTATTAACGGCATTCCTCTTATAGACCTCGCTCGGGTCCTCCGTCTGGATCCGCTGCTGCGTCGCCCCGCCGGTGGCGACCGCCCCATACGGCGAAGGCGGGAAAGCGCGGGGCGGGATCACGGGCCTCGGCGCGTAATTCCCCGAACTCGGGCTCGGCGTGAGGCCGAACCCTTGCCCGGAGCTAGGGCTAGGGCTTGGGCTCGGGCTTGGGGGAGCGGGCGCGGCGGGGCGGCGGTGGGAGTAGAGCGGGGGCTCGCGGGCGAAGACGAGGCTCAAATTGCGGACGAGGTCGATGAGGTTGGAGCTGGGGTAGACCCAATTGTGGAGGTAAGGGACGGAGACGAGGCCGGAGGGGTTGACGTGGGGATGGGGCCGCTTGATGACCATGTCGCGGGTGGGGTTGACATAGACGCAGGGCGGGTGGCGGGGATAGGATTCCATCAGCCAGATGACGACGGGGATGTTGTAGGTGACGCCCTGGAAGGGCATGGGGACGGTGCCGTCGGCCTGGAGGAGGTTGACGGTCCGGCCGTCGTTGTGGGTGAAGGAGGCCGTCTTCGGCTCCAGGGAAGGGTAGGCGCTGGCGAGGGCGAGGAGGTGCTGCCGGATCAGCCACTTGGTGTCCTCCGCGTAGGGCAGCGACGTCGGGCCGCGCTGCGAGAGGACGGAGCTGAGGAACTGCTGCGTCATCTGCGGGTTCGGCGGCGACGGGCCCGGGTGCACCATGACTGATCAGAGCTCCGATCGATCGATCGATCGATTGGGATTGCGCGGATAGCGAGGAGGAGGAGGCGGCGGCGGAGAGATGGCGGTTTCCGGCCGGCGGCGGCGGTTGCGTCGTCGTCGCTTGCTTGATCGGAGAGGAGAAGTAGAGAGAGAGAGAGAGAGACGTATGCGCGTGGGGGCGGTGATGGTAGCGACGATATTGCAGAGGTGTAGACGAGCCCACCGAGGAAAATTCATTTTGATCATCAGGACTTCCTTTTTTGGGAAATTACAAAGAGAGCCCCGAGCCCTCGAGTGGGGCCTTCTTTTCAAATTTCACCCCTGGAACCGGTTTCCGTCTGAAAATAGCCCCCAAAGCCAGGGGTTCTCCTCAATAGAATTGGCAAAATAATAAAAAATTAAAAAAAAATGGTCGGAGAATAGACAAAGTAGATTAAAGGCCCAATTTTTTTTATTATTATGTATGATCCGATAAAAACAAATTCATATATGATGTGTTGGGTCATCTATGAATTAGCTTAATTTAAGAACGTTTGATGCTCAATAAAAATGTTTATCCACATAACATATACATATTAAAAACTCTAAGTGGATTACATTGGTGATATGAACGTGCTTTAGTAGTATTGATAGGGTACGGGTATGGATCGGATTTGAGTTACTAAATTTGCATTACATATAAATTGGTCAAAACAAGTTATATTTATCAGTTTGAATCGAACTATTTTTAGCCGAACTTAACTCGTCTATTTGACGGGCCTATTCATTAATGATTAGTGATGTCAAAATTACCCAAATCAAACCGAACCAAATTAAACATTAAGAAGAGAGATCTAAACATTGATTTTTTTTATTGGGGGGAAGCATCATGGGAATTGTTTTCATAGATTCTTGGAGTTCAGAAAGTAAAGAAAATGGTACAGAGAAAGAGAGCGAGAGGGAGTGGCGCGTTATTGCTGGGTGGATTCTTGGAAGCTTCGACCCGAAAGCGATGGCCACCGCGTTTGTGGATGCAGAAATCGGATCTGGACTTCCGATGTCCGGCGGCGCCCCCTCCGGATCGAAGTGAAAGCTCACCGTCGAACTTTGCCGGTGCCGCCGTCCACAGCCATTCAGCTCCTCATGGTAGTCCAGCTCTCGGTACATGGACATCTTGATCTCCAGGGTCCATGGTCGTCTAGACCTCGATCAGATCGGTAGTCATGGAACCTCATTTTCCCCAAATGTAGCCTTACAGTTTGGGTCAATAAAACAAATATAACAATCGTATGGGTATGAATAGAAACTTCAACTTCACCACCCATTAACATCCTTGATAGCAACACAAATCTTCACTAAGAAACAGTTACATACGTGTCACGTGCCATTATTTAAGTCATGAATCGAACATTTTTGTTTGAAATTGTAACTCAATTTTCTAATCCAAAAATCTCTACACTTTTCCATAACCCCCAAAATTTCCAAATTTCTCAATTTTCCCACCAAATTTTGACATGTGATTTAATCGAAGCCAAAAATCCGACAAAAAATTCTCGGTTCGTCTACCCATTTTGCTAAACTACCTTTTAACTCCAATTGCTCGGGTTTCGCTTTGTTTGAAATTGCACCAAAATGTTTTTTTAAAAGGACCTTTTTTTTAGCTCCAATTACAGACCACGAGGCCCAGCCCAACAATGACCGGCGGAATGAAAAAGGGAAAAACATTCGAAAAATGTCAAAATAATATTAAGAATTATCTACGTTGACATCGGCCGTGTCACATAAGACGGTCAGCATCCACATTAACGATTCTCGATCAAAATTGACTGCATGGACTCAATTGACAAAATATAAAAATATTTAGACTAAATTAGCAAAAAGCATGATAATCCTCTTTTGTTAGAAAGAAAGAGCAAGGAAGTTTTCACGAGCGTGCTGCGCGCCCCACAGACATGTTCATATTAAGTTTACGGAGAGATCATCACACCGCATCCCCGACCCCATTTTGCTACTTGCTTTTTTGACTACGGGACGTTGCTAAGAAAAGTTGACAAGCTCACTTGTCCGACCGGTTATTCTTTTAAAGAAAATTATTAACTTAGCAATTAGTTCGTGATTGACGTGAACCTTTTACTTTCGACTTTTGAAATTTATTACGAGGTTAGAAAATCTCAAATGACCCATAAACGATGACATCCTCAGAATTACTCTCTTATGTTATAAAAAAGTTACTGATGAATTTGGAAAATTTACTGAGGAATACGCAGTAAGTAATATGAAGATTTCAGTAAACTTCTCTGAGCGATCCGCCAGGGACCCAAGAGTCGGTTTTATATCGAAGTGAATTCTCCTCCTATAGGCCCATTACGACAATTGGCCAACGCTCATTGGGCTGCTCGTGGATTAATATGAGGAATCGAAGTTGGTCCATGAATACTTAAAAAGCCCAACGCAGAAGAGGGGTGGTTTTATCATTCCGTAGCTGCTAATGCGGGTTCTCGTTCTTGGGCCATCACCGCCCTTCATTTATAAGGAAGGGAGGAGCACCGTTAGATCAAGTAATCTGAAAACTTGCTATTCATGTTGCTAAGTAAATTTCTTAGCAAATGTGTGACTTTTCATCTAGGGTGTGTTGGATCGAGGGAAAGCGTCTTTTCGGAATTAATTTTTCGAATTTTCACTCGTTTGATTCTTTGAAAATGATTAGTCAACCGAAAACACTTTCTGATCAAGGAAAATATTCATGCATAAGATTAGTAAAGTGAATTCCTAAATTTAAGAAGGTGAAAACACTTCTCGAAATTGCTCATCTTAAATTTTTTAATACTTTTTTCTTTTTTAAAAAAAATCACTTTCTAAATTCTTTTTCTTTTTCTTTTCTTTCTCTCATTTTTCCTCCTCCACCGAACCTCAGTGACTGGTCATAGGCTCGGGCTAGCGAGGGCTGGTCTTGGGTGAGACTAGAGCTTGTTGGCCTTAAGTGAGCTTGAGCCTTGCTAGCCTTGTCACGATGAGCTCAAACTCGCCCAAAACTGGCCAGGTCGACCCTTCCCATGCCTTGTCAATGGTGCTCATGGCCTATCGTGGCCGTCGCCAAGGCACAGTGAGCAACAAAGGAGGAAGAAGGAAAGAGAAAGAATACAAAAAACTATTTAAAAAGGACAAATTTTTTTGCATGAAGTTGAAATCATTTTCAAATGAGATCCAAACATTAGAAATTGTTTTTAGTCACATATCACCAAATAAAGGAAAATTAACCATGTTCCTAAAAATTAATTTCTCGGAAAATATCTTCCCATTTAATAATGTTTTCCCCAAACAAACACACCGTTAAGTTTACTAATACATCCCTTCCAAAGCTTGCCCCTTTAAAACCGTTGATGATATGTGTATCATGTTTAAAGCATACTCAATGTAGATACGAAGATTGTACGAGAAAAAAAAGCTATGTTGGGGTTTCCTTGTCACCTTCCTCACTCGCAGGAGCTCCGTTGACCATCGAACAACCTATGAATCCTGAAACTACTTTGCCTGCCCTTCCTACTTCGCACGACAACCAGGATGCAAGGGAATATCCCACTAGAGGTGTCAAGAATCGAACCGAAATGAAAAACTGAACCAAATCGAATCGAAATTTCGTATGTTTTCAGTTCAGTTCGGTTTCGGTTCGATTAACCAAAAAATAACCGTTAACCTTTTCAGTTTGATTCGGTTCAGTTAATTGAACCAAATTGGAATTCTTAATAAAAATTGAACAATCTCTCTTCTTTATCATCTCTTTTTTACTTAAGTTCCAATAAGTAAAGTAAAAATAGGAAAACCGAAAAACCATCCTGAATCGAACCGAACCAAACCGCATTTTCGGTTCGGGACGGTTTCAGTTTAGTTCGGTATCAATGGGTTTTGAGGATGTCATAGTTCTTAAGTAAAGCAAAGAAGATAGACCTATCAAAATGGGTCTAAGATATAAATTGATCATAAATGAGTCACTTATATTTTAAAGAGCTGACCAAAAAAAAAAATTTAAAGAGCCTTTTTAATTGGGTTTAAAAATTTAAAACTTAAAATAAATGGGTCTAAATGAGTTCTAAGTTATAACCCATTTCCAGCCCAATGCTTACACTCTTTTATTCTGTTTTTAACTTTATAAAAATATTTGTTTTATAGAATTTGCAATTATAATTATTTTTATTTTTCTTTTTCTTTTCTCTTTAATTTTTTTTTATTTCTTCTTCCACTTTCCCTATCAGCTGGTGGTCAGTACAACAATGGCCAACCACCATTCAAGCGAGGCTCAAGCTTGTCAATTTGGTGAGGACTTGGCCTCGCCTGATGTGGGCGAGCTCAAGTCTCGCCGAATTGAGTGATGCCTCAGCCTCACCGATGTCTAGCAAGGCTCAAGCCTCTCCTGATCTAGTGAGACTCGAGCTCATTGGCATAAGGCGAGCTCGAGTCTCGCCAAGCCAAAATTTAATCAAATTTTTTTATACTGAACAGTGAAAAATATTTTTAATATATTTTCAGATTTTAGGTAAAAACCAAAAATATTGTGATTTTCATGAAAAAATGCTTCTTGGAAAATATTTTCAAAAAAATTATAAAAATTGTTGAGTGGTTTGTATTGCATAAAAGTGTTTTAGAAATACCATTGTTTTTTTTAAAAGAATCATAAGAAATAAGTGTTGTTAGGTTTAATTAAATGGGTTGGGAATGGCTCGGATTGAGTATAGGTCAATAATTGTACATTATGCTAAATTAGTCATAAATGGGTTAAATTGATCGATTTGGGCCCGATCTTATCCACTTGTTTGACAAGTATAAAGGAAGAGAAGACAAGATTGTGTCAACCTTGGTGCCAATCTTTAATTATCAAATTGAAGGGAGGGATACAATTTGCCTTTTGCAAATTTGGTCCCAATTGTTCGGAAGGTATGGCTTAACTTGGTCTCACAACAATGTTTGAGCGAACTCCTTTCAATGAATGTGACTCAATGGTTCAAAACAAAATTTTCTGGTCAAGGGCGTTTGAAATTCCATCATGAATGAATCATTACCTTAGGAGTGAGCGTTTGGCTCTTTTGGCAATTGAGAAACAAGACTCTTTTCCAAGATTGCTTTGTTTTTTCTTGTAAATCCTATACAAGCCATTTTACTACCCATACAGGAAATCGTGAACACTTCGACTGCCCACAATTTGATGAAAAGTGGCCCCCGTACTTCTCCCATCCTGGCCGGCTGGGATCCTCCACCTCTAGGATTTAACTAAACATTGGTGGGTCTCTAAAGGCCACCCAAGACTTGCGGGAGTGGAAGGTTTTTTAGAGATGAAGGGGGTGATCGGTTGCGATGTTTTGCCTCTTTCGTTGGAATATGTTCGTCATCTCAAACAGAACTTTGGGCACTACGGTTCCAACTTAATTTCGCCAAGTAACACGATTTTCATAAACCCATCAGTGAGATGGGACTCTAAAGTGATCAGTGAATTTGTTAATCAAAAGATTATGGTGGACGATACTAGCCCTATTCTACTCAGAGATATTAGAAAACTGTTGAATTCTTACTTCGAGCTTTAAGTACAGCACAATTTTCAGGATGAAATCGTTCCACCCAGTGGTCTAGTCGCCAAAATTTCATCTTTCAACAATTGTTGATTTACTGCAGTTCTTCGACAGTAAATGAAACCCTTTCTTTTTGAGTTTATTTTGATATTATTTGATTACTTTTTTCTCTAATTGCTTATGTTTCCAATTGACACAGCCTCTAAGTAAATACTTATTTTCTGATTTTATTTTCAATTTTTTTGAGTCCCATACACATTAAGCCTGTGCTCCAGATCGATATTTGTTATATGTGCTCTGGGCAAGCTAGGGAATTCACTTTGCCTCAGCCACCTTGCCCTTTTCGGGTAATAGGACCTTCATCCACGGGGCAAGCCAACTAGTAGTTTAAACCGGCGAAGGCGACCGTGTTAGGTAGCTGAGTTCCCCTCATTGGAGGTATAGCATTTTCTTCTCCACCTATAGGGAATATAGAAAGCGATAGAGTTCTCTATATTTGTTTAGGAATTGGCCAAATGGCCTACTCCTGAGTCTTCCTTAAGTCTTTTAAAAACTTGCTCAAAATCTCAAGTATGACAAATAAATTATAAGGTGCACATTTTCAACTTAATGTGGTGCAAGTTTATTGTAAACTTTTGGGGAATGAGAACACCGTGGAGCATTCTTACTTTCCAAGACAGTCGTGCTACTTCGAACACCCCCCCCCTCCCCAAAAAAAAGAAAAGAAAGAGTTGTACTATAAATGAATTAAACTCTCATTCGATGAAAGAACATTAAGCACGTGTATAAATTAATTCATGTTTTCAGAAAATGTCATAATCAACAACTTAGCTAGCATGGACATGTAGTAGCATGATGAATTGCTTTTAAAACATGTAGTTTTAAAATTTTCATTTAATAAAATATTTTAAACAAATAAAAATAGCGAAGACAAATTTGATAACTTCAAAATTTTAATAAATTCCCTCGATTTGAGGGATAAAGATATTCTATCACACTCTTATACATGATAAAAATCATATATGTCCAATACGATGAAAATATAAATGTGAAAGAAAGTCTAAATAATCGGTTTGGATTTAATATTCACTATTCCATGTTTTTTCAGCTCCCCCACCCAAGAAAATATTCTAATAATCATCCTCATAATCTCTTGTGTGTTGAAAAAAAAAAGACTATTTGTTTCGTGAAAAAGAATAATTTAAAAATCATTTTTCTAAAAATGATTACTTGTATTGCTCATAAAATGAACAAATAAAAAATATTTTCATCACCCACCAAAATATATAGATATAATTTGGGGTCCATAATGAATTTTTTTTATTGATAACTATTTCAAGCGATACAAGCAATGATTTTTAGTAAAATATTTTTTCAATCATTCATTTGCACGGAATAAATGAAGCCTACGTCACTTTTTTCTCCCACATGCATGACTTTACTTTTAGTTTGTACTAATGAAAGGAAAACCGACAAAGTGGTATGCCAAAAACATATGGAAGTACTGATCCTCTAATATGTATGATGATGAATGGATCACTTCAAACTGACGCAAAGTTACACGATTTAATTGATAGTCAAATTTGGAAACAGTATTCTTTTTTAAGTTAAATCAACCAAGTTCTTTTCCTACAAGGAAAGGTCAGTTGAAAAATGGCATCCGAAATCTTTGATAAAATCAATGAAGTCACCCCAATTTCGTCTTCAACGAAGATTCCTATTATCATAAATATAGAATAGAATCCCCCTCCACAACAACGTTTTATACATGATCGAAAAGGGCCTCTTTATCATGATTCATATGAACTTTCTAGTTCAGAGCTCAACTGACTTAGATTAAGCTGCAAAAAGTTTCATGAAGAAGATTGCACTTGTCAGTTAAAAATGACGTGGTAGTTGTGTTATTTTCATCCTAGATTATATATGATTAGTCTTTCTTTCTTTCTTTATAGGAATATTTCGTTGAATTTCAATATATATTCCTTGGTGTTATCTTTATTTCAATATTATTCATATTTCTCCGTTGCACCAGATTCCCTATTTCTCGAGAATTCAAACTTATTTTGCTAGATCAATGATTAACCCGCCTTACTTTTGATATGAGTCATCAGCTCCAAAATCCCGCTCTTGTAGACCATGTGTAGTTCACCTGTAATATCAAAGTCATCTTGAAAGATGTACAATGTCAACGGGGTAATTGCATCTACAGCTCCTATGTAATATCTCCTATTTAAATGAGGTGAATAGATCATGCTTGTTGATTAGGGGTAAGCATTGTCTGGTGGTCCAGATCCATAGTGGGAATCAGCAACCGAACCGGAAAAAAGGGTTCTAGAAAACCGGGAATTGGGAAGCAATTAGTCTCCTTGGAACTGATCTATAAAAAAACCTAGTCAATTCAGTTCTTTGGTAGAATATAAGTGTTCAAATCTCAACTTGGGAATCAAACTTGGTTTCCCTGAAACGGTGAACCTATATGGTTCTTTGTGGAACCGGCTCTCAACCAAACCAACCGGGCTAGTTCCCAAGTTGAACATGGACCATTCTAGCTCCGAACGTGATTGGGCAAGGTGGGCTAAGAGAAGATATTGGGAATGTTTGAACTCCAAGGACTTTTGTTTGTCCAATTAAGTTCTTGAATTATGTCACCCAATTTATTTTGAACCTACTATTCCATTTTATTTAACATTATAATGAGATTTTTTTAAGATTTGGAGCTTATCCCATGCCATCAGATGACACGACTGGTGTATTGCCTATCCCGTAGGAATTATATGACATGGACAATGTTGAATGGGTCACTTCAAACTAAAGCATGTTTCAAGGTTTAACTAATAGTCAAACTTGAAACAGTATACTTTTGTAAATTAAATCAAATAATCAAGGCTTTCGAATAATACCGACTAATCTTTTTCCCAACAAGGAAAATTTAAGTTGAAAAATGGCATCTTTAGGTAAAATCTGTTGATGTCAACGCAATTATATTACCACTTAAAGGGCTCGGTATTATATTTGGTAAGAGTTGAAGATTTATTTAGGGTTCACATTATACATAGATATGCTACCGAAACTTTTATTGGGCAGACTTTTATGGTCCCTAAACAATGAACCCAATTATGTTTTGTAGTAACTTACGCAAAATGTCATATCTACTTAATGTTTTAAAAGGTTTTAATGAATGCCCGATATTTGTTTTTCTTTCATATTTCGGTTGTGCATGGGAGGGGATTTGTAAGAGATGTGATTGACTGTGAAAAAGTAAGGGAAGTGAGCCTCTGTGATTTAGGCAACTTTGAGAAGTTTATAGTCAAAATCCATTCAAAGATCACGTTTTAAAACACTTGAGAAAATGTTGTTCTACCAACTATAGACCACGTTGCCAACCAGTGGATCGCAAAACACTAAAAATAGAGGTCAGATTACCATTTCTTGTATGCAAAATCTTCACCAGAACACAAGAGTTACCTAGCATTAGCTTCTAGGATGCTTCAGCTCTCTGCCTTTTCCTTCATCCTTTGATTGCTTCTCTTCCTGTTATTTCTGATCAGAGCGATCTCTAGCAGACATGGAGCCAAAGGGTGCAATCTCAAGTTGCCTCCGGGCCCACAGAAGTTGCTGCTTCTCAGGAATCTGAACCGGATGTCCTGGGGACGAGCAAGACGATAATTGTGCCGAAATCTATAACTCTCTTGGCATAAATGCCAATAGTTAGTAGGTCAGGAAATATGATTTCATCCACTGAATGTAATATTGATCAATGGCTATAATTTAAGGGCCTCTACTATAAGGAGGAATGCCCTCCCCCTATTTTGACCATCCAACCAAAAAGCAATTTTAAGTTCCTTTTCTTCCAAAATTTCTCTTTCTATAAAAATTTTCTCTCTATGATTCAGGTGAGCAAGTGATCGATCGATCCAAGAAAGGTTTAGCTTAGGTGCTCTTACGATCCTGAACGATCCAAGAGAGCTTAAGTCGATGTAGAATCTCGATTCCAAATGATTGGCTTGTGACACATGCATGCGTGTTATTTTTATATTGTACTAATGAAAGAAAAACCTACAAAGGGGGCATGCTAAAGACATACAAAAGTACAATCATTGGGGTTTGCTCTAGTGGCTTATGAGAAGAAGGGTAGGAGATTTGAATCCACACCTTCTTAAAAGGATTGGAGTGGAAATGATTTAGTTTTAAGTATAAGTTTCAACTTCCGCACTCTGCAAAAATGCATAGCAAAAGTCTAAAAATGAGATTTAAAGTAGAAATAGTATAGGGCTGACAAATAAAAAATTATAAAAAGAAGTACACATCATATAATGATCTTAAATGGATCGCTTCAAACTCAAACAATGTTTCATGGTTTAATTGATAGTCAAATTTGGGAAGCGGTATTTTTTTAATATTAAAATCAAATTAAGGACTTTTGGAGGATGCCAACCTACCGAGTTTTTCTCCTGCAAGGAAGGTCAGTTGGAAAATGGCATCCAAAATCTTTGATAATATCTATGAAGTGACCTCAATTTTGTCCTCAACGAAGATACCTATTATCGAAATTTGGTAAGATATCTCTAGGGTATATAAAATATAATATATATTTTATATTCTTTTCTTTGGTGCCATCTTTACTTCAATATTATTCGTATATCTCCTTTGTAGAACCAGATTGCCTATTTCTCGAGAATTCAAAGTTATTTCGCTATATTAATGTTCCCCCACCTTACTTTTGTTCCGAGTCATCAGCTCCGGAATCCCCTCGAGTAGATCATGTGTAGTTCACTTGTAATATCAAAGTCATCTTGAAAGACGCACGATGTTGACGCGGTAATTGCATCTACAGCTCCTGTGTAATACCTCCTATTTAAATGAGGTGAATAGAATGTGCATGATAATTAGGGGTAAGTAGCATATGGTGGTCCCGATCTAAATTGGAATTAACAACCGAACTGGGGAAAAATGATTAGAAAACCTGAAATCGGGAAGCGATTGGTCTCTTTGCAATTGGTTTGGAGCCAAACTAATCCCTCTTTTCTAAACAGTTCCTTGATTTTAATGGGATCATAGAGTTTAGAAGAGAGGCAAAATGAGGCATGGGCGTGGAATGAGACAGGACCGAGTATCGCATGCCCCATCCTTACATCGTGAGGCAGACTTTGCCTTGCCACTTTGGCCAGGGCACGGTTTACCCCGCAAGGCACCGTGCCCTGTGTAAGTAGAATTTTCATGACCATTATGAACTATACTACTTTGAAACTAACCATATTCTATAAGCAGTTATTGAAAGTATCATAATCTCAACAGGTCTCTATTATTTATATTAGTTGTATGTATTATACACCGAATAACATATAAATTTTATTTTTTGTTAGTTATAAACTAAGTAAGTGATTATTTGTAATGAGTTATATCTATAATAAATGGTATTTTAATATACTAACTAATGCATATCAACACATTTTATTCAACAAATTTAAACAGGGTGAGTTAAAGTGGATCATGAATTCTCTTTTCATTTCTTTGAGTTTCGTAGTTGTTAATAATCCTAAAATTTGTTAGAAAATATTTATTGACCAGTTCATATTGGTTCTACCCCTAGAACCAACCTGGGAAAATATGAGTTCAAATCTCCACTTGGGAATCGAATATGGTTTTTTTTTGGAATTATGAGTCCACATGATTCTTCCTAGAACCCACTTTGAATTGAACCAACTGGGCCAGTTCCTAAGTTTAATATGGACCATTTCTGGCTCATAATGTGACTTGGCAAGGACTGAGAAAAGGTATTGGGAATGTTTGAACTTGAAGAATTTTTGTTTGTCCAATTTAGTCATTGAATTATGTCATTCAATTTATTTTGAACGCGATATTACATTTTAGTGAATATCATAACAAGATTTTTTATGATTTGGAGCTTAGAACACGCCATCGGACAAAATGACTAGCGTGCTACCTATCCCATTAGAATTATATGATATGCATAATGCTGAATGAGTCACTTCAAACCGAAGCACGTTTCACACGGTTTAATTCTACACAAACAAAAAAATGATAGTCAAACTTGAAACATACTTCTGTAAATTAAATAAAAGAAAATCAGGACTTTTGACAATACCAACTGATCTTTTCTCCACCAAGGAAAGTTGCAGTTGAAAAATGGCATCCCATATGTTAGGTAAAATCTATGAAGTCAACGCAATTTTGTCTTCTACGAAGATACCTCCAAAAGGTTTAGGTGTTATATTTGGAAAGAGTTGATTTATCTAGAGGTCACATTAACCATCAGGGATAGTAATCCTTGGACTCGTTAATAACTATTGTGCAGATCCTAATGATCCCTAAACAACCTACCCAATTGCACTTTGCACTAACCTTTACGCTAAATGTCATATCTCCCAAATATTTTAAAAGATTTCAATGAATGCCCGATATTTATTTTTTGATGATCCAACGGCCATAGATTCCCATGGATCCGATCCTTGGAAATTTGTAACAGTGTCCTTACTTGTGTATTCTTGATTTGATGTAAGCTATCTGAATATTGTAACATTCTCCATCATACTTAATCTACTCTTTTTGTCTAGTACTAAGCATGGAATTTAATTGGGGAAGTTAATGAGGTTTGGAAAAATTTAAACTTAAGGTCTCTAACTTTGATAACATGTGAGATTTTGTGGGACAGCCTCAACAATCTCTCACTTAATTCAAGTTTCCTTTTGCATAAGACCTAGAAAGATTTGAAGTTAGGACCTCTTAACTCTTATATTATGTGAAAATTGATATGGTGTTGAATAGTTAATGTATTATAGTTGGCTCATATCATAACTCATTAGCTTAAGCCTTTGAATGAAAGTGGATCCAACTGAATATATTGACGAGCCTGGATTTGGGCTTTCTCTTGATAATTTCCTCGAAAAGATGTATCGAGCTTCTATTATGCATTTTCAACAAATTGTATCAAAGCCGATGGTTGATATCGATGTTAATGAATGTCTCAATGTAGGAAGCTAGTGACCAAATCGGTTTTTGGGCAAGTGGACAGTGTAGTAACACGGGCCAATGATAGAGTTCATAGTTCAGTCCGGAAAAAGAAATCAAGATGAAGTAGAGTATTAGAGATTCAAGTTGAGATAAGTTAATGCAAAAAGATACCTAAATTAAGAGGAAGAATGTTGAGGTTGCCTCACAAAATCTCACGTGATGGTTCTTTCAACACTAGGGTGGCTCAAAGGGCTTAAGGGCAGTAACATCACAGATCCGATTCCAGCAACCTCAGCGCTATGTTCATATTTCGGTTGTGCATGGGAGGGGATTTGTAAGAAATGTGACTTACTTTGAAAAACGTAAGGGGAGTAAGCCTCTGTGATTTTGGCGACTTTGAGAAGTTTATCGTCAAAGTCCATTCAAAGATCACATTTAAAACAGGACTCCACTTGAGAAAACGATGTTCTAACAGCTAGAGATCACATTGCCAACCAGTGGATCGCAGATCACAATAAATAGAGGTCAAATTTACCATTTCTTGCATGCAAAATCTTCACCAAAACACAAGAGTTGCCTAGTATTAGCTTCAAGGATGCTTCAGCTCTCTGCCTTTTCCTTTATCCTTCCACTTCTTCTCTTCTTGATCTTTCTGATTAGAGTGATCTCTAACAGACATGGAGCAAAAGGGTGCAATCTCAAGTTGCCTCCTGGCCCGAAGAAGTTGCCGCTTATTGGGAATCTGCACCAGATGTCCAGCGAACTCCCGCACCATTGCCTAACCTACTTAGCGAAAACATACGGACCGGTTTTCTATCTTCAACTCGGCGAGCTTCCTGTCGTAACAATTTCAACTCCTGAAGCTGCCAAGGAGGTCCTCAAGACCCAAGAGCTCACTTTCGCCAACAAGCCACCATTCCCAGTAGCCGAAATGACGACTTATGACAACTCGAGCTTGTTCTTTGCGCCATACGGAGAATACTGGAGGCAACTCCGCAAGATCTGCGTTTTGGAACTTCTGAGTGTCAAGCGTGTTAGGTCGTTCGCATGGTCACGAGAAGAGGAGGTGAGCAATCTCGTCAAGTACATCGAATCATCGTCGGGTCTCCCTCTCAATCTCAGCGAGAAGATCTTCGCCTGCACGAATTCCATCATTTGCAAGACAGCTTTCGGCCAGAAGTGCAAACAGCAGGATGAGTTGATCTCGTCGCTTCAGGAAGCCATAAAGCTGGTGAGCGGGTTCCGCCTAGCCGACCTTTTCCCTTCCCTAGGGTTTCTAATTTACATCAATGGGATGAAATTCAAGCTTGATAAGATAAAACAAAAGTACGATGAAATCTTGAATACTATTCTTGCTGACCACAAAATGCATCGAGAACAATGCTTAGCCGGGCCAGAAGATAAGTCGGATAAGGAAGATTTATTCGATGTGCTGCAGCGTCTCCAGGAGTCCAACGAGATCGGGTTTCATCTTACCACGGACAACATCAAAGGAGTCATCTTGGTACGTTACGTATATATTTCATATAAACACATCACTGGTTCTCAATAAAAGTCGGAAGGAAGAAATAAGTATATCAAAAGATACTTGTGAAATCAAGCTGTAAATCGTTATTTGCTTTCTATAGATTCATTTTCCGATAGACAATCCTTATGGAAAAATAGAAAGAAATGCTTAAAGTAAGGAAAAAAATTCTACTATAATCGAAAGAATGAATCTACATAACCTCCTTTTGCACAGCTATTTTTCATGTCTGGCAACTACCATCATTGACTTTCTGTCAAATTTATTACAAAGATGAATAATGTCCTTACAACCTTCAAAAAATATTCTATGAAGGAACGGAAAAGTCAAAGTCGTTAATGCGTGACATACGATTTCCTTAAATATGTAGCTCATAATGTTAAAAATTTATGCTTACACGGGTGTATGTATAAATAAAGCATTATTTGTACCGTGTTATAATGCTCAAGAGAATATATATATATATATATATATTGAAATAATAGCTTCCATAAAATATTCCCATCAAACATTACGAGATTAAAAAAGTCAAATGCTAAAAACTTACGCTACCTAAATTGTTTTAATATATATAAGCTATCACAAAAATAAATTTTGGAGCAAATGTGTCACATTGTACAAGTTTGAGATTTTTAGTATAAAAAAAAAATTGAGGTAAATATGTAACATTATACAAATTTAGGATTTTTGATATCACAAAAAAAAATTTATGGTAAATGTATAACAGTGGCGTAATTTAGGATCTTTGGTGTCTTTTACCCTTTGAATAATAAAGATAAGTCGGAAAACACCCCATCATTTTTGTTAGGTCTAAATAAGCAATTGAGTTGGGGATAAAATGACATTTTGAATAAGTAAAAAATCGAATATATAGAACCAACCCCTTTTGAAAAGTTTGTTACTACGCACACGTAAATTAGCAGCGTTAGTAGCAGTAGCAGAAGGGAAAGAGAAATTGCTAGCGGGAGTTATTATTGGTTCGGATTGGGTGTGCCTCCTCGTTCTCTTCCGACTCTAGCAGCTCATACAGATTGAAACCCACTAGTTCAGCCAAGAGTTTACAGACCGCCTTACGGACAAGTCGCCTCCTTTTACAACCACCTCATTAAAGAATCGGTTACCATTGGACTCTTCCAAAGGTTATTCTCACACCTTGTTCCTATGACACGGTAGACTCGCCTCCAAGACCAAGAACTATATCTTTGAAGTGCATGCAAAGAGTTTCCTGCACACTTTTTCTCTCACTTAGGCAAATGTCTTCACTCCAAGTACTATCGCTTATATCATATGTTTATAAAGGGGGTCGACACTCTTGCTAACTCTTTGGATCAACATTTAATCGACTTGATGCAGCAATGGGGAGACAAACTCAAAAACTCTCTAAAAATGCTTCAAATTTGAACCCTCTTTGTTGGCAATTGTCTTCGCTCTAAGTACCACCGCATCTCGTTTGGTCTTCTTATAGGCATACATATTTGAACGTTAAGCACGGATCTAGTAGCCATTATGTCCATCTGTCTATACAGGTAAAAGAGCTAAGAGAAATTCCCTCAAAAAATCGAGTGTAGAACCTTCAATCAATCTGGCCAGTCAAAACAAATCTTCTATATATGGCAGGTTTTGAGCACATCAATTTATCTAACTCTTTATTAGAATAGTCTTGGGTTCATTTTATATCAAATTCATATAATACAGCTGCATACTTGATCAAATCCATTAAATACTAGAATGAGTTTTACCATCGTTGAACCATTTGTGAGATGCTTGTAGAAAATTATATATAAGTGGGGTATATATGCATGACCCTCGCAGGATATAATTGCTGCGGGAAGCGAGACATCATCGACGACACTAATATGGGCGATGTCGGAAATGATCAAGAACCCGAAGGTGATGGCCAAGGCACAGAACGAGATAAGGCGGGTTTTGAAGGGAAAGGACCGCGTTCAAGAATCTGACATCGACGAGCTCAGTTACCTGAAGTATGTTATCAAAGAAACTCTCAGAATGCACCCACCGGGACCGTTAATCATCAGAGCACCGAGGGAAGGATGCAAGGTCAGCGGATACGATATTCCTATGAATTCGAGAGTCCTCATCAATGCATATGGTATAGGAAGAGATCCGAGATATTGGACGAATCCGGAGAAATTCGAGCCCGAGAGGTTTGCCGAATCATCAGTGGATTATAAGGGTTCGCACCATCAACTTCTCCCATTCGGATCTGGTCGGAGGATCTGTCCAGGCATTTCATTCGCCGCAGCCAGCATCGAACTTATACTAGCATCGCTGTTGTATCATTATGATTGGAAGCCGGCAAATGGGCAGGCGCCGGAACAGCTCGACATGACAGAAGTTTTAGGGGCAACGGTCGGAAGAAAGGTTGATTTGCACGTGATTGCTTCGCCATGTTCTTTGGTTTCAGCTTCATAAAGAAGGCATGTGGAAGACCGTCTTTCCATAAAAACGTATCGTTTAAAAACTTTGTGTGTGAGATTGAACTGAAATAAGATTGAGGTTGTTTGTAGTTTGGTTCATCCAGCCTGTCTCTTTTTCCGACCATTCAAACATTCATTCGTCAAAGACAAGAAAATAACATCAACCCACTGTAAAATGAGGGCAGTAACACCCGATCAAAGCTGCACGTCTTCCTCCTTGTATCGACAAAAACCCAATTAGTACAATAGCTTGCATCTCTACTGATCGGATTGTACTTGAGAGAGCTGAAATCCTTTGCAAAGTTATTTAGTTGCTAAGCTCTTGACGACGTAACGAATCTATTATTTATGTCCGCCACATCCGTGCATATCCACTTTAATCTGTTGCCACTGCCTTTTGTTTTAGCCAGAGGGAATGCCGCTTTAATGGATGCCATCGCCTTGCCTAACCTAAATTAAACCTACTACGACAAAAAAAATTATCAAGGGCAACAAATTTTTCATTGCCTTTTGATGCCAATTTGGCCAGAAGATTGACCTAAGGCGACGAATTTTTATTATCATAGACTTGATAAACGTGACGAATTTTTGTCGCATTTGGCTAGTCTATGGCGACAAAAGTTTTGTTGCCTTTGAGTGAGACAACCTTATCTTTTTGCCTTTGGTTTCCAATAGCACCAAATTTTATTGTTGGTTGCCTTTGGCTACCGAAGGCAATGAGTTATTTTTCGTCATGTGTGGTAGCTAAAGCCACAAATAGCTATGGAAGGCTACAAAATAAAATAGATTTCGTATAGAGCAAATGCCAAAAAGGGTTTGTAATAAAAGATTTGTCGCCTTTACTTAAGGGGACGAAGTTAGACTTCGCCTTAGCCCATTTTCTTTACTGAGTTAAGGACTCAATTTACAAAAGGTATTATGAGTAATAGAATCAAGTTGTGAAAGGTTATATATTTTGGTTTATGAGATGCATTCAAGTTTATGAGATGGATTGTAGATTTGATCTCCAGTATGGGAGCAAGATGGTTTGATGCTCATTATCATTGTGAATCCCAATCAAGGATTCATGAGTATGTATAATAATTTTAGGATATTATTCTGGGTCAAGCCACCAGCCAATAATAGGTGAGGACATTGCTAAGGGTATAATCTTGATTGCCTTGTGTTGTGACCATAATTGGATATTAAGTAATAGATTAGTCAATAGAATAAACTATTGACACGTGATTTTATTAAGATTAATCAATGGATTTGATCATTGATTTTTGATTTGTGATGGTGAATTAAATGATATTTTGTATTTGTATATAACCCTATTGAAATGAAATAACTCATATTTTTTTGGGTACTGTTGACACCCGAATTTTTGTTGATAACAATTTATTTTGAAAATATACATAGATATACATTTAAAGAAAAGCTAAAATTTTTGATAAAAAAATTTGAAAAAAAATTGAAAATTCGAAAGAAATTTTTTTAATCGAGTGGGCTAGCATGGCCCAGCCCATTCTTTTACTCTTTCAACCAACCTATTTATTTCTTTGAAGCCCACCAGAATTATTTGAAGAGCCCAGCCCATCACCATTCTTCCCTTCTCCTCTCTTTTTTTAATCTTTCTTTTTTGTCTTTTTCTACTTGTCTTTCTTCCCTCATGCATCATTAGGGGTGATCGAGTCCATAGTGGGTAGGGTCTAGACTTGGACCCTATACCCGACCCTATTATAACCGGTTCCTCTTTTTAGACCATGTACCCTATCCTGTTTTTATTGGACCCTATTTTGGGCCCGATCCTGTTTTTTCGATCCGAGAACAGGACTAACCATGTTTTCATTGGAACTTGTTTTACAACCGTTCAATATCCTATACAGCTTTAAATTTGATATTAATTAGCGAAAAAACAACAACGTAATTCTCCTAACATTATAAAACAAAGCAAAAATCCTAAGAATGAATAAACATTAGCAACAAATATGGATCTAATATTAGTCTCATTCCCACAAATACTTATAATATGACCCAATGTGCTTACTTATGTGTATGTGACGGAACTCTTATTAAGAGGACATATTTTTTAAGTTGGACTGAGAATATTTTAATTACTGCTATAATAGTCAGTAACATTTGTCCTATGATTATAATAATAGTTGAAAGTGAGACCATTAAAAAAGAAAAATAATACATGAGAACAGTTCTTTTTAACAATTCTTTCAAAATAATTTTTACTTAATTTGATTTAGAGAGAATCTCTTCTTTTTTTAACATTTTTTCGAAGACAAAGACTCAAAAGCATTATATAGAGTAGCGATTTTTTTTTTTAACAGAGTAAAAATTGGTTCCAAAACCGATCCGATTTTGAGTGGGTTTTTGCTTGGACCCTGTTTCTAGACTGGTTTCAACCGGCTCCCAAAAACTGAAACCGGTTCCCGAACAGATTTAATCGGAAACCGATTCCCGACCCTGTTTTTTGAGTGGTCCGGTCTGAGTTCTGGGTAAACCCAATTCGATTGCTCTCTTTAAGAATCCCAGTGATCTCTAACAGACATGGAGCAAAAGGGTGCAATCTCAAGTTGCCTCCCGGCCCGAAGAAGTTGCCGCTTATTGGGAATCTGCACCAGATGTCCAGCGAACTCCCGCACCATCGCCTAACCTACTTAGCGAAAACATACGGACCGGTTTTCTTTCTTCAACTCGGCGAGCTTCCAGTCGTAACAATTTCAACTCCTGAAGCTGCCAAGGAGGTCCTCAAGACCCAAGAGATCACTTTCGCCAACAAGCCGCCATTCCCAGTAGCCGAAATGACGACTTATGACAACTCGAGCTTGTTCTTTGCGCCATACGGAGAATACTGGAGGCAACTCCGCAAGATCTGCGTTTTGGAACTTCTGAGTGTCAAGCGAGTCAGGTCGTTCGCATGGTCACGAGAAGAGGAGGTGAGCAATCTCAAAGGCATCATCAAAGGCGTCATTTTGGTACGTTACATATATATTTCATATAAACACATCAGTGGTTCTCAATAAAAGTCAGAAGGAAGAAATAATTATATTAAAATGAAAATTATGAAATCAAGTTGTGAATCGTTATTTGCTTTCTATAGATTCATTTTCCAATAGACAATCCTTACAGAAAAATAGAAAGAAATGCGTTATATAAGGGAAAAAATTCTACTATAATCGAAAGAATGAATCTACATAACCTCCTTTCGCACGCCTATATTTCATGTCTGGTGACTACCATCATTGACTTTCTGTCAAATTTATTACAAAGACGAATAATGTCCTTACAACCTTCAAAAACTATTCTGGGAAGGAACGGGAAAGTCAAAGTCGTTAATGCATGACATACGAATTTCCTTAAATATATAGCTCATAATGTTAAAAATTTATGCTAAAGGATCTGGTCGGAGGATCTGTCCAGGCATTTCATTGGCCGCAGATTCATTCGTCAAAGACAAGAAAATAACACCAACCCACTGAAAAATGAGGGCAGTAACACCCGATCAAAGCTGCACGTCTTCCTCCTTGTATCGACAGAAACCCAATTAGTACAATAGCTTGCATCTCAACTGATCGGATTGTACTTGAGAGAGCGGAAATCCTTTGCGGAGTTGTTCAGTTGCTAAGCTCTTGACGACATGACGAATCTATTATTCATGTCCGCCACATCCGTGCATATTCACTTTAATTTGCTGCCACTGCTTTTTGTTTTAGCCAGAGAGAATGCCGCTTTAATGGATGTCATCGCCTTGCATAACCTAAATTAAACCTACAGCGACAAAAAAATGATCAAGGGCAACAAATTTTTCATTGCCTTTTGATGCCAATTTGGCCAGAAGATTGACCTAAGGCGATGAATTTTTATTATCATAGACTCGATAAACATGATGAGTTTTGTTGCCTTTGAGTGAGACAACCTTATCATTTCGCCTTTGGTTTCCAACAGCACCAAATTTTATTGTTGGTCGCCTTTGGCTACCAAAGGCAATGAGTTATTGTTCGTCACATCTGGTAGCTAAAGCCACAAATAGCTATGGAAGGCAACAAAATAAAATAGATTTCGTATAGAGCAAACGCAAAAAAGGGTTTGCAATAAAAGATTCGTCGCCTTTACTTAAGGGGATGAAGTTAGACCTCACCTTAGCCCATTTTCTTTAGCGAGTTAAGGACTCAATTTATAAAAGGTACTCTGAGTAATAGAATCAAGTTGTGAAACGTTATATGTTTTGGTTTATGAGATGTATTCAAGTTTATGATATGGATTGTTGATTTGATCTCTAGTATGGGAGCATGATGGTTTGATGCTCATTATCATTGTGAATCCAATTAGGGGTTCGTGAGTATGTGTAATAATTTTAGGATATTATTCTAGGTTAAGCCATCGGCTAATAATAGGTGAGGACCTTGCCAAGGGTATAATCTTAATTGCCTTGTGTTGTGACCATAATTGGACATTAAGTAATAGATTAGTCAATGGAATAAACCATTGACAGGTGATTCTATTAAGATTAATCAATGGATTTGATCATTGATGTTTGATTTGTGATGGTGAAATAAATGAATATTTTGTATTTGTATAGAACCATGTCGAAATGAAATAACTCATATTTTTTTTTCAGTATGCACGTTATATCTTAGGTTTGGATTCTAAATTTTGGTTTTGTTTTATATGTGTGCATAGTAGATGCTCAATTTGCTTAGAAGACATATATGACTTATTAGACTATGATTGCTTATATCATTTATCTTAATTATTTTTTTAGATTCCTCAGCTAGTAGCAAATAGAACGGGAGGATTCACATTATTAGTAGGGCATTTCGATAATGGGATTTTTGAGTATGAACTGTATATGAATAAGATGAGTTTGTTGGGTTTTAGTTGTTCATTTGAAGATTTACATTTTCTTTTTTCTTCTTTTATGAATTATATAAGTTGTACTATTGTAGCCAACTTATTTGTCATAATGTGGGTGTGTGTATATAGTGAGACTGCGTATTTTGAGCGAAAGAAAGTCGTGTCTTTCCTTCATACTTGTTAGAATTACACGCACAGGGTCGAGCACTTTAGAATGATTGGCTGTGAAGGATGAATTATGGTACATTGTGCTTTGTGTAATCCAGTATATCAAGAATCCCATCTTGCCTATAAAAATATGTCTCAATTTTTTAGCCAAAAGTCCAACCCAAAATCGAAGTATAGAAAGCCTGGCTTGTATTTGTTTCGGATAACTAAACGTGCCTCAATTAGGAAAACCTATAGTTGGACTTGGATTGTTGTTGGCTTTGAGTAGTCTGAATTATTTGTGAGACGGTAAGCCAGGAACTTGTCGTTGCCCATCGTTACTGAGGCCGTCTGTTGTCGCTGGCGTTCATCGCCACCGCTCGTCGTGCTGGCCCCCGGTGAATTTTTTAGCCAATTTCTTTGCAAAAGCTTTTCATGGACGCAGCTACATGTGGATCTGGTGTCACGGCCTCAACTGTAACAAGATTTGGGGTTGCGAATCTTCTATTGATAATTAGCTCTCCATACTGCCAATTTTCTTTTGATCATGAGTTCTACGCGAAAATTCTCTGTAGACTATTGATCATGAGTTCTGACATGCTGAATTTTATGTTCTTCCTTTGGTAATTTGGACGAAATAATGTGATCTCATATTTCATTTACTTCAATTCTTAAAGAGAGCATGCGAAGTGAATTGCTCATATTCTATATTATTTAGTACAGCAAGCTACGACAATAGATAATGACATCTAGGTAATTTGTAAATAAATTTAACCTATGGTTAATAAGTTCAAACTAAAGTCAAAATTGGTTAGGGAGCAAGAGATGCCCATTTTAGGAATTAGGATTTACATTTTCAAATCCTACTAGTCACGCACGTCAGTGATTACGCTTTATGTTAGAGAGAACTCCATAGGCCAATAGTTTGGCCTTAGCTTGTTCAGGAAATTTGACGTACGTTAAAGGACGTCCAAGTACCGAGTATCTAAGTTATTAAAAAACGAAGTTAACAACTATGGATGACCGGTCAAATGAGTGGATCCTATAAACAGGGGGGCATAGAACTGACATTCTTGCCTACAACATTGGCTCCAAAGCCCTACATCTGCTAAAGTTCGAAATAATGCTTCAGTTCGCCGCCTTTTCCTTTATCCTTCCTTCATCTCTCTTTTTGTTAATACTGATTTATAAAGTGATCTTTAATCGACATGCAACAAGAGGCTCAAATCTTAAGCTACCTCCCGGTCCGAAGAGGTTGCCGGTTATCGGAAATCTGCACCACATGATTGGCGATTTGGCACACCAACGCCTATACCAGTTGGCCAAGATGTACGGACCAGTCTTCTATCTTCAACTCGGTGAGCTTCCTTTTGTAACAATCACAACCCCGGAAGCAGCCAAGGAGGTCCTAATGACCCAAGAGCTCGCCTTCTCAGACCATCCAGCTTATCCACCCTCTCAACTGACGAGTTACGAAAACTCGAGTATCTTCTTTACTCCCTATGGAGAATTTTGGAGGCAACTCCGGAAGATCTGTGTGCTAGGGCTGCTTGGGTTTGAAAGTGTGCGGTCATTCAAATCGATAAGAGAAAACGAGGTAAGCAATCTCATCGGATACATTGAGTCCTTGTCCGGTCTCCCTCTCAATCTCAGCGACAGGATTACTGCATGCATGAACCGCGTTTTCTCCAAGGCATCTTTCGGCGAGACGTGCAAACAACAGGATGAGTTCATTGCATTACTTCACGAAGGGTTGAGGCTAGCAGGCAGGCTCGACATAGCCGAGCTTTTCCCTTCACTCAAATTCCTTCGTTACCTTAGCGGGGCGAAATTTAAGCTCAATAAGATAAAAAGAAAATATGACAAAATCTTGAATACTATTCTTGCTGACCACAAAATGCGAAGAGAAAACTTAGGTGGCCAAGCAGGTACGCTGGATAAAGAAGATATAGTCGATTCCTATTGTGTCTTCAGGAATCTAACGACAGCGGATTCCATCTTACAACCGACAACATTAAAGGCGTCATCTTTGTAAGTCACCTATTTACTTGTCAAAACATTTCTGATTCTTTAAAGAAAATTTACCTTACTTCAGATCCTTTCGATGTACTTATCCATTGAGCCAAATCTTTCCAGGATATGATTAGTGCTGGAACTACTGCACCAGCTATAACGGTAGAATGGGCAATGTCCGAATTGCTCAAGAACCCAAGGGTGATGGCCCAGGCACAAAATGAGATACGGAGGGTTTTAAAGGGAAAGGACCGCATTCAAGAATCAGATATCGAAGAACTGAATTATCTGAAGTGTATTATTAAAGAAACTCTCAGAATGCACCCACCAGCACCAGTAATCCCCAGAGCACCGAGGGAAGGATGCAAGGTTAACGGATGCGATATTCCTATGAACTCAACAGTCCTTATCCATGTATATGCTCTGGGAAGAGATCCAAGATATTGGACAAATCCAGAGAAATTTGAGCCAGAGAGGTTTATCGAATCTTCAGTGGATTATAAGGGGTTGTACTTTCAGCTTCTTCCATTTGGATCTGGTCGGAGGATGTGTCCAGGCATAGCATTTGCCACAGCCAGCGTTGAGCTTATGTTAGCATCACTGTTATATCATTTTGACTGGAAGCTAGCAAATGGGCAAGCACCGGAGCAACTCGACATGACTGAAGTTTATGGTGTGGCGGCTAGAAGAAAGGATGAATTGTATGTGATCGCTTCACCTTGTACTTCGAATTCAGCTTGATAAAGAAGGCATGTGGAAGGCCTACTTCAATCATTTCCTTATGGGAAAAATGTATTATTGTAAAACTACGTGTG
Organism: Corymbia citriodora subsp. variegata; assembly: GCA_014858505.1. NCBI lineage: Eukaryota > Viridiplantae > Streptophyta > Magnoliopsida > Myrtales > Myrtaceae > Corymbia > Corymbia citriodora. The sequence goes on along the minus strand of CM026413.1, from coordinate 18,536,071 downwards.
AGCTTATACTGAAATAAGATTGAGGTTGTTTGTAATTCTGAAGCAAAAATTTCTAAGCGACATTCAACCTGTCTTTTTTTCTGGGCATTGAAAGATTTAATTGTTGAAAGCAAGAAAATAACATCCACCCACAATGAAATGAGAGACCTGGAGAGATGATAAGAGTAGGAACACCCGATAAAAGCTGCACATCCTCTCTTGTATCGACTGCAACCTAATTAGCACTATTGTGAAATAATGCAGAAACTAACGGATCCCACAATTCAAGTCAAACGCAAGAGAACCAAATTATCAGAAAAATCAAGAATGAACTATAAAGAACACGATAGATTACATGGTTCAACCTAAATACTGATATCTACTCCATGGAAAGAACTAATAATAAATAATTTATAAATCAATCGAAGAATATAAAGTTATAATTGCTTGCACACTCGTGTTTCTCAACCTTACATTACACTTAAAACCACCGTGTTTAGCCTAAGGTAATTGTTTGAATGTCATGGCCACTTTTTGAAGTCACGGGACACGCACACATTGATGACAGCACCAATTGACAATTGAATTCCCTTTTGACGGACCAAAAAAGAACCCCACAAACTCAATAATATATGTGTGGAAAACGTAAGCCCCAAATCAGGAAGTTGCCCGAACCTGAAGGCAACTTACTTTGTTATTTTTTTGAAGATTATTTGACCAGCTAAAATAGGAGTTTATATTCTTGTTGTTTTTCACGCATCAAAGGCGACAGCAACCTGGACTTTGCTAAATCATTTCGAATTGGATTTTTCAACAGCTCAAACTCAAGGCATATACTGTAACCAAATTATAGAACTCAGCAACCATGTCACTTCTCCCAACAACCCAATGGCCACTCATTCACTATAGACACCAGTGAAGCTAGAGCTTCACCAAAGGAACAGGCTTCATCATCATGTCTGTCGGGTTCTTCATTTTCGCAATCTTATTCTCAATAAATTTTGAAAATATGTATCGAGTTCAAATACATTAAAAGGGCTTTCTATTAATATTATATGTATGTGTGTGTGTGTATATATATGTTTGGAATAGGGTTCGATAGAGAGAGTTATGAGGTGACTAAGTTTTTGAAAATATGTCCCGAAGAAGTTGCCACTTCTCGGGAATCTGCACCAGATATTTGGCAAACAACCGCGCCACCACCTAACCTACTTAGTGAAAACATAAGGGTCGATTTTCTATCTTCAGCTTGGCGAGTTTCCCATCGTAGCAATTTCCACTCCTGAAGCAGCCAAGGAGGTCCTCAAGAGCCAGGAGCTCACATTCGCCGACAGGCTGCCATTCCCAGCAGCCGATATGACAAGCTACAACAGCTTGAGCATGTTCTTCGCCCATACGGAGAATACTGGAGGCAACTCCGCAAGATCTGCGTTTTGGAACTGCTGAGCAGCTGAGCAATCTCGTCAAGTACATCGAATCCTCGCCGGGTCTCCCTCTCAATCTCAGCGAGAAGATCTTTGCCTGCATGAATTCCATCATTTGCAAGGCAGCTTTCGGCCAGAAGTGCAAACAGCTGGGCGAGTTCACCTTGTCGTTTCAGGAATCCCTAAAGCTGGCGAGCGGGTTCGGTCTAGCCGAGCTTTCCCCTTCCCTGCGGTTTCTACTTTACATTAATGGGATGAAATTCAAGTTGGATAAGATAAAGCGAAAGTACGACGAGATCTTGAATGCTATCCTTGCTGACCACCAAATGCTACGAGAACAATCCTTAGCCGGGCCAGAGGATACGTCGGACAAGGAAGGTTTAGTCGACGTGCTGCAGCATCTCCAGGAGTCCGACCAGATCAGGTTTCATCTTACCACGGACAACATTAAAGGCGACATCTTGGCAAGTGATATAATCATTTCTTATGAACACATCCCTAGTTCTTAGTAAAAGTTGGACTAGGCAGATTCTCTTTGATTTGGTCATATTGCGATTCTAAGAAATAATTGTTTCAAATGAAAATTATAATATCAAGTTATGAATCGTTATACTAGACAATCCATATGGAAAAATAGAGAGAAAGGCATTAAATATAAGAAAAAAAAAATTCTACTCCGATGAAGGAATAAGAATATGGCTCGGACATAATAAAAAAGAATGAACATAATCTTAGTCAATGCAAAAGGTCAACAAAAGTTACCTCCCTGCACAACTATTCTTCATATGCGCATGGCAACATTTTTATTTTAGAAATCAATTTTTAACCAGAATTTGATTTTTCCATTTCTATTACCCAGATAAATTTCTGAGGCAAAATAGACATTTGATAAGAATATAAAATTTCTATTTTTGAAATAAAATTCGTTTAACAATATTATATAATTTTCCCTTTTCGAGTGGCGGCAATGGTGGCGGCAGCCAGCGTTCGGCCAATAGCAAGTGGCGATGATCAGCCAATGGTGACCGCTGCCGCCGGTGAGCGATGGCAGGCGGCCATCAACAACAGCAAGGGATGGCAACCAGTGGGTGATTGACAAGTGATAATGAAAGTAAGTAATGAAATAAATTTTGATTTCTCACTATTGTTTAAGACATTGTTTCATACTTTTGTTCCAAAAATAGAGAACTTCTGATTTCTATTTCAAATTTATTTCTAGAGTAGAAATTTGTTTCAAAAATAGAAAGATAAAATTGTATTACCAAATGAATTTTTATTCCAAACCTATTTTCTGGAACAGAAAAATAGAGAAACAGAATTATTTTCCTGCACGCCCTTCATGTCTAGCAACCACCATCATTGACTTTCTGTCAAATCTTATTACAAAGGCGAATGATGTCCCCTTTTTTTGGGTCTAACAATAATGTCCTTGTACACCCTTGAGAAAAACATTCTTACACACTTCAAAAAAAAAACATCGAACATGAAAGTCAAAGACGTTAACCTGCAACAAACGGATTTCCTTAATCACGTAGCTCATAATATTAAAATTTTATGCTTACATATGTAAAATAATGCTTCATTTGTACCGTGTTATGATGCTCAAGAAAAAAATATTTAAATATATATTTTTCGAAATAATAGCTTCCATAAAATATTCTCATCTAACAATATGAGATTAAAAAAGTCAAACACTAAAAACTTACGCTACCTAAATTGTTTTAATATTTTTAAGCTACTACCTTTAAACTTATGATTATGTGGAATTAATCACTATTATAAAAAATTATTTTTATCCTATCGATACCTCATATCAATATTATTTTACATGAGACACATTTTCACCTTAATTTCCTGTGCAACAACTATTCAAATACCATGAAAAGAAGTGGATTAACTCTAAATAATTTTTGTTAAAACTAAACATAACATGTTAATGGAGACACCTGTCATCCTCAAGAGCCAATGTATTGTAATTTACACATTACCAAAGTTGTGTTTTTATAAAATGTTTTCAATATCTTTCAATATGCCATGAAGCATATTGAAAAATAAGACAAAAGGCAACATAACTATGAATGAATCCCATATCAAATTGATATGGCTTTAGTACCTATAGAATTGAAATTTTATTATGATATTTACATTAATTTGATTATGGTTCAGTACTCCAATTTTGTGTGTATTTGTAGCAGTCAAGCTAAAAACATGATGTAAGGCAACATAAAGATTGAAAAACCGCATTTAAATTAAGATCTCCTTTGATTCTCTCTATTAATACATCCATTAAATTATCTTCTTCTGTTTTTTTGATATCTAGGATCCGGCCTGGCTCAACCTTAAAGGAGCGCACAGCCTCCACGGGCTCGACAGGCCCATACGACGACCAACGATTATACCTAGAGGGGAGCTAGCCCAAGAACCTACCACCAAGGCTTTCCACTTAAGACATGTTAGCAACTGTGGAGTTTTGACCCTAAGACCTCTACGATGAGGTGTCCAAAGCCGAACTAACTCAGCTGTCCACTAGTGGATTCCATTAAATTATCTTTGCAGTCTTTATTTTTAAAAAATGGGAAATTTCATTCAAACTTTTTGCCATAAAATTGTCTATAATGAACTGTGTCAAGAGTGCAAATAATGCCTTGCTTAGAAATCACCTACTTCTACAACTACCTTATTATAGATTCAATTACTGTTGGAATCTTCCTGTTAGATTATTTAAATAATAAATCACCTATTAGATGAAAACGTAGTTTATTATTTAAATATCATAACACTTCTAATGGTCATTCTCACAACTTATTCACATGACATAGTAGACTCACTCCCAAGACCATAAACTACATATCTAAAGTGCATTTAGATAGTTTCCCGCACACTTTTTCTCACTTAGGCAAATGTCTTCACTCTAAGTACTATCACTTATATCGTATGTTTACAAAGGGGGTTGACACTCTTGCTAACTCTTTGGATCGACACTTAATATACTCAATGCAACAATGGAGAGATAAACTCGAACTCTCTAAAAATGCTTCAAATATGAATCCTCTTAATTGGCAAATGTCTTCACTCTTAAGTACTACCACTTGTTGGTCTTCTTATAGGCATCCAAATTTGAACATTAAGCATGGATCTAGTAGCCGTTATGTCCATCTGTCTACAGGTAAAAGAGCCAAGAGAATTCCCTCAAAAAATTAAGTGTAGAACCTTCAAGAGAATATATGGCAGGTTTTGAGCACATGAACTTATCAAACTCTTTCTAATAATAGTTTCGTGTTCATATTATGTCAAATCCATATAATATAGCTGGATACTCGATCAAATCCATTAAAGTACTCAAATAGGTTTTAATATCATTGAATCATTTCTGAGATGCTTGCAGAAAATTATATATAGTGGGGGTATATATGAGGGATATAATTGCTGCGGGAAGCGAGGCATCATCGATGACCCTAACATGGGCGAGTCGGAAATGATCAAGAACCCGAAGGCGATGGCCAAGGCACAGGATGAGATACGGCGGGTTTTGAAGGGAAAAGATCACATTCAAGAATCTGACATCGAAGAGCTCAATTACCTGAAGTGTGTTATCAAAGAAACTCTCAGAATGCACCCACCGGGACCGTTTTATCCCCAAAGCACTGAGGGAAGGATGCAAGGTCAACGGATACGACATTCCCATGAACTCTAGAGTCCTTATCAATGCATATGCCATAGGAAGAGATCCAAGATACTGGACAAATCCGGAGAAATTCGAGCCTGAGAGGTTTGCCGAATCTTCAGTGGATTATAAGGGGCCGCAACATCAACTTCTCCCATTCGGATCTGGTCGGAGGATCTGTCCAGGCATCGCATTCGCTACAGCCAGCGTTGTACTTATACTAGCATCGCTGTTGTATCATTATGATTGGAAGCTAGCAAATGGGCAAGCGCCGGAACAACTCGCTATGACTGAAGTTTTTGGGGCGACGGTCGGAAGGAAGGATGATTTGTATGTGATTGCTTCGCCATGCTCTTTGGTTTCAACTTGATAAAGAAGGCATGCAGAAGGACCGTCATTCATGAAAATGTATCATTTGAAAAACTTGATGTGTGAGATTGAACTGAAATAAGATTGAGGTTGTTTGTAGTTTGGTCCATCTGACCTGTCTCTTTTTCCGGCCATTCAAACATTCATTCGTAAAAATCAAGAAAATAACATCAACCCACCATAAAATGAGGGTAGTAACACCCAATCAAAGCTGCACATCCTCCTCCTTTTTATCGACAGCAACCCAATAACCACAATAGTTCGCGTCTCTACTGATCGAATTGTACTTGAGAGAGCTGAAATCCTTTGCGTTGTCCAGTTGCATCTCCACTGATCTATCATACATGTCCGCCACACCCATAGTCTCCACTTTAATCTCCTGCCACTGCTTTTGTTTTAGCTAGAGAGGATGCCACTTTAATGGACGTCATCGCCATGCCCAACCCGAAAATTAAACCTAACGTGGCAAAAAACTTACCCAGGGCAACAAATTTCTGATTGCCTTTTCGTGCCAATTCTGCCTAAAAATTGACCTGAGACGATGGATTTTTATCACCATAGACTCGATAAACGTGACGAATTTTTGTCACATTTGGCTAGTTTATGGCAACAAAATTGAGTTTTGTTGTCCCAGGACAGAGTTAGACCTTTCGTCAAAATTAAAGTCGTGAAAATGTATTGAACCTAATCAAAATGAATGATGTTCTTCATCTTAAGGAACAGAATTGTCAAAGTTACATCAAACAATTAATCTTACGTTATACACATGAAACTAATTTAATTCATTCATAATACCTTTAAATGGTCAGTCTTTGTTAATATCAATTGGTGAAACAGTTAAAAATTGAAAGTGCGAAATTCATGATACACCGGGACGAATTGGTCGCATAAATATGTTAATGAGAAAATGAAAACAACTTTGTGGATGGTCAAGCCCATCGCACACGATGCACGAGTACCATCCACAAACGCGTTTACAAAAGCGTACACATATGGATGATCTCGTGCATCTTCAAACTTAATTTTATTGTACACATAAAGATGATTTTTCTTGCGCTATTCATTTTGGGACGCTAACTCATTTGTACCATACGAGAACCTATTTAATTACGTGCAAGTTTCATGCAAATATATTGTATGGAGAATTGTTAACCCTAAACAAATTGAGAAAAAAAGGCTCTTAAAATGACAGTTAAGCATTTTTGCTATAAAGATGAGAACAACTTATACGTCACCATGGAAGGTCTGGGAAAGGTAAAGAGAAAATAGATTTCGGGTGATCGTATATTATCTGCACAACGTAATAAAACATATACGCTCTAGTTTTTTTTTTTTTGTCAAAACGAAATTTTATTGAATCTGCAAGTTCTCAACTCCCACAGCCCACTATTGTGGCATCAACACAGAGTAAATCCCAAAAAGGTTGGAGGAGTTGGGCTACCCAATTGGAAAGTAGAACATTCAATTAATCTCTACCAGTCAGCTACTCTATTAGACTCTCTATTGCAGTGGGCTCAAGTAATTTTTTAGCCCGGCCCATGACCCTCCTGACTTCGGTGCGTCCACTTCGCAGACTGTCTCCGCAAAAATATTAACTCGGTTAACTAAAGTCAAACAGTCAGGTTCCAGCACAATGCTCTAGTTAACAGGGCATTGTGTGTGCTTGCCTATTGGCTGGAGGATCCAAGGAGTGAATACTTCAACAAGCATCGAGCTAGGATTCAAGATATTATACGGGTTGCTGAAGATGGTATGAAAATTATAGTCGGTTAAATGACTCATCACATTAGATTTTACGCCTATTTTGGAAGTAGAACCAGCCTCTAACAATTTTATATTGGAAAAAATCTACTAATTATTGGATTTTTTATTACTTTCTCTCTCCTACATGACACTGACGTGGCAAAGAGAAGATAAATAAGCTCAATTAAATGTTGTTTTGATCCAAATTTAATTTTAAATTTAAATATTTATTAACTTAAATTAAATTTTAAAAAAATTAACTAATTTATATTAAAATAAGAAAAAGGAAGGAAGCGGCAAAACTAGCGATGGCCTATAGGGCCCTCTTTGCTATTGCCCCCACAATTGCTGACAAGGGTCAGCCTAAGTTGTTAAGACTTGGCTAATGTCCAATGGCCAACGCCCTTGACCAACCACAAGCGAGGACCAACCCTTGCCTAGATTAGGCCAAGCTAATGGGGTCATCACCCTAGCCCCACCACTACCAATGGTAGCTCTTGACCTAATCTAGGCGAGGGGCTCACCTGTGATTAGCCAAGGTCACTAGCCACTAGCTAGGGCCTGTCAACCCTTGCCCTACCATCATTAGTCCTTTCCTAGTGATGGTGAGGGTAGCAACGAGGGCCCCTCACTGGTTTTGCTTTTTTTAATTTTTTTAATTAATATTTATATTAAAAATCAAATTTTGATAAAAAAAAAAACATATGCACTTATTTTTCTTATTTTAGCTACGCAAGCGCCATATGGGGGAGAGAGAAAGTAATAAGAAAAAACCATGTCGGTATTTTTTGTTAGCTAAATTAGATAGAAATAATGGAGGGATTCAATTGCATCAATTTGACTAGTTTTAAAACTCAATTGTGCTTTCATATTAAGTTTTAGGACTTTAGGTATATATTTAAAATAAAAAATAAAAAACCTAGTGGATTAGAGGGAAAAACGTGGACTGCAAGGGGAAAAATAACCAGCTGGCCGTGAGTTATAAAACGGTAGGTTTGAGAGATTTTGTTTTCTTTCTTGGCCATTCTTCACCTAGACTGAAAGGATACACAGAGAAAACCGAGAGGGAAAGCAAGTGCAAACCGTGACCAAGGTTGTTGAAGTGAGTGAAGCCGTGAGTTAAGGAAAGAAATGAGGGAACCGTGAGTTGAGTGAGTTTGTTCATCTGTTTGTCTGCATCATTCAAGGTAGGAGCTTGCCTAACTCGTATGTCTTGATCTTCTTAGATTCCGATTTCAATTCATTCACCGTGTTCCCAAGCACGGAATCGGAGTTCAAGTTGGCTTTTGAACTCTTGGCCGTGAGTTTCACTAGGCGCCAGATAGGCTCATTTTCTTGACAGATGTACGGTGGCGATCTAGCTTGATTTTTGTCCGCTTGACACATTCCGAGTCGGCCCTTGACAGATAAATGGTGACAGACGGCAACTAAAGTTATTTGTAAAGAGACGTAGGAAAGGCCCTTGAATCTAAGACTCACAATTAGCGTGAACATAATCCTGAAACTCAAACTGATCCCCTCTTCCGGACTTCCACAGCTAAGCAGCAGTATCCAAACGCAGTTGGTGAAACACAGGAATGATCTAATTGCCTGATTTACAAATCACTCAAGCGTAGCTGGTTAGGCAAAAGATGGGAAAAATTACACGAGTAGATGTGAAACTTCTCAGTGTTGCTTGCCTGTACAACCGGCAGCTGGACTAAGGTATCGCCGTAAGTACCAGCTCTCTCTCTCTCTCTCTCTCTCTCTCTCTCTCTCTCTCTCTCCAACTATACAGGATTTGAAAATAAAAGGACAACCATTTTGTTTCTCCAATGATATGTGAAAAACACCCCAGCCAGCTTTTCTCTGGGAGACAACTCAAGAGAAACAGGGGTATTACCACTTCGCATGCCCTGGAGAATGAAGAAAGACCTCTGCAACTAAAAATAGCAGCGTGCTGAAGTTTCACACAATTGGCAGTGGAATGTTGTCGTTGCTGCTACGGGGGTAAATCTGTTTCTGGACAGCCTTCACTGCTGCAACTCGAGCTGCATTTGCTGCCCTATTAGCTGCTGCGACAGCCCTATTAACCCTTTCGTCAACCTTGGCCACATCATAAGCTCTATCTGCTGCTCTCCGTGCTTCCTGATTACAAGAAATAGACAAATAAATCAACAATTACATTGTTTTGACCAGTTTAGCAGACTTAGGGAAATAAAATGTCGATAATTATACTACTTCAAAACTGCTCAGCAGCTAGAAAACACTGAATCATAGGATAACATGACATCCGCAACTCGTCTCCCGGAGTCAGCTATGTGAGACTCATTCAAATAATCAGGATTTCATTTTAACTTCTGTAATTTTTTTCTCTGCAAGCACAATTATATTCAAGAAGACCATGGCCATCAAAGACCCAAGGTTATGACAATGGAGTTTCAAAAAATGTTCAGAGTTTTCCATTCCAATTGAACATATGCCCCTGCCAAGAAGAATACCAACCTCCAAAAATAGGCTTGCACAAGATTATTTCATTTTTCCAACTATCAGTATCCACTTTCTTTTGAAGCGATCATGAAAACAGTAAAACCATTAGTTCCTCATTGATAATATGCTCAAACCATAAGCATGATTCCACCTAAACATCAAACAGTCATCTACCGTGCGATAAAGAATAAATGGCACAATTCAAGCATCAGCCCAACAACTTAATTGTACACACTTGATATAATCTCTTTCCAAAGGGACATAATGCAATTCTTTATGTCTAGCAACCATTATTGCATCATGGAACAGCTGCTTAGCTGCTGAAAGTCAAACTTTTAACTGCCCCTTTCCTTCTTATTTTTTCTTTCCAAATTGGGGCTCTACAGTAAAACCATTTCTAATAGTGTTTGTAAATTAGCTCAAATTTTTCTCAGACCCCCTTTAGCATGGCTAAATCGTAATGACACCCCACACCTCTAACAAAATCAAACCCTGGTATCATGTAGCATTGATACCCTTGAGAGATCCTATTCAACATCAAACAGTTGATATATGCTTAATTAATGTTTTTCTAGTTTGCGATTACATCATGACTGATAAGCCAGTTATTATCTTAAAAAGACAGAGCATTGCTAAATGGTTGCAAACAGTCAAACACTCCAACTAGACCAGATCAATAAAATTGGACAGCCCTAGGAAGTAATTCATCACACCAGGCCAATTTGAAAGTCCAACCATTATGGCAATTTTTATGCAAATGACAAGGATCGAAACCAATATATTTTCCTACACCCCTTATTGACATCAGTCTTGCATCCCATGATCTAGAAAAGCTTACAACAGATTCTAATGAGTAATTACCTGCACGGCGTTGAGCACTTTAGAGTGATTGACTGCAACTGGAGAATCAGGGTACATGGTGCTTTGTGTACTTGGTATATCAAGAATTCCATTCTGCCAATGTCCAGATTGAGTTTCCCCATTCCTAAAAGTGTACATGCCAAGCCCTTGCCGTCTACCCTCATGCCAAGCACCCTCATAACGATGACCATTGGCAAAAGAATAGATGCCAAAACCATGCATCTTGTCTGCAAAGTATTCTCCAGCATATGTGTCACCATTTCTACAAAAGGAACATAAATTAGCTTAATGTGGAATGCCGTAGAGATAGGAGTTATCCACCATCACAAAAAAAAGTACAAAAACTATTTTGCTCAGAAACTAACAATTGCCACAAGGCTGAAAAGGCATTATGACAGCATTTAAAGATGCTTTGCATTATGAAACTCCTGAAAAGCCCATAAAGAGAAGCTTTGGCTTGTCTTTCTTATGCTAGGACAGGCAAAAAAGGACCTTATGTCATCAAATTATGATATTAGCAAAACGATATAAGTACTAAGCAAGCAACAAGTTTATTTCCTTCCTGTAATTGTTCATCTTTAGCTAGCATCAACGAAAGATAATTGACCACCAAAAGTTCAAGAGGGATTCTCCTAGTCTCTGCACCGTTTCAGATAAATTCTGCAAGCCAAGTCCCTATCCAGCTCCTGATCTTACAAAAGGAGATTAGTATACACAACCTATCCCATGACAAATCCCTACCTTCACCATCCCTCTCCCCCACCCTTCAGCTCTTCGCCCCGACAACACCCCACCCTCCCAACCTTCCCCCCTCACACACACAAACAAAGACAGAAACTCACTAAGTTTGAAGTCTCACTTGCATAAGCAAATACTTCTTCAACAGTTATTTTGTTACATCAAAGATATAATCAATATACAGGCAGAAAAGATACATAATCCTATTTGAACCATTTGTCATGTAAAAGAATTCAGTGCCAAATGCCAATGGAAACTTTGGGATCACAATCTCAACTCAATCATGCACAGTAAAATGATGAAATTTCAAAAACATAAATTCTCTTGGCATTGTAATGACTCTATCAAGCACATAAATGTTCTCATCATACTAAAGCAAAATTAGTTCTTTAACATGATGAATTTTATCATCTCTACATCCATAAACACAAAATTCAAATCAGATGAAAAACATTCCAGATAAACAAATCCAAAGAATGCAGAGACTATAGGTTTCTCAATAAGCCCTCAAAATAATATCAAGCGTTATGAATGAACACCTCAACCATCAAGTGCAACCTAAATGCAGATAAGCCAGGAAGTTAACACTATATACAATCACCAGAGTCCAGTTTTTTCTTTAAGTATTTAACCAATCGATGCTCTTTTTTTCAGGCCGTAACTGATCGACACAGTCGACCATTGCTGCTAAGTTACCTGAAATGGTAGTGACCGAGCCCATGCTTAACACCCCACTTGAATTCTCCGACATAGCGGCTTCCATCCTCACATGTATGTACTCCACACCCATGGCTTTGCCCACTGGACCACTCCCCAGCATATACATCGCCAGTATAAAATCTATAAACCCCAAAACCATGCCTAAGTCCCTGTCTATATTGTCCTCTATATCGGCTACCTCTTGCCCAAGTCTCAACTCCATGGCCATCATATTTCCCATCGACCCAATCCCCCTCATACCTCCCGCTCATGTAGTAATAATACACACCGCTCCCCGAACACTTGCCCTTATGGAATTCACCCTCATACACGTCCCCATTGCTATAAACCTGAACCCAGCATCCCGAATTCACTCTCTTCTCAGCTTTCGTCCGAGACCCGATCGACCAGAACACCGGCAAAGGACTAGAATGGGACGGTTTCAGCTTAATGGGGAACGAGCGGGCCAAGAACAGCCGTATCGAGGGGAGCCGAGGGAGCGCCAAATTGAGCGAGAACAGGAGCGCGGCGGAGAACGCGAAGGCCGATACGAAATCGAGCAGGAACGAGTTGCTCGGGTGGGACACGAGGAAGTAAAAGAAGGGGAGGGACAGGAGGAGGATCAGGCGGAGGTGGACGCGGAGGCGCCGGAGCTGCTTGAACCGGCGGAGGAGGCGGGAGGCGACGGACTTGGCGGCGACCGCGATCGGGACCAGGGTTCTCCGCGGGTCGAAATGCTGGGCGCCCGGCGGCGTGGTCGCAGTCGTCGGGGCCGGGGCCGGGTGGGAGAGGCGGTACACGGTGGGGGACTTGGGGAGGGAAGGAGAAGGAAGAGAGTGGGTCAGGAGAGGGCGCTTGTAAGGGGTGGAGGGTGGGATCGGGTCATTCTGATGGAGGGCCGAAGGGCCGAACTGGAGGCGGTCGAAGGCGGCGGCGGCGGCGGTGGCGACGGCGATGAAGGGGAACTGCCGGTGGCTGTGGGGGTGGTAGGGGTGGTGGTGGTGGTGGTGGTGGGAGGAGTGGGGGAGGGAGGAGGAAGGGACCGGGTTGAAATCGGAAGAGACGCCGGTGCTTTCTTTTCCGATCTGGACTTCTGATTTCTTCTGATGCATATCACACACTCGACTTCATTCAATCTCCCCAAATTTCCTCCTTCCTTCCTTCCTTCCTTCCTTCCTCCTTCGTCTTCCTTCCTTCGTCCAATGCTTCTCTCTCTCTAACTTTCGATGATTTCAATCTCTCTCTCTCTGGTTCTTCTTCTTCCTTCTTCCTCCTTCGTCTTCTTCGTCGAATGCCTCTCTCTGTCTCTCTCTAACTTTTGATGATTTCAATCTCTCTCTTCTTCCTGCTTCTTCCTCCTTCTTCCTTCGTCTTCTTCGTCGAATGCCTCTCTCTCTCTCTCTCCCTCTCTCTCTCTCTAAATTTCGATGATTTCAATCTCTTTCTCTCTCTTCTGTAAGGGGGAGGGAGGAGCCGCTTCTCTCTCCCGATCTCTTATCTATTTATGCACCATTTTTCTTTTTCTTTTTTTTTGAAAAAACACGCTTCGTTATGACTGGCCTGCGCCTGCGGCTTGAGGAGAGAGAAAGAGAAAGAGAGAGAGAGAGAGAGAGGTGCCGGTTTTCCGAAAATGCCCCTCTCCCCGCTCCTCGTTTACTTTGAATTGCCACCGCCTTTTTTTTTTTTAATTTCTTGAAATGGATTGCTTCCTCTGTTTACCTTTGTCTATGTAAGGCAAGCATGCCCTTTTTCTTAAAATTCCGTTTTCCCCTTTTTTTTCTTTTTTAAGAGGAATTTATATTTTCCACGACATTGGTATTTGGATTAGATGACACCTATATACCGAACAATATATCATTAAATGACCTAAATTAGTCGAATGGTAAAACAAAGTAATTCGGTACCATGTCCTATAAATAAAATGAGATCTCGACTCGGGTTAATCGCCTTTTTAAACTCTCGACATGGATGATTTACTTGTCTTTGATTAAATCGGGAAGATGAAGCCAGATTGATGTGCAAAAAGGTTAACCCAAAAAATATCACAAATAATTATAAAGAAAAATTTGAAAAACACAAAAATTCACTTAATAAGACCTAGGTGAAGAGGGCCTTTTAATCAAGATTGTGTGCTAGTGAGAGAACTTCTACTGGTTATGTTTTTACAAATATTATGGCTTTTATTCTTGTAGTAAGCGAACGCATTCTTTTTTTTTTCTTCATTTTTTTTAATTTTACAGGCGAAATTACAAAATAGAGATTATAAGTGAGTTTCGTACGGTCCTTCCAAACAATTGCCGCTATATTTTACAGTTTTTTAACCAAACTCGAATGAAGGGTTTCCGTCTAAAAAAAGGTTAATATAATAAATATAATAATATTGACGTAAGAATCAAGAGACGCGGGTTCCTATATTCGCATCTACCTCGGAATAATCATGGGTTATTCAGGCAGCTACATATGTCCGTTTCATGGTCAATCGATGTGACAGATTTCTTTATTAGTTTTATCAAATAGTTGAAGTTGTGACAATTCCAAGACTAAAATCAGTCACGTACCAATTAAGTTTTTGTTTTTTCATAAAAAAATAAATAATTTCAAAAAGATCTAAAAATTATTACTTATATCGCTTATAAGCAATGAAATAAATTCATCATTAATGAAAATATTTAAAAGTAAATTGTTGTTGGTAACAAAAACAATTCTCATCAATTAATTATTTCAAAAGATACAAGTTATTATTTTTAGGAAAATATTTTTCGAATTATTGATTTTCATGAAACTAATGGGATCTAAGATGATAACAAAGTTGTATAAAGAAGAACTTCCATTTGACATCAAATGTTTCTTTGTTAACAATTAATTATAGATGATTGCCAATTTTGCCATTCCAAAGGTCGAGAATTGAAAACATGGTCATAAATTTCGAAGGGACACGTTTTAGGTAAGAAATAATTATTGATAAATATATATATTGCAAAGACCAAGAGATTGAATGAATATATTGGGAAGAGAAATATACGCAAGAAATAATTGACATTTGAAAGACTTTGCCAAATGGTATAATGATTTATAACAAAATATTTGAATTGTCAATTAATAAAAGAAATTATATCAAGGGATCAAATCCTATTTCCCCCTACAAAATATCCTCAATTTTGGAAATACTGTGGACACATAAACGCATTAATTATTTCACTTAAATTCCCGCATACATAAATTTTAGAATTTTTATCTTATATATTTTATAACAACCTTACTGGAACCAAATTAAATGCTTTGGATATATTTTTTTATTTTTTAACATATATGGAAAGTTCTTCACAATTTTGTCAAAATTTCCTTTCCATTGATTAGTAATTCAAATAATTCGTAATAAGGCATTTTTATGAAAGATCAAATATTAACTTTTTTTACATAGACATAACCCATATGCACTTTTCTTAGTAAGCTCGTATCGCCAAATAATTCCTATTGAAAAAGAAAGTGGGCAATAAGGGTACTTTTGCATGCTCTCGAGTTTATTATGGCATTTATTAAATAATAAAACATTTTTCTAACATCTAAATAAATGAGGGGAGAACCAAAGTAATATAATTTTCAAAATCATTGGTCGAACATCAAAAGAGAAGATACAAATCTGAAGAAAAAGAAAAGGAAAATGATGTGCAATTTACTCTTCAAATGCATTGTAGAAAGTGCAAACCCTTTCTTCAAATAAAATAGGAAGTCCCAAGGGCAAATCATGAAATGTGATCGCGAGGACAAGGTTATTTTGGTCATTTAAAGGGTGGATGCGAATTATGAAAATTATTTTATATACGGTATAGATTCATAGTATCCATTTTATTATATAAAGCAAAAAGAAAAAAGAAAAAAAGAGCTCGTGCTTTTAAGGGATCACAATCGCTTCTTTAATATCCTCATTTAGGTGTTTTATAATAAATATCCTATCAACAAAAAAATACGCAAATTTATTATTTTACTTGATCTCTCGCATACTTAAATTTTAATTTTTAGTCTTTTCTATTTTATAAACAACCTCACCCAAAAAAGTTCAAAGGAGTTGAATATCTTCCGTTTTCCACATCTATGAAAACAAGTTCTTCACGATTTGTCAAAATTTTCTTCTGCTGCAAGTAATTTAAATAATTTTTAATAATGCCATTTTAAATAATATTAAAAATCACTTTCTTTTGCATACTTTATAGCTTATGATGGCATTTATAAATAACTAAAACCTTTCGTGGCATCTAAATATGGGAATGGAGGACCAAAATGGTATAATTTTCAGAATCATTGGTCGAACGTTAAAAGCATGACCTAAATCTGAAGAAAAACAAAAGGAAAATGAAGTGTAATAATTCTTCCGCTGCATTATATAAAGTGCAAACCCTTCCCCTCAAATAATAATAAAATAGCTTCCGACTGCAACTTAGAGTGCGTTTGTTTTAATGAAAATAGTTTCCTAAAAAGTGTTTTCTGGAATTTCCGTTATTTGTTTTTTCAAAAACGATTTGGTCAATAGAAAATACTTTCCAGTCAACATAAATATTAAGTATTATTTTAGGAAAATAAATTCATGTGCATGGGAAGAGAAAAACATTTTTCCTTTTTATGAAGTCTTTAGGTCATTCTCTTTTTGTTAGTTCAAATGTTATTCAATCATTTTTCAAATGCGACTCAAACGCCTAAAAATATTTTCAATCACATATCATCAAATACAAGAAAACTAATCATTTTCATGGAAAATGATTTTTTGAAAAATATTTTCAAAAAATGGTACAATTTCCACAAAACAAATGCACGCTTAGATTAAGGTACGAGGATCTATACACTTTTTTTTTTCCTTTTTCTGCAAAGTAAAATAAACTTTGAACCATGAAATATACTCTTGAACTCACGGATTGAAAAATACACGAACTTGATTAAATTCTCGATAAAGCTAAGGAAAGGATAAATTTAATTCTGGGCATTATTAAATTCGAATATTCAGAAGAATATTTCAAAGAAATGGGTCAGAGCCAAAGCTTGGTTGCCAAGTATTTGAAGAGCATAAGCTTGTGAATTGAATATTAATAGTATGGGAAGAAAAGTCAGTGTTGATTGCCCGCATTGAAACATTCATTCCAACCTCATGATGATGGACCACACTTAGAAAAAAAAAAATTGGTCATAAATGAAATTAAAGACATGTTTTTTTTTTTTTCCAAAGTAGGTAGATAGATCTGTGGAGGGTTGTCGTAATTTTGATTTTCGCACTAGTCCCTAAGGTCGGTTCTAGGGCACCGGGCGTGACTAAAATAATCGAAAAAAAGTCAAACGGGGCTGCTCCTCTTTTTAAAATCAAGCGACCCTTTATTGCCATTGGACCATGCTCCTTGCGTAGCCCGCAATAATTCTGCGGCCGAGATCGGGAACGTAGTTTTGAGGCTCTATGCGGGGACGTATAATTTCATGTCACCAAATACTCCGCCCGACATAGGGACGTAGAGCAATCGACTATACTCGCACAGCATCGAATAAGATGGGATTCATAGCACACGTGAATTGGCGGTTGATTATTTATACCACGCCGCCATTAACAAGTGATGAATTAGGGGTGAGCGGCTCGAGATTCTATATAGATTTCACTTAGAACTTGAAACTTACTTATTGGAATAGGTTTTTTTATTTTTGAGAACCCAGAACCTACCATATACATTCTTAAACTTAGAACCTACCCTATCATAAGTTCCAGGGTTGATCCTAAATTCTACCCAAATTTCATCTGTATTATTAATTTAATGATTGTAATGAATTATTACTTTTACTAATCACTACTTGTTACTACAATTCACTTATCGCAACTTATGTTTAAATATACAAAGAATATAAAATATTAATAAAGTAAAAATCTCAAATGCCATATAATATTATAAGTTCACCGAACTTATAGATCAAAAAAAATATAAAAATTTGTTCCAAATTCCACCTACCTATGACCTATTGATCGAAACAAGCCCTTAATTTTTAGAACCTAAAACCTATCCCATTTATCTTGAAATCTAGAACCGGGTAGGTTCCCATCGATTTGATTCTTCTAGAAATTGGACCGAACTGGATATGACTAGCTAGTGCAATCTAATTCCCAATTCCAATGGGGAAACCTACTCGAGAACCGGTGTCCCAACATTTACCTATTTAAAAATGCATCATCCACAGTTAAAATTGTATTTATAACATATGGTAAATAAGAAAAAAGCTAATCACGTAGAAAACATGAGTTAGATTATGCTAAATAATTCATTTTCATGGTAAAAATGTCCCAAATATGGTAAAATCATTTTATTTGTGGTAAATATGTATAACATGTTATTAAAAAAACATATTTGCACATATAGAGAATTGAGTCATATAGGGAATTGAGTCATGGTCTTCAACATGAAAAAACATCAATATAACCACTTGATTAATATATGCTTTTATAGTGAAATGGTGTAATGATGATATCTCATTATAAAAAATCAAAATTTTCCAGATAAAACAAAAACTAGACAGCTCTTGATTCTATCTAGACAGCTCTTGATTCTATCGAAAATTGGACTAGACTGGACCAGAACTGCTTGCCACCCGTTTTAGTTCCTGATTCCAATTTCTTTAACCAATAGTTACAAGGCCGGTTCACGGATCAAGAATTGACCTACCCGGAATCTGTGTCCCCTTAGCATCCGCCACATGAAATATACATTTTTGTATTTGATTGCGATGGATTAGAAGTTGTTTGGTTACATTTATCTTTGTTTCCATTTAATAAACAAAGAAATCATTTTAACTTGTTCTTAATTTACTCAAACGCTTGTCGATAAAATCAACATTTGATTTCAACTACCACACCCCATAAATAAGTAGGTAAAAGTATGAAAATGAGGTAAAAATTAAAGTAAGACAAGATATAAAAAGAAATAAAAACATTTGGCTGCGCCCAGCAATCAATGTTTTCTTTTAACTCCATTTTTCATTGAATGGCGTTTCCAGTAGGAGCCATTACCCTGAAGGACCGACAACAAGACACGAAGCCATACCTTCTGCACGCTAATGGTAATGGATCAAAGTCCCAATTTGATAGCGGTGGTAGGTCCATTCATTTCAGGAAAAATAACTTTCAAGAAAATATTTTTCGAATTTTCTAAAATTCATTTTACGGAAAATGCATTGATTGGAAAAATATTTTTCATGAAAAGAAAAAAGTTCTCTAAAATTGGGGAAAATGTTTTATACTTTTCAATTTGAGGAAAATTTTTTCATACTCATTCCCTCTTATCTTATACCCTTGCCGATCACTAGCCATCGTGGGCGAGCTCGTGGCTCACCAATTTAGTGAGGCTCAAGCCTTGCCACCTCAAATTGGCAACACCCAAGCATCAACAGAGGCCATGAGGCTCAAGCCTCGCTAGATCTACGACACTTGAGCATTGCCGATTGGTCGGCAAGGCTCGAGCCTCACCGCCATCTGGCGACACTCAAGCCTTGCAGATCAACAACACCAGAGCTGCAAGACGAATGGAGAAAAATCAAATAAGATACCAAACAGCAGAAAATATTATCCACTTTAATTTTAAATTTCAACTAAACACCAAAAAGAATTGTCAAGAAAATGACTTCTTGTAACATATTTTCCAAAAACGCTATATTTTCCGCAAAACAACCAACTCAATTCCGGAAATTATGGGCAGCATGCTTTTCTCACCAAAACCCCCAACTAAACATCAATTCTTGCCGAGCATCCTAAACATCGGCCATTGATTTTACCATCGTATACCCAGGTTAGACTACCTAGGTTCCTTGAGTTGAAAATTGAACATTTCTCACCTATTTTCGCTTCTTTTCTAATCTCTTTGCAAGATCAGCTAGCACGAATCCGGTAAGTCCTATCGTCCCAACAGTCCCGATAGACTTTTACAAACTCAATGGACTTTGGTTATGAATATTACCCACGTTATTCTCGAGCTAAATTCCAAGTGCCACAATTGAAATAATGAACTGCAGGCTTTGCATTTCGCATTTGGGGATTCTGTAGGCAAAACGTAAGGTCCCCAAGAGAAATATGAGCAACAAATTCATGTGACAAAGTGCGAAAAATATGACTAAGTTCAATTATAAAAAGTTGGAAAACAACCAGAATATACTACTCGAAGTTACCCTAGCGACGATCATTCAAATCGAATCGTGTCCCTAAATTTTGAACCATGTTCCACCCAAATGACAAAGGGTTGGAAAAAGAAATTCCCACCAAATGGTGTGGGAGAAATTCCCCCAAATGACAAATTTGGCGTCGGGGTTCTCGCTAAAGACAACCTCTGTGTCGAGGTCCTCGGACTTACCCTATTGTCAAGTGTACAAAATCATGAATCAACTTCATCAGAAAGTCCCTGCTCTGATTAAACATGTAAGCGTGAAAACGTCATATCTTTACCGTGATATTATACATTCGATATAACACTCAGTGGCAATATTAAAGTTAATGCAAACACTGTCTTGGCTATGTTTTAGTCCTCAACATGACATCAATTGTTGCATACGCAATGTATCAAAGAAGAAAGGAAAGAGAATGTACCACTGGTTAAGTTGTGGCCACTTCCACCTTGCCAAGTAATGGTTCAACCACCTCATTGATAGCCCATATTGTTGCATGACTCCTAGCAATGAGTATCTTAGAGGCGTTCTAGTTGAATGGCAACATTGGGGGATCCTCAACATTGTGCCTATTCTTCAATAGAACCAGTGATTTCCTAGCCGCCTCCCTTGCTAAATCCCTATGCTCCTATAATGACATAGATAAAATGCTTGTGAACTATTCATATATAATCCATTTTGAAAGATCCCGTGCTCTTGCATTATCTAACCTGGCTTCCAAGCTAGGAAAGATAGGTATGATCGCTCAGAAGATTCTCAAATGGGCCCATTATGAAATTCACCCTCAAGATCCTCTCGATGGCATTGTCAATTTGACTTATGGGGATCATATTTGCATTCACCACTTGGGTCAGGGTATTGATCAACACTGTATGATTGAAGGGGACCATGACCTAGGAGCAGAAAGGAAGCAAAAAAAGCACTTGTTCATTAAGATTAATTTGGCAGTCCGATACTTTTGCATGAACAAAAAGGACATAGCCATAGCCACTAACCATGTCAATCCCTACTCCAATCCCCATTTGAACAAAGTATGTGTGATTTACACCAAGCGAGGTGGTGATCTTATCAATTCCTTTCCAATCGGATATTACAAAAGCCCTACAAAAGTTTGGAACTAGTTGATTCAATTTAACTCACAATCTATATCAATCACAAATGGCAAGATTAAGGAGAGACTAATGAATATACCTTGAACTTCAAAGTGTTCTTGAGGAAGTTTGTGACAAGATAGCAGTTAGCATGCTTCTTCACTTTGTTCCAACTCAAATACGAGACCATGATCGGCAAGACGCCCTTGATTATGGCTTTCTAATAACCAGGCATGTGAATGTTCAACAATCCATACCAATCAATCACCATGTTGTTCTCATTGATGCCCCTTGTGGTGCCACCATCTCCTACATAGTGCTTTGCACAGGCCAAAACCTTGTCATTGTCCAAAGTATGAGATAACGGCATCATTTAACTTAGTCAAATGGTACAAGAGTTGCTCAAGACACTACCCAGCATTTCAAAAGGGATGCTTGAGGCTTTCACATCGTTGGAAGACTTTTAGGGTATTTGCTAATATGACACCTTTGACAAAATGTAATACCAAGAGAGCGATTGACAAGCCTTTTCTTGGTGGGACAAAGCCGAATAGGAACTAGTCACCAGCTCAAACTAGTCCAATCAAAACAAAAGGTTACTTTCTGCCGAGGTAAGGCACCCCCTTTCGCCCGCTGGCTAGAATTTCTCCTTGAAATCCGAGGATGATTGACGTCACGGCTTGAACAATGGACGGATCCTCGTTGTAGCTCTCATAGCACTTGCCCCATCTCGGATTTTTGAATGCCTAATTCAAGGTTTCCAAGTTGAAAAAGGAGAATCATAAATAAATGTGTTGAGAACACGTGAAATCGGATATTTGTCGAAATTATCATATTAAAATTAATACTTACGTTAATGCATGGTGTAAACACATAATTAATCCATGTTGCCCTGACTTTGAGTGTAGTCGTAGCCCCAATTCTCTTCACGAGATCTAGATCCCTAAAAAGATGAACAATACTTTTCCTCAACTTATGAACTCAAACACCAGAGATTGTTGTGCTATCATATGGAATCTATTCAAGATAGATAATCAAACAAAGATAATTACGTCGGTAACATAGCAATCAAGACCCTAATCACGTAGTAACATAGTGTGATTTTCTATAATTTTGACAGTAATACTTGATTCTACTATTCTAGCTTCTCAAGTAACTACCTCTCCTCATTATAATGGGTTGTAGCCAGAGTAGAAAGCACATGCCAACAAATGTTGATTGATGTACGTATAGAATGCCAAAACATGCTTACCTTGTAGCCCAAAGACCAACATAATGCGGAAATATGGTGGCTTGATAGACGTTGTTGTGCCTGTGGACCGCATCGATGCCGTAGATAATGGGTGATCCCAAATCGACCAGAGAGAGAATCGTTTTGGTACCTATTCACCATGTCCATCCAGTCTCGAGCCTTGGCTTCAGAGAACAACACGGCCCCTCCGCTACCGAGCACGCTGCTGATGAAGTAGTTTCTTAGGATTTCAGGGGTGACCGTAGGGCAATAAGGGGAGGAGGTTCAAGCACTAGATTAAACGCACCGAATACAATGTCATTTCGATGTACACTATGGCGAATCTTGTCACATGGCCTCACGGAATTCAGAAGTTGCGATGAAATTATTGAGAGTAGTTGCTCTGTTTTGTTGTGCGATCGATTGAAATCAACTGTAAATGTAGTTGCAGAGAAACAAGAATAATCTCATGATTGCAGCAAACAATTGAAGAAAGGTTGATGTAAAATAAACGATGGGCAACTATTGTCCAACTACAATCGGCCATGATCTAATTATGGACCAACACGATTCAATCCTGGACGCCTTTCATGGTACAATGCAACTAGAAACTTTTTTCAAGATTGTCAGAGTATCATGTGCCCATATTTCTAAATTAATAATAATCTATATATTATTTATGATCCCTGCTCTCTTTTTGCCCTTTTCCCATCATAATTGGACATTGCCCAACGAGAGTATAAGTGTATCACCTTGGAATTATCCTACCATAAAATCAAGGCCCGAGTCGTGTTTTCAAATTTTTGGTAAAATGACACAAATACTTCCTACACTCCTTAGTAGATAATGTGGTCCATGAAATTTAAATATGATTAATGTGATTCATGAACTTTTATTTATTTAATGTGATTTCTGAATTTTAATTCAATTTACAATGTGGTCCATGAACTTTTAATTAGTTCAATATGATCTTTAAAATTTTGAGACATATTCAATTTAGTCCCTAAACTAGATTATCCGGGACCATATTGAATCCCAAATTATAATAATTTAGGGATAAGATTGAATATTTACCAAAAGTTTAAAAATTGCATTAAACAAATTAAAAATTCATGGATCACATTGCATATTGGATTAAAGTTCCGGGATTACATTGAATAAATAAAAAATTAAGGGGCCAAATTGCACATCAGGACCATTTTGTGTTATAATCCCTAAAATTTTATAAAAGCCTAAGAATGGGTTTTGTTAGTAATGGGATTGCCCAATAAATCCCAAGCCTACAACTGCAAGGCGTAACAATCTCAAAATTACTTCTTTCTATTTCTTTTTACCTAACAATCGAAACCCTGTCTAATTTCTAAAATAAGACCGATTGATTAAGCATATTATTCAATATAAATGTATACAAATGTCATGGGTTTCATTTAATTATGTAGATCAAACTACCTAGAGCGCTTTAGATTTTCGTTAGCTGCTTTATTGTGACAACAAATTTGCAATCTCAAAATCACATTCCAATCATAAGCATGTTGCAACCTCTAACACTCATGAAGATTGATATTTCTACTTATGATACTTATATAGTTGTTGACCCTTAATATTGACCGCACTATCATTTTCAAGAATATGATAAAAGCTAGGCAAAATTATATATATGCATCATAAGGATGTTAATATATGATCGATTATCGATGAGTCTATGGATAGGGATTCAGTGATCGACAGCAAAGCAAGAAACTGCCACGTGTTCAATCATTGAAATACATTGATAGATATGAAGTGGCTGACCGAGTGATGTTGGCAGTGAGCTTTAGGTGAAAGCATTCAAGATATTCAAAGAAGCCCGAAGGAACTTGCAATTGGAGAAGTAGACACCCAAGAACCCGGTTGTTAAACCTTTGTCGATAAACCATGAAGCATCAGGGCACGATCAAGGTAGTAATAGAAGAAATGAGCAAGTTGATTATGACAAAGAAGGAATGTGATTAAGGTGGGAAGCGATTACTTGAAGATGTATAACTGTTGAGCGATTATCAAGTTTTTGTATAAATGTCATCAATCATCCAAAATAGAAGTACTCTTTGGACAACAAATCAAATGTTATTTCTTTACATGATCATACTTTAGTTTGCATAGCTATAGCTCTTAGATTTTTGTCGTCGATTAGATTCCAACGAGTATCTACAACCTGGTATATTTACATTGCATTTAAGTTAGGATGTAACCTCCATCCTTTCTAAATAAAAACCGAAGACAATACTTGGTGAAAGATATTTCATCTTGGGACCAAAATCGGCCAAACAATAATATAATAACTTGCGAACTTAAACTCACATAAAGTGAAGTTCCACCTAATGGACCAATTAAATAGTTTTGGTTTAATATATTCCGACTATATTAATTAACTATATCCTAAAATTAATATATTGATTGTGTTTTTGGACATCGGTATCCTGAAGGTATCTTTTCTCGAGGGAAATAGACGAATTACTGTACGAAGCCAAGAATTCTTTTAATTAATCAACATTATGCAAAAGTCACCGACTCATCAACTCGCAAGACTCCCAACGAAGCGACGAGAGGAAGAAGAATCGCCAAACACGAAGCAAGAAGAGGAAAGGAGCCATGGCAGCTGATGAACCGGCAACGTCTGCTTCCATGGCGATGGTGAAAATGGCCATGACGTTGATCCTGGGCTTGCTCGGGCTCGTCCTGATGCATGCGTACAGAGTGTTCGTATGGAAACCGAGGAGGCTCAGATCAACGCTTCGGAGGCAAGGAGTAGAGGGACCTCCTCCTTCTCATCTTCTTCTCGGAAACATCCCAGACATCAAGAAGATTAAAACTGACGAAGCCCGGAGAGCTCAAGAGTCCCGCAAAGGCGGCGATCTCTCTCACGCCTGGCCTTCGGTTCTGTTCGCACACTTGCAGAAGTGGCGAACCCAATACGGTACTCTGCTTTTCCTCTGTTTTCTTCCAAGAAAAGAAGTTGGGAAATGTTTTTCTGGTTCTTTTTTCTTTTTTATTCATCGACTTATCTCCATGATCGTCGCTTGGGGCCTGTTTTTGATTGTTGACAACGTTTGGAGTTCTTGCTGAGCTCTGGGATTTTGAGCTCGTTGCGGAACACGAACGGTCAGGGTGGTGACACTTGACAGTTTGACCATCTAGCCCTTCTCAGTCTGCTACTTCGTTGACTGGGATCCATGAGGAGGCAATGAAACTTTCAGACAGGAATGTTCAAGCACTGGACATCTCTGTAATGAATCTCTTTTGGAACCATGAGGAACTCAGGGAACTTGAACATCCTATAATTTGCTTGCGTTGCCTCTGCTAACACGGTGACAAATGAAGGAGAACTCCGGGTGTCGGCAGCAAAGTGGGTTTTATAGTTTAGCAGACTGGCTATCCTCATTAGAGAAATTCCTGTGCAAGTGCCGTAGATTGCCCGATGCTTGCTGCATAAGTTAGCGACAGTGACCGAATCTCGAAAAGTGTCACGTGATCGATATTGTTGCTCCTGTGATTGAGAACTTCTCGTTGTCCATAATGCGTACTTAACAGAGATATGTGCAATTGATTTACAGAAAACACTTCTTTTAAAATGACGATAAATGATCCTTCTCGTGCCTCTTACTCTTGAATTGTGTTCCCCGATGCGAAAGTGTTTACGTTGGCATGTCGTTGGCAGGACCCATCTTCATGTATTCAGCCGGGCACATACAGCACTTGTCGATAAGTGATGTGGAGATGGTGAAGGAACTGAGCACGTGCACATCGCTGGGCCTCGGAAAGCCTTCCTACCTCACGAAGCACAGGGGAGCTTTGCATGGCCGGGGCATTATCTCGTCGAGCGGCTCTAGTTGGGCCTACCAGAGGAAGATAATTGCCCCTGAGCTGTATCTCGATAAGGTTAAGGTGATTCTTCCTATAGATTGCTCTTTTTCGGATCCTTACAGATGAACCTGGAATCAAATGAAATGGTAGATGTACATACACTCGCCTACTATTTCTGCAACTGCAAAACAAAGTAGCAGTGATAGGAAAAACATACATCTAACAGTGATCTGTGGGATCTCTAGATATAATATGAAAGCTCGTGATTGTTTCATCGATGTATTGTTGCTTCGCTGTGAAGGTAATGATGGAGAAGTTCTGGACCAATATATGGCGGGTGGTGGTAGTCAATAGTTAGGAAAAAACCTCTTAAGGAATATATGAAGCTGATCTACAAATGTTGCTTTCCGAATTTTTTGGAAATCCTACGCCTAAATATACAGAACTCTGTAGATTAATGAATCGTTAATCAGTAGTCTCTCATTCACCTCGAAATCTACTTCATAATTGCTTTTCAAGGGCATGGTGAGCCTCATGGTCGACTCAGCAAGCTCACTCGTAGCGTCTTGGGAGAGCCAAATAGAAAGTGGTGGAGGCATGGCGGAAATGAGAATCGACAACGACCTAAGAAGCTTGTCTGCAGACATTATCTCCAGAGCTTGCTTTGGAAGCAGTTACTCCCGGGGGAAGGAAATCTTCTTGAAGCTCAGAGAACTTCAACAGGTCATGTCACATGGAAGCATTGGAGTACCTGGAATGAGGTATAGTTTTATCAGAGCTACTCTAATAGAGACTGAAATATCAGATAAAGGGTGATGATGAATTCAATCGGCGAGAAATCAAAGTTTTGCATCTAAAAAGGTCAGTGATTTCATTTTCCGAAGTATCTGTGATTTAACTACAGCTCAAAGAAAAAGTATCAGATGATTTTTACTAATTGTTTGGGAACTTTCGTGATCAACTTCACAAACATATGTGCTCAAACATGTTCAAGTCTTGTCTTTGGAACCTCTTGTGTCTACATGGCTCTGTTTGTTTTCATCAAACTTCCGTATATGCC
Organism: Corymbia citriodora subsp. variegata; assembly: GCA_014858505.1. Classification (NCBI taxonomy): domain Eukaryota; kingdom Viridiplantae; phylum Streptophyta; class Magnoliopsida; order Myrtales; family Myrtaceae; genus Corymbia; species Corymbia citriodora. The sequence goes on along the minus strand of CM026413.1, from coordinate 18,508,728 downwards.
AGCATGTCCCAGTCTAAGCGAAGCCCTTTGTCAATAAACATCTCAGGTACCTGCCAACCAAAATCAACAGACAAATGTGACAGTTGGACAGACAGATTCAGTCGACGATACTAGAGGTTGTGAAAGCACAAACACAGGCCTCGCATGAGAAGGACCTCTTGCAAGCGATACTCAAGGGTGCCAACAATGAGGGCCTACCATCAAATATCTCTGCTGAACAATTCATCGTGGATAATTGCAAGAACATGTACTTCGCCGGCTATGAGACCACTGCTACCACGGCATCCTGGTGCCTGATGCTGTTGGCGGCTCATCCTCACTGGCAAGCAAGAGTTCGTGCCGAAGTGCTTGAGATCTTTGGTTGTGGTGTTCTGGATTCTGATAAGCTTCAAGGCATGAAAACAGTGAGTGCCATTGGTTTATCTTACACTTGCTGCCTGAAACCATAGGATGTTGGTAGATTGGTTAGGTGTTTGGTTATTTCACTTACTTTTGGAGATCGTTTACCCACTACCATGCTGTACCAAATATACCAATTCAAGCTTATTCTGAATTGATTATTATTCAGAAGGTATCTAAGCCTGAAATTTGGATAGTAGATTTTTATGTAATCATAGTCCTGATGCGCTTCTGAATGGGCATTCCTGTAAGGATTTGAGCTTCTTTATCTTTTTTCCTATTTTTCCTTCTGATGTGTGTTTCAAATTCATTTGCAAGTTCCTAATAATCTTTATCAACTGTTGGCAGCTAAGCATGGTAATTCATGAGACTTTGTGACTCTATCCACCAGCGGTCTTCACCGTGAGAGGAGTCTTAGAGGACATCGAGTTCAAGGGACTTCTGATTCCACAAGGCTCGAACATCCAAATTCTTATCCACATTCCGCACCAGCTTCCTGAAATATGGGGGACCGATGCTGCAAAGTTTCAACCAGAGAGATTTGCACAAGGAATCTCTGGAGCCTGTAAATCTGTTCATGCATACATGCCCTTCGGTTTGGGACCGCGGACCTGTCCAGGACAGCACTTTGCCCTGGTGGAATTGAAGGTGATCTTGTCACTCATTCTCGCCAAGTTCTCGTTTTTGCTTTCACCCAGTTATCACCATTCTCCAGCTTTTAAGCTGGTTGTTGAACCTGGAGATGGGGTCATCCTCCATATGAGGAAAGTTTGAGAGATTACAAGGCTTGGTTATTGGGTCGAAAACAGTATCCTTGTCACTGCAAACATATCCTGGAATTAGTCCCCCTTGGAAATTTGATGTTTTGATGTGTATATTTCCAGTTGCCAAAAACTGCAAAGATGACATTGATTCACCATCAAATTCCTCGGAAAAACTCAAACTGTGCCTTCATAAAAGAGCATTTCATGCAAAAATTTGAAAACAGACTGATGATGTAGTTGCGCCCAGTAAAGGTAGTGTTCTGTTCAAAGTATACTTAATCATTAAATGAAATTGGCACCAAAATTTCCAGTTCCACCAAGAAGTTCTAAGCCGTGATTGTTTTCTTCCTTTTTCTGTTCTTATCACCCTTTCGGTGGGTGGGTTTAGAGAAGTCTCTATGTGTTCGACATTCGGCAATTTTTTTAGAAGAAAAGTTCAGGCGCAGTGTAACACCTCTGTACTAGCTAGACCAAAGATATGTACGAGACAACATCAGGAACTGTGTTCCATTTGTTTTCTCGAACAAGGTTGCTCCTTAGGTTACAAACCTCGATTTGCACATATCAAGCTACCAGAAACTCAAGATCTTGATTTTATTAAAACATTGTGCCCAAATTTACAACACTCAATCTTCCGACTTTGAAACAGCCATCTTGTATCCATTTATCAAAACCTAAATCCCTGAAAGCAGTCTTCACGAGAAGAAGGACCGGTTCCTGTTACGTTCAAGTCGAGCTTCCCTCTATTGAAGCAACAAAGGCACAGCACAATGTTACCAAAGGGTATAGACATAAACACAAGCAGAACAATGGCACTCCAATTATTTAATGTTTGCCTACTGTGACAAAAGACTATATGCCAGATGAATTATCTACTTACACTCAGATAGAATATTGATATCCAAATTTTTTTGGGGAGGGTGGGGAGGAAGTTGATAGGCATGTCGTCCAAATATACATCAAAAACTAAGGTTCAATACCTCTTTTTTCTTGCATTCTTTGTAAACATCGAAATGCTCCTGACACTCACTCTTGTTGGACCTGAACTCTTCTAAACCTGCATCATCAACATACAAAAAAAAGGATTTATATTGCAAAGGTATACGTCTCATGAAACAATTGAGAAGGAACAGTCATAGGAATACGTATATGGACATTTCCAGGTCTAGAGAAGGCAACAAAAGAAGCAACGAAAAGCCGACATTTGTGGAGAGCATGAAAGTCAGTAATATAAGTACTGTAAATTATAAAACAAAAGCCCAGACACTTTGGTAGGAATTGATGGTCAGTGTACATTACTTTTGTAATTCAAAGCAATCAATTTCAAACATCACGTCAGCCCTTTCAATCTACAAGCATAAGTAATCTATCACACAGCTGTAAATCTATTCAGTCAGTAATTTGCCTGAACTCCATGTAAGCCTCACAAATCTCGACTTTTTAGCATAATTGTCACCGACAGCACTTGTCATGATATATCCACAAGCATTCTGGGTAATGCACCAGGAACCAATGCTTTTCTTTTTTCCCCCGCCCTCGAGAAAGACAGGGGAAGAAGGATCCCCCTAGACGACGGATATAATCATATCTCGAATATGCAAATGAACGTTGATATGTTATAAAATTAATTGACTAAAGAAAAAACATGAATTAAGTTTTATGAGAAAATTATCCAAAAAATCATAAACATATTACATTTTTATCAATTCACTTCAATTTTATTTTTATTTTTATTTTTACATTTTTTCAATTGACGTTATCCGGTCAATTTTGATCGAATATCACTAATATGAATGCCGGCAATGTCACATAAGATAATTGGCACTAACATGAATAATTTTAACAATATTTTAGAATGTCAAGCTATTTTCGGGACCATTCTATGTAACACTGAAATCAAGTGACTCAATGATCACCATTACATTTCACATGTAACTTTTAACTCAATATCAAGCAAAGGTCAAGGGTTTAAATCCAATCACACCCTCTCAAACTCATCTCTCATGGCATTGGATTCACAACTTGCTCGCGTGACATGAAAGTTGTATCCAATTGTCTCGTCGAGTCAAGTCTTGCTCATGTAAGGAGTGAATTTACGTGCAATGAGCGTGTTGACAAAAATGTCACGATTGTATTGTTGACACAATTCCTACCCATTTAGACTTTTTAAAAAGTCGATTTATTGAGTTCTTGTGTCTTTTTGTCCTCGCTTTAAACACTTTTTCGTTTTCAATCATGCATAAGTTAGTCTTTGACCTAAAACCAAACTTATAATCAAGAAGCCAATTCAAAAGGGTTTGGAAATGTTTAAACTCAGGACATCCGATTTTAATATCACGTGAAATTTCATGAGATTACTATCAACTAATTTGACTCAAGCTATTACATGATAGCGTGGTAAGTACTTCAATACATATGATATGCTGGCGTGTCTTGAGATGGATCTTTGAAACTTAAAAGAGAATTACCAAAAAAAATTTAACCCTATTTAAATTATGCCAACTCATTACTCAACCTTATTTCGGTTAATTCAGTTTTAAACTTTTTACAATTGTATTAATTCAGTTCGGCCAGTCCACACTAAGTGGACACCAGTTGACTTTAGCTGTCGGGCTAACGCTGACATGAATCATTTTTAATAATTTTTTAATATTTTTTAAAATATTGAATTTTTTCCTTTTTTATTTTATTTTTATTTTTCTTTCTCTAGCTAGTTGCCGAACTTTGGCAATCTCATTAGCCAGTTGCTAAGTGAGGGCAACCTCATTGGCCCCTCACCAATGGCTGGTAAGGTCGACCTCATTGCGTCGAATAAGATGGGATTTATAGCACGCACGGCTTGGTAGTTGATCAGTTACACCACGTTATCATTAATAAGTAGTGAATTAGGGATGAGCATTTCCAAATTCCGTATAGATTCCACCTAGAACTTGGAACCTACCCATTCGGAATAGGTTTTTTTTTTTAAAAATTTTTGAGAACCCAGAACCAACTATGTACACTCTGAAACTTAAAACTTACTTTATCAAAAAGTTCTAGGGTCAATTCCAGATTCTATCCAAATTTCACATGTATTATTAATTGAATGATTATAATAAATCATTACTTTTAGTGACTACCACTTATTATTACAATCAACAATCCACTTATCATTACTTATATTTAGATATACAAAGAATATAAAATGTTAATAAAGTAAAAATCTTGAATGCCATATAATCGCCAAAGATATAAACCAAGTAAAATACAAATTTGTTCCGAGTTCCATCTACCTATAACCTACTGATCAAAACAAGCTCCTAATTTTTGAAACTTAAAACCTACCATATATATCTTGGAACTTAGAACTGAATAGGTTCCCATCGATCCGGTTCTTTTGTTCCAAGTGCTACCCTAAAAGTATGCTCACTCCTATTGTGAATTAGTTAGGGATGAGCATCAATTGTTGTTCTACCTAGGAATTGGACCAAACTGGATATGACTAGCTAGTGCAATCCGATTCCCAATTCAATGGGACAACCTACTCAAGAACCGGTGTCCCAACAATTACCGATTTAAAAATCATCATATGTGGTTAAAATTGTATTTATCACGTAGTAAACATGGGTTAGATTATGCTAAATAATTCATTTTCATGGTAAAAGTGTTCCAAATATGGTAAAATGATTTTATTTGTGGTAAATATGTATAACATGTTATTAAAAAAAAACACATTTGCACATATAGAGAATTGAGTCATGGTCTTCAACATGAAGAAACACCAATATAACCACTTGATTAATATATACTTTTATAGAAAAATGGTGTAATGATGATATCTCATTATAAAAAATAATTTTTTTTTGGATAAAACGAAAACTAGACAACTCTTGATTCTATCGGGAACTAGACTAAACTGGACCAGAACCACTTGCCATACCTTATGCTCGCTAACGGTAATGGACCAGAGTCCCAAATTGATGTTGGTGGTACGGATTGAAGTTCCAATTCAAGTCTCCCTTTAAGTCCAATTCAATTCTGGAACTTTTGGGCACCCTGCTTTTCTCGCCAAGACATCCAACGAAACATCAATTATCGATGAGTCTATGGATAGGGATTCAATGATTGACAGCAAAGTAAGAATCCGCCACGTCTTCAATCGTTGAAATACATTGGCAGATATGAAGTGGCCGACCGAGTGATGCTGGCAGTGAGTTTCAAGTGAAAGCATTCAAAATATTCAAAGAAGCGCCAAAGGAATGCGCGATTGGAGAAGTTAACACCCAAGGACCCAGTCGTAAAACCGTTGTCAATAAACCAGGAAGCATCAGGGCACGATCTAGGTAGTTACAGAAGAAATGAGCAAGTTGATTATGATGAAGAAGGAACGTGATTAAGTTTGGAATTGGTTACTACAAATGAATAACTGTAGAGCAATTATCAAGTTTCTCTATTAATACCATCCAACAAAGAAGCACCCTCTAAACAACAAATCACATGTTATTTCTTTACATTAACATACTTTAGTTTCCATAGCTATAGCTTTTAGATTCCGGTCATCAATTAGATTCCGACGAGTATCTATACTCTAGTGCAGCATTATTGATTAGATTCCAATATTCTATCTCTAGTCCAGCATCGTCATTTAAATTCCAATGTTTTGTCTTCTATCTAGGTGCATTGTCATCGATAAAATTCCGACACTGTGCCAAATTATCCTCAAGCAATATCATTGATTAGATTCTAGCATAGTTTGAACTTGATCATAGAATTAGTAAGTCATCAGCCACCAGAATTGTACAGTGTTGTGTGAAGTTAGAAATTCAATATTTATATTGCATTTGATATTCTTTGTCCAAAGTTAGCACAAGACCAAAGACAACACTGGGTGAAAGGTATTTCATCTTGGGACCACAACGGGCGAAACAATAATATAATAACTTGCGAACTTAAACTAACGCAAAAAGTGGAGTTCCACCTAATGAACCAATTATATAGTTTTGGTTTATTATATTCTGACTGTATTAAATAAGCATACCCTCAAATTAAATTATTGATTTTACTTTTGGACATCGGTATCCTGAAGGTCTCGTTTCTCAAGGGAAAAAGACAAATTACTGCACGAAAGCAAGAATTCTTTTAATGAATCGACATTATGCAAATGTTGCAGACTAATCAACTCGCAAGACTCCCAGCGAAGCGACGAGAGGAAGAAGAATCGCCAAACTGAAACGAGCAAAGGAAAGGAGCGATGGCAGATGATGAAGCAGCAATGTCTGCTTCCATGGCGATGGTGAAGATGGCTTCAACGTTGATTCTGGTCTTGCTCGGGCTCGTCGTGATGCATGCGTACAGAGTGTTCGTATGGGGACCAAGGAGGCTCAGATCAAAGCTTCGGAGGCAAGGAGTAGAAGGACCTCCTCCTTCTCATCCTCTTCTCGGAAACATCCCAGACATCAAGAAGATAAAAGCTGACGAAGCCCAGATAGCTCGAGAGTCCGGCGAAAGCGGCGGTCTGTCTCACGCCTGGCCTTCGGTTCTGTTCCCACACTTGCAGAAATGGCGAATCCAATACGGTACACTGCTTTTCCTCTGTCTTCTTTCTTGATCTTCCAAGAAAAAAAGTTGTTTGGAAAATGCTTTTCTGGTTATTCATCGACTTATCTCCATGATTGTTGCTGGGGGCCTGTTTTTGATCGTCGAAAACTTTTGGGGTTCTTACTGAGCTCTGGGATTTTGGGCTTGTTGGGGAACACGAACGGTCAGGGTGGTGACATTTGATAGTTTGACCCTCTAGTCCTTCTCAGTCTGCTACTTCGTCGACTGGGATTCATAAGGAGGCAACGACACTTTCAGACAGGAATGTTCAAGCACTGGACATCTTTGTAATGAATCTTATATGCCGACAGTTGATGCATGTTCGTTTGGAGGAACTCAGGGAACTTGAACATCCTATAATTTGCGTGCGTTGCCTCTGCTAACATGGTGAAAAATGAGGGAGAACCCTGGGTGTCGGCAGCAAAGTGGGTTTTATAGTTGAGCCGACGGGCTATCCTCATTAGAGAAATTCCTGTGCAAGTGCTGTCGATTGCCCAATGCACGCTGCATAAGTTAGCTAAAGTGACTGAATCTCGAAAAGTGTCGTGTGATAGATTTTGTTGCTCATGTGATTGAAAACTTCTCGTTGTCATGATGCGTACTTAGCAGAGACATGCGCAATTGATTTACAGAAATTATTCCTTTTAAAATGACAATAATTGATCCTTCTTGGGCCTTTACTCTTGAAGTGTGCTCCCCAATGCGAAAGAGTTTGTGTTGGCATGTTGTTGGCAGGACCCATCTTCATGTATTCAGCCGGGCACATACAGTTCTTGTTGATAAGTGATGTGGAGATGGTGAAGGAACTGAGCTCGTGCACATCACTGGGCCTCGGAAAGCCTTCCTATCTCTGGAAGGACAGGGGAGCTTTGCTTGGACAGGGCATTCTCTCGTCGAGCGGCTCTACTTGGGCCTACCAGAGGAAGATAATTGCCCCAGAGCTATATCTCGATAAGGTTAAGGTGATTCTTCCTAAACATTGCTCTTTTTCGGATCCTTACTGATGAACCTGGAATCAAGTGAAATGGTAGATTTACATACACTCACCTACTATTTCTGCAACTGCAAAAAAAAGTAGCAGTGATAGGAACAGCATACATCTAACAGTGATCTGTGGGATCTTTAAACATCATATGAAAGCTCGTGATTATTTTGTTGATGTATTGTTGCTTCGCTGTCACGATATATCTAAGGTAATGATGGAGAAGTTCTGTACCACAATATGGCAGGTGGTGGTAGTTAATAGTTAGGAAAAAAACTTGTTAACGAATATATGAAGCTGATCTACAAGTGTTACTTTCCGAATTTTATGGAAATCCTACGCCTAAGTATACAGAACTCTGTAGATTAATGAATCATTAATCAGTAGTCGCTCATTCACCTCAACATCTACTTTACAATTGCTTTTCAAGGGCATGGTGAGCCTCATGGTTGACTCAGCAAACTCACTGGTAGGGTCTTGGGAGAGCCGAGTAGAAAGTGGTGGAGGCGTGGTGGAAATGAGAATTGACAACGACCTAAGAAGCTTGTCTGCAGACATTATCTCCCAAGCTTGCTTTGGAAGCAGTTACTCCCGGGGGAAAGAAATCTTCTTGAAGCTCAGAGAACTTCAACAGGTCATGTCACATGGAAGCATTGGAGTACCCGGAATGAGGTATAGTTTTATCAGAGCTAATCTAATAGAGACTGAAATATCAGATAAAGGGTGATGATGAATTCAATCGGCGAGAAATCAAAGTTTTATAACTAAAAAGGTATTTTGATTTCATTTTCTGAAGTATCTGCGATTTAACTACAGCTCAAAGAAAAAGTATTAGATGATTTTTGCTAATTGTTTGGGAACTTTCATGATGAACTTCACAAGCATATGTGCTCATATATGTTCAAGTTGGAACCTTGTGTCTACATGTCTCTTTTTGTTTTCATCCAACTTCTGTACATGCCAGCATATCCCAGTCTAAGCTAAGCCCTTTGTCAACGAACATATCAGGTACCTGCCAACCAAAATCAACAGACAAATTTGGCAGTTGGACAAACAGATTCGGTCAACAATACGAGAGGTCATGAAAGCACGAACACAGGCCTCACATGAGAAGGACCTCTTACAAGCGATACTTGAGGGTGCCAACAATGAGGGCCTACCATCAAATATCTCCGCCGAACAATTCATTGTGGATAATTGCAAGAACATATACTTCGCTGGCCACGAGACCACTGCTATCACGGCATCCTGGTGCCTGATGCTGTTGGCTGCTCATCCTCACTGGCAAGCAAAAATTCGTGCTGAAGTGCTCGAGATCTTTGGCTGCGGTGTTCTGGATTCTGATAAGCTCCGAGGCATGAAAACAGTGAGTCCCATAGGTTTATCTTACACATGCTGCAAGAAACTATAGGGTGTTGGTAGATTGTTTGGGTCTTTGGTTATTTCGTTTACTTTTGGAGATCGTTTACCCACTACCATGCTATATACCAATTCAAGCTTATTCTGAATTGATCATTATTCAGAAAATATCTAAGCCTGAAATTTGGATAGTAGGTTTTCATGTAATCATAGTCCTGATGCGTTTCTGAATGGGCATTCCTGTAAGCATTCGAAGCTTCTGCATTATTTTTTTCCCTTTTTTCCCCTCTGATGTGTGTTTCAAATTCGTTTGCAAGTTCCTAACAATCTTTATCAACTATTGGCAGCTGAGCATGGTAATTCATGAGACTTTGCGGCTCTATCCACCAGCGGTGTTCGGTGTGAGAGAAGCCTTAGAGGACATTAAGTTTAAGGGACTTCTGATTCCACAAGGCTCGAACATCCAAATTCCGATCCACATTCTGCACCAGCTTCCTGAAATATGGGGGACCGATGCCGCGAAGTTTCAACCGGAGAGATTTGCACAAGGAATCTCTGGGGCCTGTAAATCTTCTCAGGCATACATGCCCTTCGGTTTGGGACCTCGGACCTGTGCAGGACAGCACTTTGCTCTGGTGGAATTGAAGGTGATCTTGTCACTCATTCTCGCCAAGTTCTCGTTTTCGCTTTCACCTAGTTATCACCATTCTCCAGCTTTTAGGCTGGTTGTTGAACCTGGAGATGGGGTCATCCTCCATGTGAGGAAAGTTTGAGAGATTACAAGGCTTGGTTTTTGGGTCGAGAACACTATCATTGTCACTGCAAACATATCCTGGAATTAGTCCCCCTCGGAAATTTGATGTTTCGAAATGTATATTTCTAGTCGCCAAAAACTGCAAAGATGACATTGATTCACCATCAAATTCTGCGGAAAAACTCAAATGGTGCCTTCATAAAAGAGCATTCCATGCAAAATTTTGAAAACAGATTGATGACCTGGGGAGCATTCTGTTCGAAGTATACTTAATCATTAAAAGAAATTGGCACCAAAATTTCCAGTTCCACCACGAAGTTCTAAGCCGTGTTTGTTTTCTTCCTTTTTCTGTTCTTATCACCCTTGCGGTGAGTGGGTTTAGAGAAGTCTCTATGCATTCAAAATTTGGCAATTTTTTAAAGGTCAGGCGCAGTGTAATACCTCTGCTCTAGCTAGACCAAAGATATGTACGAGACAACATCAGAAACTGTGTTCCATTTGTTTTCTCGAACAAGGTTGCTCCTTAGGTTGCAAACCTCAATTTGCATAAATCAAGCTGTCAGAAACTCAAGATCTTGATTTTATTAAAACATTGTGCCCAAATTTACAACACTCAATCTTCCAACTTCGAAACAGCCATCTTGTATCCATTTATCAAAACCGAAATCCCTGAAAGCAGTCTTCACGAGAATAAGGACCGGTTCCTGTTACGTTCAAGTCGAGCTTCCCTCTATTGAAGCAACAAAGGCACAGTACAATGTTACCAACGGGTATAGACATAAACACAAGCAGAACAATGGCACTACAACTATTTAATTGCCTACTGTGACAAAAGACTATATGCCAGATGAATTATCCTCTTACACTCAGATAGAATATCGATATCCAAGTTTTTGTTTTTTTTGGGGGGGAAGGGGGTTGGGAGGGAAGTAAGAAGAAAAGGAGTTGATGGGCATGTAATCCATATATACATAAAAAACTAAAGCTCAATACCTCTTTTTTCTTGCATTCTTTGTAAACATTGAAATGTTCCTGACATTTACTCTTGTTGGAACTGAATTCTTCTAAACCTGCATCATCAACATACCAAAAAAGGATTTATATTGCAAAGGTATAGGTCTCATGAAACAAATGAGAAGGAACAGTCATAGGAATACGTATATGGACATTTCCAGGTCTAGAGAAGGCAACAAAAGAAGCAACGAAAAGCCGACATTTGTGGAGAGCATGAAAGTCAGTAATATAAGTACTGTAAATTATAAAACAAAAGCCCAGACACTTTGGTAGGAATTGATGGTCAGTGTACATTACTTTTGTAATTCAAAGCAATCAATTTCAAACATCACGTCAGCCCTTTCAATCTACAAGCATAAGTAATCTATCGCACAGCTGTAAATTCATTCAGTCATTAATTTGCCTGAACTCCAAGTAAGCCTCACGAATCTCAACTTTTTAGCATAATTGTCACCGACAGCACTTGTCATGATATATCCACAAGCATTCTGGGTAATGCACCAGGAACCAATGCTTTTCTTTTTTCCCCCTCCCTCAAGAAAGACGGGAGAAAAAGGATCCCCCTAGTCGACGGATTGCAGTTTACTCCAAAGTTCTCTCGTGACTAAGAAACAACAAGAAAACAATCCTGCTATTAATAGACTCGGCAGCTGCTTGAAAATCGATGTCCACCAAAACACTTAACCTCCAATAATCAAGATTCTCCACCCCTGAACAATTCCAAGACATCCAAGATCGAAAGCTCTTCCAATACTTCCTTAAAAACCCAAGAAAAAGACGTTCCTACATATATCATCGGTGCGTCTACCAGCACCACTGGCGGTGTCACTACCCAGCAGTCTACTCGAATGAGGCCCCAAATACCTAGGAATGATAGCAATTGTAAGGGCTTCGACAGGAGCTCAGCTCATCGTCGATTGAAGCTAATAGATTCGGAACTGTCAAGCCCACAGCGAAATTTTCACTTCAATACTTTTTTCCCTAGCAGAAGCAATTTACATTTGATCATGGTCATCGCAATCTGAATCTAAACAAGCCAATCCCCTTCCCAAATCTCTGGCCGCGAAAGAAGCTCTGCAACACACGACACCCTCTCCCAATTCAAATCCCTAGACCCAATCCGGAACAATCGAGAGAAAACTAATCGACCAACAACCCATCCCTCGGGATCGATCCCAAAAACATCATGCCATCGCAGGAGCTAATCCCGACGCCCCCTTCTCCATCGCCGCCTCCGCCGCTACGAGAACGAGCGGAGAAGGCACGGCGGAGGGACTTACACTTGAGGGAGGCGGCGTACTGAGGGTAGCAGGGGGAATCGGCGATCCTCGCGGCGCTCGGGTACGGCGGCGTTGAAGCTCGCGACGCCATTTTCGGAACCTCTGTCTCTCTTCGCCTTTCTTCTTCTCCCTTCTGTTTCGCCTGCATATATGGGGTCAATTCCAAAAAAAACCCCAAACTTTAGGTTAAGTCCCAAATATACCCCAAACTTTTTTTTATCTCAAGAAAAACCCCAAACTTTAGGTTTAGTTCCAAATCTACCCCGAACTTTTCTTTTATCTCAAAAAAAACCCTAAACTTTAATTTTAGTCCCAAATCTACCCCGAATTTTGTTTTATCTAAAAAAATCTCAAATTGGTACACATATGACAAATTTACCCAAAATTATTTTTTTGACCACCAAAAAAAATTACCATATATTATTTTCCGTTAAATTTTACCGTCAAATTTCTAAATTAAATAACACGCCGCAATTAACGGGTATACTAATTTGGGGTTTTACCCTCTGTTTGTACTAAAAAAATCACCAATTTTTTTATCTGTTCTCAAATATACTCTATGGTCTAGTCCCAACTTAACATTGCATTTCCACATAGATAATAAATACACATAAACAAGATGTTATAGAAAATTATTTTCAAAATAAAACCATTTTAGGATATAAAAAATTAGGGATTACTAATACGGCTTTTGGACAAAGGCTAATGAGGGCAAATTTAGGATTATAGTAAAATTTGATAATTTTCTTTTTGACAAAAAAAAAATTTGGATAGATTTGGGAATAGATTAAGAGTTTGGGGTTTTTTATGAGATTAAAGAAAAGTTTGGGGCAGATTTGGGACTAAACCTAAAGTTTGAGATTTTTTCTGAGACAAAAAAAAGTTCGGGGCAGATTTGGGACTGAACCTAAAGTTTGGGGTTTTTCTTGAGATAAAAAAAAGTTCGGGGTATATTTGGGACTAAACCTAAAGTTTGGGGTTTTTTTTGGAATTGACCCTGCATATATGTAATTGAACTGGTGGCAATTTCATGATATATTTTAATTTAATGGATAAACTTTGAAATTTGATAATTATGAAAATGAATAAATTTCTCTTCCTGAATTTAGACTCCGTTTGCTCTTCCAAAAATGAATTAAAAATAGCCACTTATATAATTTATAAAAATAACAATAAAAAACATATCTCCATTCATGAAAATATTTGTAATTAATTATTCATTTTTTAAAAGAAAATATTTTAATCTATTATTTTTTCTTGAATAAACGGAGTATTAAACTCCATTTTTTTTCTATTTTTATAATTCTTTAGCTAAATCTAAATTTTTGAAGCCTTTTTTTTTCGCATATTTGGAGTTTTTTTTTTTTTTTTGGTTCTTTATGTCCTTGTCGCATGCATGTGCATGCGCTCTTCTGCCGATGTCAAAAAGTAAACTCAAAAAGCAGGCTCGACAATCTTCCGCTTCAAACTTCATCCAGAAATGAATATGGATCTGCCTCCTATTATTGAGATGAGTTATTATGGTAGAATAAAAGGAAAAAAAATCATAATTCAAGTTCAAATAGCCAAGATAATAGTCAAATATTAGTTAAAAAAAGGGCATGACAAAATTTTAATTTAGATGATTTTACGTTGTGACCATTTAAATTCTTTTCCTTAAAAATATCATGTCTAATAATCGAACCTTGTCATGCTTTCTAATGAGAAATTATAAGAATGTTATTTTCTTTTCATATTTTGTGAACGAGAAACAAAATAATCATATCTCGAATATGCAAATGAACATTGATATATTATATAGTTAATTGACTAAAGAAAAGACATGAAATAAGTTTTACAGAAAAATTGTTCAAAAAATCATAAATATATTGCACTTTCATCAATTTAGTCCTAGATTTTTTCACATTTTTTCAATTGACTTTATTCAGCCAATTTTGATTGAAGATCACTAACATAGATACTAGTGGTGTTACATAAGACGATCTATACTAACGTGAATAATTTTTAACAACATTTTAAAATGTCAAGATATTTTCTAGAGTCTAAGATAATGTATATTTGGGATCATCCTATATAACACTAAAGTCAAGCAACTCAATGATTACCATTACTTTTCCCATGTAATTTTTAACTCAGTATCAAGCAAAGGTCAAGGGTTTAAGTCCAATTGTGCCCTCTCAAACTCATCTCTCATGGCATTGGATTTGCAACTTGCTCGCGTGACACGGAAATCACATCCAATTATCTAATTAGAGTCAAGTCTTTGCCGATGTAAAGAGTGAATCTACGCGTGATGAGCGTGTTGACAAAAATGTCATGATTGTATTGTTGACACAATTCTTATCCATCTAAACTTTTGAGAAAGTCGATTTACTGAGTTCTTGTGTCTTTCTGTCCTTGCTTTATACATTTTGACCTAAAACTGAACTTATAATCGAGGACTCAATTCAAAAGGGTTTGGAAATGTTCAAACTTGGAATATCCAGTTATGATATTATGTGAAATTTCATAAAACTACCATCAACTGCTTTGACTCGAGCCATTACATGATAATATGGTAAGTACTTCAATACATATGACATGTTGGTGCACCTTGAGATGGATCCTTGAAACATAAAAGAGAATTACTAAAAAATTCTTAAACCTATTGAAATTGTATCAGTTAATTACTTAATTTTTATTTTGACTAATTCAGTTTTAAACATTTTGCAAATGTACTAATTCTACTCATCCGGCCAAATTTGGTCATCTAGCCAGCTTTGGTTGTCAAGTCAACGCTAATATGAACAATTTTAATAATATTTTAATTATTTTATTGAATTATTTTTTTCTTTTTCCATTTCTTTCTTTTTATTTTTCTTCCTCTAACTAGTTGCTGAACTATGGCAACCTCATCGACCCTCGCTAATGGCTGGCAAGGTTGAACTTGTCAAGCCTCACCTCTAGAAGACGACTAGCCAAAGGAAGAAAAAAGAGGAAAGAAATAAAGAGAAAGAAAACAAAACAAAAAGAAAAAGAAAAAAGAAGAAAATAATTAAAAATTTCAAAAAATATTATTAAAATTTGTGCATCATAATCAATTAGACAGCTAGCATCCACATTCATGGTGGCTAACCAAATTTGGCTAAATGGATTGAATTGTCACAATTGTAAAATGTTTAAATTTAAATTGGTTAAAAAAATTTAAGACTAAATTGCCATAATTGAAATAGTTTTATGACTTGTTTGGTAATTTTCTCCCAAATTTAACTGTCATTCCTCTTAATTTAGTAATGAAACCTCTAATCTCAATTGGGAAAAAGGAGAGAACCAAAGATAAGGAAGAAACCCGGGGGGGGTGTTAAAGAGAGAAGATCCACACTTCTTGCTTACAAGTTACATCCTTGCACCCTTCTACAACTTTGTTCCGAGTTAGATCAAACACTTGGTAATGACGTTGCTAGGAACGCTTAAAATAGCGGTTATTATTGTGATCATTCAATTTGTGTTTCCTGCAACATGTGATCTAAACTAAGTGTGACAACCACAGTGCCATTAATCAATTCCCGTTTGACTTATGTGGCCGTGTTAACGACGTTAAGTCCTGATGAGCATCCGATGACCCATGATTCAAGAGTGAAAACTGGGGATCGAATGAGTCTGATCCAGCAGGAATGGCAACAGCTGAAAGGAACCCAACAAGGTCAGAAACTCAGATGTCTCGATCTACTGCAAATTTTCCCGGCTTTGAACTCATCGATCATGGCTTTTGGAATTCTGATGACTCGGCGTCAGCCGTGTGCTTTTCAGATGTGCAGTCGTGACGGGAGCGAACAAGGGAATCGGACTGAAGATATGCAGGCAACTAGCTTCGAAAGGCATCGAGGTGATACTAACAGCAAGGGACGAGCAGCGGGGCCTTCGAGCAGTCAAAGGCCTCGAAGAATCGGGGATATCTGTAATCTTCCATCAGCTCGACGTGACCGATGCGGACAGTATTGCCCGTTTGGCGGAATTCATCGAGACCCACTATGGAAAGCTCGATATTTTGGTGAGAGATCTATCTTGCCAATGGAATACTTCGAGAAGCATTCGACAAATGATCTCTCCGGTCTTCGTGCGTAATTTTCGCGGGTTCTGTTCGCTTCTTCTGCAGGTAAATAATGCAGGCGTAGGAGGTGCTATTGTGGACTGGGAGACATTCAGTACCATGTCATACGAGAATGGCGGAGTATGTCCTCCTATTAGAACCCTCTTTCTTCGGTTGTTGTGAATTCAGTGCCTGAATTTCGCGAGAAAATACAGATCAAAGCCAATGCCACCGAGCTGTTGCTGGAGCTGACGAAGCAGACTTATGAGATGGGTGAGGAATGTGCAAAAGTAGTCTATTTTGGCATGAAAAATGTTACGGAGGCACTCCTTCCGCTGCTTCTTCAGTCGAATTCCGGAAGAATTGTGAATCTATCGGCATCAATTGGGAAGCTCCGGGTACTTATTGTTTGTAGCTTACGGTTGAACATGATATGATCAATCTAGTGCTTCCTCAGATTTTGTACTATGCTACAAGTACTGATGAGGAAACTCTGCTGGTAGTTCTAATATCTTTCTCTGTATGCAATCTGATGTGCATTTTCTTTATCCTGGTTCAGCATGTGAAGAACGAAAAGGTGAAAATGGAGCTGAATGATATCGAGACCCTCAAGAAGGAAAGGCTGGACAAAATGTTGAGCGAATTCCTGAGAGATTTCAAGGAAGACAAGTTGGGAGCAGAAGGGTGGCCTACTCATCTATCCGCGTACACAGTCTCTAAAGCCGCGGTGAATGCTTACACTAGACTTCTTGCTGAGGAACATCCCCGGCTCCGAGTGAACTGCGCATGCCCCGGCTTTGTGAAGACGGACATGAACAGCAACAGCGGAGTCCTCCCGGTTGAGGACGGAGCGAGAGGGCCCGTGATGCTGGCTTTGCTGCCTGACGATGGCCCTTCAGGATGCTTCTTTGCCGGGACGGAGGTCTCAGGATTTTGAGCCAAAAGTCTTTTGCAGTGTGGCCTTAAGCGAGAAAGTGCTCTTTCCCACGTCTATCTTGCTTGCATAGCACTAACTCAGTTTGAAAAATGTAGGCACTGAGATTTCCCCATGATTTATGGAACAAAAGTGGAGAAGAATGCTTTACTTTAACATGCCAATATGAAAAGTGTTTTGACTTTAAAAATCGTGGAATTAAACCTATATCTGTATAAATCTAAATAGCTTAAAATTACAATCCGTTTAGGACTTCACTTTGTCACGTTACTTTATTAGAGCGGTGAACATTTGCTTGGTCTTGATACAAATAAAATGTTCATCTCGACCCATAATGAAATTACCCATGACATATCGTTATTGGTTATTTTTAAGTTGAAATTAAACATATAGGTCAAATTATTTGAATCTACATATAATATAGAGTTGGAACCTATGAAAATTTCCCGTCATATAGGAGATAGAAACTAGATCTGGATAGCGCCTGTGAGAGGCTGGGAATAATTGGGGATCTTTGATAATTTAGTATCATGGCTTCCGGATCACATTCAATTATCCAGTTTGAAGACGGAGTAAAATTTTCTTGGATTTCTTTGACGCTTTTTTTTCTTTCCTTTCCTTTTCTTTATTTATTTTCTATGGAAATGATGAATCTCCTTGCTTTTTTCCTTTTCCAAAACTTTTGCCTCCTTGACAACTCAAATTAAAGTGCATGACACGCCCTCGGCAAAAAGCTGCACAAAAATCTCTCCTTTCTTTAACTTGCCGTCTCTCAATTTCCTACAGTTGATTCTTACTCTGCCTTTTCTACACGGCACAAAATCAATCTTGACTTCCCTCAAGAAGCCCACACATTACACATTGGAGAGAGAGAGAGAGAGAGAGAGAGAGGGAGGGAGGGAGGGAGAGTTTTTAGTCATCAATAGAGAGAAAAACTCACCATCTTCTTCTTCATTAGTGGTGTTACACAATGAGCAGTGCAGCAACAGTCTCGGGCAAAGCAGGAGCGACAGCATCAGAGACCAAGTTCATCAAGTGTGTCACCGTTGGTGATGGTGCTGTAGGCAAGACTTGCCTCCTGATCTCCTACACTAGCAACACTTTCCCCACTGTACCCCCCTCTCTCTCTCTCTAACCCTCTCTTCTGCTTTAGCTTGGTCCAGTGGACTTCTGTTAATCCCGGTTCAAGTGCATTTAGCTCGTGTTTCACTTTATCTTCTCTCTTGTTTCGTGTGAGTTATGAGTTAGAATAATTGAGGGTTTTCGTCACTTTTGTGGGCAGGATTATGTTCCGACTGTTTTTGATAACTTCAGTGCCAATGTCTTGGTTGATGGGCAGACTGTGAATTTGGGACTCTGGGACACTGCTGGTTCTCTCTCTCTCTCTCTCTCTCTCTCTCTCTCTCTCTCTCTCTCTCTCTCTCTCTCTCATTTACGTTCTTTGTGAAATCTGATGCGTGATTGCGATCTTGGTCGTTGTTGCTCTTTGTAACTCAACTATACTTCATCAATGGGGGTCTCCATGAGAGCCCTTAATTAATTCTACATTCTCTGGTATGAAGGTGACCTCCTTTTGGAAGGACTTCAAACATGTTTTAGTTGGATTTTGGTTTTAGATATGACATGATTGTCGATAGTGCCTGAACTTTTACTTGTCGTTTAAGATTGAAGAGCATGCTGATTTCAGGCACCCTTTAACCAGTGGTTCCCCTTCATCATTTCTAACGAGCGTGGAATTTAGAGAGGTTATTTATCGCATCGTGCTGTTTGCCCACAAGTACTAAACAATTTAAGTGCATCATTCAAATTAAAGCCATCTTTCAAGTAAAATGACTGGTGAACATGCCTATTGTTATGAAGAATCCTTCTTATGATTATGCTTCCCCTTGTCCTGGTGGGTGTCTGAAAAGCATACTAGCTTACCAACAATTCGATCTATCTTTTTCGATGGAATTAGATTATCTGGGCGAGTCTAAAGATTCAAACTCTTATCCCATTTCAGACGCTGTTGGTGTTCAAAACCAAGGCTAGGTCTTTTCTGGAGTAATTTGTATGTCAATGTTACTTTGTTGTGATGATGTTGGATTAGCCTTAGATAGTGGATGTAAGATAATTTTGCATGTGCACTTCATCATGGCTCATTAAGCTTTCTTGCTTTATTTGAGAGTTAATCATTGCAGGAAATACGCTTAGTTTGATTGATGCGCAAAGTGGTTGCACATACATTTGAATAATGTCACTTAAAGTTGCTCTCAAAAGCCACCAGATCGTGTGAAAGTTCCTTAATATTCAAGTTTTCTATTCAGGCCAAGAAGACTATAACAGGCTGAGGCCTTTGAGTTACAGAGGAGCAGATGTCTTCATCCTTGCTTTTTCCCTCATCAGTAGGCCTAGTTTCGAGAACATTGCAAAGAAAGTAAATGATTCTTCTTTTCTCTTTAGCTTTAATCAATTCTTTAGAAACATGTTTTTGACTTTTCTGTTGACTAATTTTTTTTTTTCCCTGCTTTCTCATTCCTTGTTGCTGTCTTTCTTCTTCTTTTTCTTTCTGCACATCTTTATTTTGGAGAAGTGGGTTCCAGAGTTGAGACATTATTCCCCGTCAACTCCAATTGTTCTGGTGGGGACCAAGCTAGGTAAGATGTCATTTCTTTTCTTCTTTGATATGTAGGGACACCTCTTCGCTTGAATTTCAAAATTTCAGTTTTCAAATATCGTTATGAACTTGAAGTGACTTGCGGAAGTTGTTGGAAAAGATTCAAGAATTATAAAATAACTATCTATTTAGGAGCGGCAGTCTTAAACAAATAGCGGCAGGCTGCTATTATGTGCATGCATACAAAAACAAAGTTTTACCTTAGAAAACTGAGGATGTTGAATGCTTGGTTTAAATTTCAAGCTGTGCAGTTGTTAATCTGTTTGGCTTGAGTCTAAGAGCACTTGTTCTTCTCTGCAAAACCAGATCTAAGAGAAGACAAACAATTCAAACTAGACTACCCTGGAGCATCCACTATTTCGACGGAACAGGTAAAGTACCCTTTTTTTTTCTCTTTGTTCCCCGATGCAGTCATCTCTACTGAATAGCAGTACGTGAAACTGTCTTATGTTTGAAAATGTTGGGCGAAAGCAAATCATCATGGGTAAGGCAATGCACCGAGGAAACGGAACATCCAAACTGATAATAAGGGACTGACATTGCATGGACAAGTTCATGTGGCAATGGATATTACTGCATCTTGCAATTTTCAGAAAAAGAGGAACCAGATTAATTTGCGATAGAGGAACAAAATTAATTCGGGCATTTCAGAAAGAAAAAAAAATGCTCCTTTGTGTTTCAGCCTCTGTATTTCCTAAACTTGCCAGTGTTCCGATAAGTACATTTAACTAGTTTCCGTACCCTCTCCGTCATATTTAGAGCAACCGATATAGATTTCTCTGTTGTTCAATCAGACAAGCACTTCTCTTTTCCCAGTTGTGCTCTCTGTGTAATTTCCTCGATAAACAGGGTGAAGAACTGAGGAAGCAAATTGGGGCTTTGGCATATGTTGAGTGCAGCTCGAAGACACAACAGGTCAGTCTCGATAAGTGGTTGCAAACATGAGTTCTGTACAACCTCCAGCACATCATTGTGTTCATCATGTCATGCATTTCTCATTCTGTAGACTTACCATAATGGAATGCACGATAAGGGATAATGGTGAAGCTGTAATGATTTTAAATTGCTTGTAATAGTTCATGACCGGTGATAAATATGTCTGTTCCATCCTAGTGCATTGTCAAAACTGAGACCTGAGCAATTTTTCATCTGGCCAACGTGCAGAATGTAAAGGCCGTGTTCGACGCGGCAATCAAGGTGGTTCTGCGGCCTCCTAAGCGCAAGAAGCAACATAGGCGGTTGAGCGTTTGCCAGATCCTTTAGATTTACCCTTGAAAAGCTGCGTTGGTGTCTTCGGCTCCAGTCGAAATTGATGGTCCCAGTTTTCACATCTCTGTGCATATTTGATATCCTCAATCTTCCTTTAACCTTTGCAAGAGTGCATTCTTTTGTGATTGAACTGAAACTGTGAAGCCGCCCTTTGTTCTTTCTTTTCTGATGCCATAATCTATGACTATGTGAACTTTGATTTTCTGCTTGCCTATTGTGGATGTCAAGTCTGGTTGGGGTTGTAAATGTGTAAACACATTATGTTTGGTTATTTTTTCCTTTTGGATGGCCATAAATTGATCTGTTTGCTGCACCTACACATCAGTTGGTGCTTCCTGAGAAGGAAGTGTTTTGATTGTTTGAACCCATCGGGTTTGGTTTATTTCATTTAGTGATTGGATATGGGTTTTCCTCTACTAATCTCGAGAAGAAACTAGAGATGGCAAAATGGATCAACTATTCTATAAGTTTATACACTCTTAGTTTGCTATATTTGCCTAACATTAAGAGTGAACATATTTAATTGAGGAGACAAATAGGGTTTGTGAAGATTTGAGTTGAGATTTCGTGATACTACTACCAACTATAGCTTAAATTATTAGATAAATGCGGGATTTCATATTTAAATATTCTATAAATGAGCCTATGTTTTCCAACTCAAATTTAGTGGGTGGAGGAAACATGTATATCAATACTCGAAAATTTCGGGCTATTGTTGCTCAAATAGATTTTTTTTTGGTCGAAATAGAAATATCATTTCATTAAACCCGAGCCCACCTATAAGAATAGGGGACATCAGGACACGGGATCTCCCAAAGAGGGGAAGAGGGGTTAGAAATCTAGTTAAGAGAAGGGTTTTATATTTAGAGGTCTTTATAACACAATTAGCCAACCTATTTGAGTTATGAGGGCAAAAGATCACTTGAAGAATCTTTTGGATAACTCATTAAAGTTGAACAGTCATATTGTAGTGTTAGTTTCAGATGATGCCAATAAACAAAGTGGCGGAGAGCATAAAGACAAGCAAAGGTTTTGACTTGAAGGGTGAAAGACACCCGAACTAGTTGCACAAGGCCTTCCGTCAATTTTCCTTTTGAATTGCGGCACACATATGCAATTGCCCCTTATGTGGTCCCCAAGAGGTGAGATCCATTAATGCTTATTTTCAACAAATCTAGGTCTGGTGGTCCCCACCTTGGTTGAAAGTTCAGCGATATGACCTTGTGCTCCAAGTTGCTTCTATTATGCTGATCGGGTTCGACTGCTTATGATAGAAGACGATGGGGTTCCATGCCAACCAAATTTTCCAGAAGGTGACTATAATGATCTTGAGTGGTATGATCTTTTGGGTCATATCATTGTCGTTTAGCAATTACTCAAATTTAGTAACTTGTTGATGAGAAAACTGGACGTAGAAACTAAGGAGATGGGTTTTGCTCATTGGACTAAAATCGGATTTCTTCGGGCGATTCCCTAGTCAAATTAAGCTAACATTTACAAAAGTTATTCTATTTCCACCGACATGTCAATTCATTCCGAGTTAGAAATGGAGTGTCATACACTCTCTCCACCTAAAGAGAAAGGGACATGTGTAAATAAGAAAAAAATACCATAAACGATAATAAGTGAAATTATAACATCGATAAAATTATAAACATTTCAATTATACTAATTTAATTTTTAATTTTTTGATAACTTGTTAATTTAGTTCTAAGTTTTTTAATCATACCAATTTAGTCATAAATCTATTGGTAAGTTACCGATTTAATTATAAACTTTTAAATGATTTGTCATTTTTTCTTAAACTTTTAAATAATTTACCAATTTAGTCGTTTCTAAAAATTTTGATCAGAAATTGCTGATATGACATTCTAATCATTGCCATCCATTTTACATCGCACAATGGACAAATTTTTACATATTTTTTCCTTTCCTTTTTTCTCCATTTTCCCACCATTGGCCTCAGGTGATGGCTGCCCTTGTGTTTGCTCAAGCACGTGCAAATTAAAAGATTTAGTACTCATTTGATATCTATGCAATAAATTTATCATTTCATTGGTAATTTTTCCCCTCTTAATCAGTTTAAATTGCTGATGCATAACGTTCAAGGACATCTACTTCGTGCCATCCACTATGCAGAGAGAATAGTTTAATAATAAATAATGACTTCACGTAACAGTTTAAATATAAATTTTTAGAACAGCCAAATGTACCTCCATTATTATATATTTTCACGAGCTTAAGCTTTGCAGGCATCGTCCCGTCCCATCCCATCCTCCGTACCTCTGCAGCGTTCTCTTGCTGTTCTCCACTGGAAGCCCGCAGAGGGCTCCTGAAAAAGCCGAAGTCGAGATGCATACGTCGGTCGATCAAGGACCGCTCGATCAACCGAGCGCTGTAAATGCCGCAGCACGGTCCCAACTCCGATCATAAATAAATTAAAGCAACTCCCGCTCGATTCGATAAGCCCTCTTCCAAGGGAAGATCTGAAACCCGCCCAGATACCTCAACGATCATAGTCCTTTCTTTCAGTCGTAGGCCTCCAGACTAGGGCCGTACGAACGTCATCTGTAAATGCATCTGCTCGGGGCCTCGCGGGCTCTTAGGCTCTACCCTAAAAAACACCTCCATCTGCCACCATTTCGATAGAAGATGAACACGTTTTCAAAATAAAATATAAAATTTAGAGATAAAGCTAACAAAAACTCTAAACTTTACTTCCTACGACAGATTTACTCTAAACTTTTTTTTGTGACATAAAAAACTCCAAACTTTATCATATTTGACACATTTACCCCAAATTTTACCCTGTGTGACACATTTACCCTAAACTTTTTTTTTTTATTGAAGTGGAAGCCGGCGAGGCCATCCTCCCCGGTGTCGGGCGAGGGCGGCCCAAGCTTGGGCGACCCTCGCCGGCGTTGGGCGAGGGCCGCCTGAGCCTCGCTGGGCGAGGGCGAGGGCCACCCAAGCTAGATCTGGCGAGGGCGGCCCTTCGCCGGATCTGGCGGCCCTCGCTGGCGTCGGGCGAGGGCGCCAGGCCAGATCGGGCGAGGGCAACCCTCGCTAGTGTCCGGCGAGGGCGGCTCGAGCCGAATCTGGCCTGGGCGGCCCTCGCCCGACGCTAGCAAGGGTCACCCAAGCCAAATCCGGCTCGGGCTGCCCTCGCCGGTGTCCTCTTCAATAAAAAAAAGAAAAAAATAGAAAATGACGAAAATGCCCTTCAGCTCAAAAAACTTTGGGGTAAATTTGTCATAAGTAATATAGTAATATAGTTCAGGGTAAAATTGTCACAAGTGGCATAGTTTAGGGTTTTTGGTGGCAGAAAAAAAAGTTTAGGGTAAATGTGTCACAAAAAAAAATTTAGGATAAATCTGTCACAAGGGGTAAAATTTGGGGTTTTTCGTGGCATTAACCCTAAAATTTAAAAGAGATATATTATGATATATTTATTTTAATTTTCTTTTGACATCAAAAATCTTAAATTTCATTCCGTGTGATATATTTATTATAAATTTTTTTTGTAACACAAAAAATTCCAAACTTTATTCTGTGTAACATATTTACTCTAAAATTTTATTTTAAAAGGTATTTTCGTTTTTTACTCTCTTTTTCTCCTTTTTCTTTCTTCCATTTTTTTTCCTCCTCCCCCACCATCGGAGAAGCTGCCGGCATTGACCCTTGCCCGACTCAGGCAAGGGCTGCCCTCCCCAAATCCAACGGGGGTCGATCTTGCCTAGGCGGGTGAGGCTAGCCCTCGACCAACGCTAGCGAGGATGGCCCTCGCTGGATCTGGCAAGAGTTGCCCTTGCCGTCACTTGGTCCTAGTAGGCAAGGGCAACCATCGCTAGATTTGGCGAGGGCCGCCCTTGCCGGATCTGGGAAGGGCAGTCCTCACTTGAGTCGAGCAAGAGCCGACGCCGGTAGCTCCTCCAATGGCGGTGGAGGAGGAAAAAAATTTAAGAAAGAAAAAGGAAAAAAATAGGAAAAAAGGGAAAAACTAAAAGACGAAAATGCAATTTAAAATAAAAAGTTTGGGGTAAATGTGTTACACATGGCAAAGTTTGAGGTTTTTTTTGTCAAAGATAAATGTGTTATACAAGGCAAAATTTAGGGTAAATGTGTCATATAAAGCAAAGTTTGGGTTTTTTTATGTCACCAAAAAAGTTTAAGGTAAATGTGTCATACGGGACAAAGTTTGGAGTTTTTCATGGTATTCTCCCAATTTAAAAATCGAATTGATAGAAATTTATCAAGGTTTCAAGTTTCAAGATATATAGGATAAGTTTTATGTTCTAAAAATTTATGAACTTATTTTTTATGGGTAAGTTCCAAATTTTAGATTGAAGAAATTTAGAACATATAATCTAGAACTTTGAATCAATTTTTATATTTTTCTTGGTTTATATTTTCGCACAATCCCAAAGTATTCTATGGCTTTCCATGATGAATGTATAAGTTGGAATCAATAATATGAATTTCCGTTTTATAGCTAAGCTTTGTTGATATTCATATTTTTCGTATGTTTAAATATAAATAATGAACAATGAATTGTAACAGTAAACAATAATTATTAAAAGAAAATAGTTCATTACAATCGTTTAATTAATATTATAAATGAAACCTAGATAAATCCTAAAATCTATAATAGAGTAAGTTTTAGATTTTAGGATATGTAAGGTAAATTTCAAATGCCAATAAATTAAGAACCTACTCTAATGAAAAAATTCAGGATAAAACTTATACGGACTTTGGAATTGCTCATTTCTGATTCCCACTCCTATTATCAGCCGCGTACACCGGCCTGTCCGCCTCGTTTGGTTCTTCTTTCGCGACGGTGGAAGAAGTGGTTGATAATAGATTAACGAGAGATACGGGTCAAATCCGCAATCTTCTGGGGGCAAGAGGAATGGTTGTCTTTACCATTCTGCCCTAGCATTAGGTGAGGACTTAATATAATTCCCCAACCTGGACACCAGTACCTCCTCCAAGCTTTCCCATCTTATGAACTCCCTCTCCGCGTCTCATTCTCTCTGTCTATCAAACCCTAGAAATGAAGATGGATCACTACCCCAAGAGCTCCCCCATGTTCCTCACTCTCCTCTCTCTCCTCTTCGCCAGCTTCCTCTACCTCTGGATCACCACATCGTCTTCCACCTCAAACCCTCTGTACTGCTTGCAGCGAAACTCTGTAAGTGCCCATGTCCTCATCTCATCTTTCGCGAATAGTTTGATGTCAGAAACTTGTGCGTCTTCCGTTCGTGACGTCGCTCTTCATTCCAGGAGACCCCTGCTGTGGCCGCCGTGCCTGCCCCGAGGGACGACCTCGAGCTCGCGCTGAGCAAGGCGTCGATGGCCAACAGGACGGTGATCATCACGATCGTCAACCGGGCCTACGCGGACCCCGGAGCGGACGTGGACGGCGGGGCGACGCTGCTGGACCTGTTCGTCCGGAGCCTGTGGCTCGGGGAGGGGACGAGGGGGCTGCTGGACCACGTGGTGGTGGTGGCGATGGACCGGGCGGCGTACCGGATGTGCCGGTTCCGGCGGCTGAACTGCTACCGGCTGGAGACGGAGGGGGTGGACTTCCGGGGGGAGAAGGTGTACATGTCGGAGGACTTCATCAGGATGATGTGGAGGCGGACGGCGTTCCTCGGCGACGTTCTCCGGCGCGGCTACAACTTCATCTTCACGGTAAGCATTTACGCTTTTCGAAAAGTCAAAAAAAGAATAATAATAAGAAGAAGATTACCAATTATTGTTGTTTTTTTTTTTATTTAGTCTCGATTTTTTGGGTTTCATTTTCGTACGATGGCCGACAGGACAGAAATCCATGTTTTACTTGTGTTCGCAAGTCACTAACAAAAGTCTTTTCGAGACTTTGGTTTTCGCAGACTAATCTTTGCCACGTAAGGGCAGGAAGAAAAAATTACTACGGAAATTCCAAATTGACCTAAAAAAAAAAAAACAATTTTCCTTTTTTAGAATTTGATCGGAGAGGCAGTGGGGTACATTCGTACTTCATAAACAAAGATAGACGAGCAAAGGCTGGCACTTTTTCTAGATTCATGAATGGCGAACAATGGGCAGGGACATTTACCAAAATGGTTTTTGTTCATTGAGAATTAGGTCATCGGTCAGCACACATAAATGCATTGCCGACGGATGTTTTTTTATCGTTTTCGGGCATGTCGTTTGCCCGCGGATCTTCTTATGAGGAAAATATGCTGCGGAGATCTATAATTAGTCGACCAATTAAATTTATATTGACTACCGGCTCGGATATCGCCATCAATAGATTTAGAGATTAATTATGCTAAGGGAAGGATTTCGTTAAAGGATAGTGACGAGGAGGTAGTGATTTGAGCCCAAAGATTGCTAGGTGGTCCTGTTGTTGTTAGGAAACTTAGGTGGGAATAAAGGGGCGGTGGAAAATGTCTCCAAGGTATGTAGTTGAAAAAGGGGAGAAATTGGCGTCGGTTGGCAATCATAGAGAATAGGAAATTTGGAGAATAGGAAATTTGGGCTGACGTGGACAGATGCCACGTGGACAGAGAGAGAGAGAGAGAGAGAGAGGGGTGGGTCCCCTCCCTCTCCCCTAAAGTTGGGGAAGTGGTACAGGGAAACAACTTAGTTCGATCGACATGTGATGTGTGGGGGGACGGGAACCTTGGACTAGATTTTTTTTCATTTTTTTGAGGTCGACCTCGGACTGAATTCATATGTGATGAAATGATTTTTTTTTTTTTTAAATTTCCGATGTCGATTCTATTTTAAAGTGTAAAAAACAAAAAGAAAAAGAGCTTCATGATTTGTTTTTAGGGTGCTATTCACATTAATCTCACTTTACATGGGAATCAAAGATATCCCGAAGAGGAGCTGTGGCTTTGTACTACCTCTATGATTGACATTGATAACTTGTTTCTTTTAACTGGGGCATGGGAAATCTTTTTATCCTTTAGCTATGATTGAGATACATTTCCGTGCAAATCTGACTATTTGCAAGTTCATGGAAATCTTGCAAATCTCACGAATCTAGGTCTTTCTATATAGTGCGTACTTTGTTTTGTGGTACAAACGAAAGGTTGGGTGGTAATATGTCATTGTCTATTCTTTATACCTTTATAAAGTTGTGTGTCATATTTAACATATGAAGAATCTCTAAAAAGAAAAGGACACGCCCATACACATAATAGAGAAATAAACTAATGGAATGGTCAATATGGATGGGCTCACTTTCGATACTATTTGTCAAATCAAAGTATGTACTAGTTTACAATAGGAAAGTCCCAAAACAGCCTTTCTTCATGAGGCTATAGTATATACAATGAGAAACGGGATATTGAAGCTATTAGAGAACGACGTGGATTCCCTTGCCTAGAAAAAAAATTCCTAGTGTTTAATTGAAAAGCATAGAAGAGGAGCGATTTGCCATTATTGTTTGACAAGGTATGGAATGTGAGGATGGTCGATGCATGAACAGCGTAGTGAATTGTCCTCACCTCTCCCTTTTTATCTTGTATCATGAAATACTCAAAAAGGGTATTTCCTTTTCTTTTCTTTTTTTATACTTTATTCATCTTTAAAGATGAAATAATTTTCTTGGACGACACTCATATTCGGATGGGTGTAACTATAAACTTGCATGATCATACAGATCATGTGCCGAGTATGATCAATTTTATACATATCTATAAATTTTATTGAGTTTTTTCCAAATTAGTTTTTTTCACTAGGGATCGACCCAATAAAAGACAAACATATGTGAGTGCTCTTGGGAAGATGGTTTAGCATATATTATATTTTAAAATACATTTCAATTAATAAAATATTTAATTGCATTGAAAATTATAAAATAATACGGGTCAATTATTACCTTTAGAAGTTTCTTAGGAACATCCTTTTAACAATTTCAATATGATGTAACCCTAACAGATAATAGGGAGAACTTGGCTGCCGACACCTATTAAACATGTTTGGGGCCTGAAATCAAGTGCCGAGGATGGTTGATTCTACGCAAATTTGTTGGTTTTTTCTTTCCTTTTGTAAAATTAGTTTCTTTCATTAGGGATCGACCCAATAAGAGACAAATATATACGGGTGCTCTTAAGATGATGATTGAGCATATACCGTATGTAAGAATACATTTCAATTAATAGAATGATTAATTACTTTGAAAATCGTAAAATAGTCCGGGTCAATTAGTAACTTAGAACATCCTTCTAATAAATACAAAATGATTAAACCCTAACAAATAATATGGAGAGCTCAGCTGCCGACACATATTAAACATGTTGGTTGATTAGGACATCTTTGTTTGGGCCGCAAATCATGTGCCGAGGACGGTTGATTCTATACAGATTTCTACACTTTATTGGGTTTTCTCCCCCCTAAATTTGTTTCTTACACTGGAGATTTACCCAATAAGAGACAAATCTATGTATGCTTTTGAGATGATCGTTGAGTGTATACTGTTTCTAAATATATATTTTAATTAATAGAACGATTAATGACATTGATAATCGCAAAATATCAATGAGTAAATTCAGAAGTGTCTTAGGAGCACACTTGAGCAGATTCAATATGATGTAAGCCTAACATATAATAGGGAGAGCTTGGCTGCCGACACCCAATTAACATGTTGCTTGATTTCGACAAAAATGAAAAAGAAACAAAGAACATGTTGCTTGATTAGGACATTTTTCATTGGGGGCCTCCTCGATTTCCACAAATGTTTACTATTGGCTTTCTTTATGCTGGCTGGCAAAAATTGCCCCTTACATTTTTGTTATGATGGAGGCGGTGCGCATGATCTAGGTCACGGATCGACCGATTTCCTATTCAAGAATTGGCATGAACAGTATCTTTGTTGGTTAGAAATTATTGAATTCGATAGTATCATCACGGGATGGGTGGTGGACATTGATTGGCGCCACATGTTCGAGAAAAGGGTTTTTTATTTTATTTTTATTTTACTAATGCGGATCTTGCTTTGCTTCAACGGAACCCTTTGGAATTTACTCGAGATGAAATTATAAAAGGAGAATTGAATAATTTGCTTCTTCCAAGACGTTGACTCTTCGATGGATAAGTGCGGATTTCCCTAGAGAAATCGAGAAATCAGAGGTTGTTTAATATATAATTTGATTAGAGGAAACAACTTGGTAGGATCTTTACTTTGTTTAATATCTAAGAAATATTATAGTTGCATTTCTTAGTGTTCCACATGGGGTCAGCACTAATGATTTGTCAATTGGAAGTCCCAATTTGCATCTTAAAGTCTTCATTATGACCGATCCTTTTTACTATATTGACAAATCTTTGAAATGTAAAATTAAATTGGATAAATTGAAATGTTTATAATTGAATTGGCATAAATGTAGTAGGATTTAGAGTTTTTTTTTTTTGTAATTTCCTCATAAGATTGAAAGTGTGATTTTGGAAGAAAAAGAAATATTAAGAGGGTAGGGGGAGAAATGGGTTTTTTTTTTAAATAATCATGACATTAGTGCTGTTATCAAATATTGAGACTTCCTTCGATGTACTCCTTTTGAATTAGTTATGTAATTTAATCACAATTAAGCGTGGCTTAATCTTGATTAAGTAGTTGATAATGAAGAATTCGACTATGTAACTTCATCCATTTTCTCTCTCAATTTTCTCGCAGGACACTGATGTGATGTGGCTGAGGAATCCATTCACGAAGCTGAGCAAGAACGAAAGCGAGGACCTCCAAATCAGCACCGACGTCTTCAACGGCGACCCACGGTCGGAGGATAACTTCATCAACACTGGATTTTACTTCGTCCGGTCGAACAACAAGACGGTTGAGCTCTTCGACGAGTGGTACTCGAGGCGAGAGAACGCCACGGGCAAGAAAGAACAGGATGTCCTATTGGACCTAATCCATGAGGGCGCGTTCAAGAGGCTCAATCTTAGTGTTCGGTTCTTGGACACGCTCTTCTTTAGTGGATTTTGCGAGGATAGCAAGGATATGAAAGAAGTCACGACGGTCCATGCCAACTGCTGCCGGAGCATAACGGCCAAGGTTTTTGACCTGACCGCGGTGCTTCAAGATTGGAAGAGGTTCAAGTGGTCGAGGAAGAAGATGGTCGCCGTCAATGGGACGGCGGTGAGCGTAAGATGGACGAACCATTTGGGGTGTTGGCAAGCTTGGCGAGTGCGAGGCAATAGAAATAAAGACAATTAGATGGTTCTCACTTTTGTTGTCCATTATTTTTGTTTTAATTTTCTTCAAATTAAAAGCCATGTCATTAGATTATTTATTGATGGAATTCAAAATGTAATAAGAATGACAACTGCAAGAAAAATAAAAATGGGTCTCTCATCGTTGTTCTTACTGCATTTAGAGGTCGTTTGTAAAATGACTTCTCGATCGACACCGGTCCATTATAAACCACCTTGGCTACTGCTTTTCGATTAAAAAGTGCGAATGCATTGATTCCCTTTAGGGATGTCAATTGATCGGTCGGGTTTTCGACAAAACCCGAACCCACCCAAATACCTCAAGCAGTTCCTATTATGACTACCCAAGGGCCTGAACCTATTTGAACCGAACCGAATTAACCAGCTGCTAGGTTCCCAGGTATGTCGTTTGTTTGAGCTACAGCAATAGCAAAAGATTTCTTACTTGCTCTCCGTCGAAATTTTAAATATCTTATAAACTTCAAAATATCATGCAATTATGTGAATCCTAGTGGTCTACAATTGCTAGAGAGGGTTTATGATTGTTTAAGCGAGGATAAGCAACGTGGCATTGATATTTTCGAAAAACAAACATCTCTTTCATTATTAAAAGCGAAAACTTCAGAAGCTAACAGTTCTTGATTGGGTCTAGAAACTTTGCCAAGTCATAACACGAGACCGAATTATTTATTTATGAAAAGGAGACCGGCTGCTGCGACTTACCTTTCCGGTTTTTCCCTTTTCTTTAATGTCCATACAAGGATCCATAATGCTATCGAGCATTCACGTTACAGTTCGAGCAATGAAGCCTAACCAATGGCAATTACGACAGTTCCAAGAAGATTGTCCTTTCCTCGGAGGAGGTTAAGCATCGAATAATCAATCTATTGCTAGAGAGGATCGACCATCGGTCCAATGAGTTGCACGATGTAATATAATGACGGATGACAAAAGGGACTACAAAGCATGGAAAGAGAACCCACTCATTTTAACTCGTAAAGAAAGGATATCATTTCAGCACAGGTTTCTCCTCAAGTTACAAAACCTAAAGAACGGAAAAAAAAAAAAAAAGCATAGCCGTAGCTGAATCTGGGATGAAGAAGAATGCCAAGCTATAGACTCCATAGCCAAAAACACAAATTAGAAAAGCACAGATATCAGCCAAATCAAAGCCTCACCATAAATATTTCACACTGGAAAGTGTTGTCGGGAGTCCTTACCGTCAAATAGGTTCGAGCAGTTATAACGCACGGAACAAGCTAAGTATAACGAAACCAATGGACTTGGAGCAGCAATAATAGGCAATCTGGCATCTCATCTCCAAATGCATTACCTAACTGGGAACAAAAGTCTAAACATTCTGAAATATCAAATTCTGGGGTGAAAGTTTTAATTTTTCAGATTCGGGAATGAAGCAGTGATTAGATATAAACTTCTTCAAGTTCAGTAAGCAATACCCACTTAAATGTAAGAAGCTGGAGGTTTTGGTCACGCATTCTTGACACAGCCAATCTTATGGCACACAGGTTAGTACACTCCCATAGAAAAACCAATACCGCTCAAAGGTTAGAACTCCCATTAAAAAAAGAACACCGCTCCATGGAGGGTTAGTAGCCATGACTTGCTGCTGCAAACTTCACGAAAAAGGCATATGCCAAAGTCTGACGAAATACCCAAATTATTAGACATAGAAAGCAAGGACATGGACGTTTTTTGTCTCCTAATCTGAAAGTGGTATTAGTTGTCCAATGTTTCCCAAAGAAAAACAACTAAAGCCATTTGCAAGATCTTGACTATTGCAATATATCCAGTCAACTAGAAGAGAGCATTTTTCGTGGAATTGGTCCAATCACTTTCTTAGGCCATTTAGGCTTTCTGCCCAGGAACCACTTTGGTATAAAGAAATCATTCAAATGATGGCCTATGTTCCACATCCAAACAACAGCATCAAATCTGTAACACAAAATAACTGCAGTTTCACTTTTCCAACAAGTTCTCAGTCAGTGAGTAAACAAGCCAGCTAGCTATAACACACCCAACAGTTATGTCGTTCCTAAAAGAAATCTGCTGGACTCTTTAATCAGCAGCAATCAAACAATGTTGGAAAGATGTGAACCGATGATACCTTTTGCTCTCACAAAGTTATACCAAAGTTCTACCACAGCAGCAACAACAATATGTCCATGAATTTGAGAGCTGACTTTCAGCTTATAATGTAAGCTCATTGGTTGTGATAAAGAAGATTCAAGTGCAATCAGAGCTTTCTTCCAGTGTATAGTCAACAGGAGCTACCCTCATAAAAGAAATACCATAAAACTAAAGGCCACTAATGGACAAAAAGAATGCATCATCAAGGGATTCTCCTGTTATATCGCATTTCTTCTTGCGATCTTTACCACTACCAAGAAAACGCATTCGAACACCAACATGCACACGGAGGCAGTTTTCCTCGGAAGCCTCAGTCATCTCTTAACTTTCAGGCCAAGGGTTATATTGTTCTTATTATGTAAATAGGGAAGTGGTGATGGGCCATGAGCCATAGCTAATGATATGTTTGACTGCTTTAATTATGCTCATTAATTTTCTTCAGGCATCACCAAAAGGTAACCATCACATTCTGAACCTTTATAAAGCTGTAGAACTCCTACGCTCCGTCCAATAGAAAAGCTGATGCACAACATCCCCCAACAGTCTCCTCCAAAGGGAATACTTTCAGAGAGAACACGAAAGATGTAATAATACAAATAAGAAACTGTCTTGATGTTGTCCTAAATTACTCAAATTTCCTCCACTGTAGAATAAGCATGGCACTGGCCTCTAGGAATGTTCACCATGGCCTGTTTGAAATACTGAAGCACGAACATCAAGCTAGCATCCCAATAATGACGAGGCCTGAATTCTCTTCCACATATATAGGCATCATTATGCTAGCTTCCAAAGATCCACACAAGACCAGCCTCTTTGATAGGTCAAATCTGTTCCATAGATAAACTCACTAGTAACCTCACTCTTGAAAATTCACTAGTAATACCTTTGGATGAAACAGCAGAGTGATGGCATGTCCCCAGAAACTGTTAGCCTCCAATGTAGACTATCCAATCCCCACGCTTCAGAAATACTTAAAAACTAATAAACAGATAAATAAAGAAGATTTACCTCAGTAATATGAACCAGAACTACCCGGTCCCATATAATTGTTGCCTCCTCCACTGCGGCTTGAGTACATTGAAGAGTAAGAGCTGCCGCCAACCTACATTACAATCAATGGACTAAATGAGAGAGCAGGCAAAACATATTGCTTACATAACTATCACAGATCATAAGAGGATTACATTATTTCCTCGAGACATGTACTCGCTATAGCCTGATGAGTACACTCCTCCAGCATCACTGCTACCATAAGAACCTGAAACCATAAGACCAAAATATTCATGTCATGACAAAAGAAAGGCATAAACTATCAGTGAGGTAACACTTAAATGACTAATTGAATACCTCCATAACCCATACTTTGATGACGACTCCCATAGTACCCATGAGAATCTTGATTGGACATACTGGACATAGAGCTCCTACTGCCACCATAACCCATACTAGATCTCCCATGTCTGGAACAGAATCCATATGTGGTTAGCACCAGCAGCAGCAATACAGACATTTTAATCGATTAATTTCTTCCTTACACAAAATAACAGAATACTGACCTGTCACCATAGGCATCACTGTAGTGGCTACTAATGCCACCAAGGTCATAGTCCAGCCTTGCCCTGGATGGGCGGACACCCGGTTCAGCATAGCGTGGAGGCACATCATCCTTCATTTTAATGACATGAAGCATATTTTAACATTCTCAAGTACAATAAGAAAGAAAAAATGCAATTCCACTTCAAAATTAATTGATAAGATTGTTACCACTGCAGAATAAGGACGTTTTGACCCTGAAATAGATTCATAATCACGTGCACGTGTTTCCCGATAGCTTGGATGTCTTTCAAACCTCTGTCCGTAGCTCTCATCAGGGTAATCCCTCCTTGCAGCAGGGCGGGATGTACTTCTATGCAGGTCAGTGTAACCAGATTCACGTACAGGATAATCATCTCTGTATGCCACACGTCTCTCAGGCACAATTCTGGAACCATATTCTGCAGGTACTCTGCTCCGTGGAGGAGGAATCTCCTCTCTTCGACTGTATTCCCTCTTCACGCTACTTCTTGAATATGAAGGAACTGTCAAAACAAAAAGAGGTTTATGATGAAGATTCACCCTGCTTTCCTTGCAGCTACATCAAATGTATATTGACTAAGTCATACCAGGTGGCCTCCTATCATAAGACCTAGTTGGAGGAGGCAATGGCCTGGCTCTTGGTGGCATGGCCATCACAGGACGTCTCTCTCTCAAAGTAACAGGCCTCTTTAAGCTGGCTGAAGGAATCCGACCTCCAGTGCCCCTTATCGCACGTGCAGGGAAGCTGCGTACAGCTGGACGACTCCACGAACCTCTGGAAGATCGACCAACCACACGTGTAGAACGCATATCCCCACGACTTGAATATTTTCCTTTGCCTCTCTGAAGTGGTCTTGACAATCTGGCCCTAACTTTGGCCTGAAATACACAGGTAAGTCTTCCATTAATAGAAAAATGCAAATAACAAAATCACCAGGTCATAGCCTAAACTACATACAACACAATAGGACGGAATGATACATGCTGGAATAAGATAATGGCAACTAATTCCAATGGGATATATATGGTAACCTTTTTTCCATAATATCCAGTCTTATTGATTAAAGAGTCCCTTATGGGGAGAAGTTCCTTGACCAAACCAGATTGTTCTCTATTAAGTACTCCCTCCTCACCTCTCATGCACAAAGACAACATGCATAAAAGCCTCTCTCTCTCTTTGTGCGTGCGTGCATGTCCCTACATAAGCAATACATATCGATTCTTTTGATGTCATATATATAGAAATCATGCCCTGGCAAACTTACTTGCAAGTCCTGGTAGCATTTTTCCCTCGAGTGATTCAATATACACAATCAATGAGATTGGCTGATTAAATGAAAATATACAGAGTGATGATTAAACGAACCTTACTATCACCTTCACCCAACTCAGAATTATTAATGCTTTTAGCACATGTCACTGCCGCATCATGAGTGTCAAATGTAACAAAACCAAAGTCCCGTCTTTTGGCAGATGGCATATTCCTAGCAAGCTCAACCTTTTCAACCTCACCATACTTCTTCAAGAGCTCTCGCACACGATCCTCATCCCATGAAGCTGGCAGACCATCCACAAATACAGTCTTAACCTGAATGAAGGAGTAGTTGGTGACATTGGTTGAATGATAAGCCCTCTTGCCCATTAACAGAGACCAAGAAAGAAAAACAATCTCAACCGAAAGAAGGTTCAATGGATTATAAGTAAATTTCATCAGGATAACAAACCAGAAGCCCATGTTACCAACTGAAGTAGAAAAAAAGAGACAGCCTAATCTAAGGAGTAGTCAGGACCAGAAATATTATTTCAGAGAATACTTCACATAAAAAAAAGGAAGTTGTTAGCAAATGCACACAATTGAAGTGCTATCGTTTCCATCGATAGGAACATTTTCAGGCACAGTTACTTGCTTAGTGCCATCACATTTTGTGTTCACAATCTAGAGACCAAGCAATCCAGTGCTTTTCCATCCCAAGGTTAAACAATTTCATGGCACTGCTAAAACTCAAGTTGACCACATTACCTGTGCCATTATTTCATCCCCAGGATCAATAAATGAATCAGCAAAAGAGACCTTGGCAGGCCTATCAACTCCGAATAGAACATCTCTTTTCTGAAGCCTTTTAAATGCATCCATGGCTTCAGAACGAGATGAAAATTCCAGAAAGGCAAAGCCTCGGTTCATCCCTTCATTGTTACCATCTTCAACTAATGTCACATCCTCAACGTTCTCCACACCGTAATGTTTCAACTTCTCTTTCAACTGAATACAAATTTGTCACGAGAAAGAAGGAATACATAAGATTCTCGAACCAGTACTAAAAAATCTTGCACAACAAAAATTAATTTGACCCAAAAGTTGCACTTACAGCTTCCTTTGTCCAGGTTTTACATATATTACCAAGAAATAGGGTATCGCTGTCTTGACTTGGAGTAACCCCACACTGTTTTCCCTTAATCTGGAATAGCACTTATCATAAGTTAAGATTATAATTCAACATTAGTTGCGTGAAACACCAGTTCAAGAGCTACAGGAACCAAAAGTTACCACTGGATTTCTAAGATCCGTGACAGCTCGTCTTGCTTGTTCAACAGTCGCAAAGCGTAGGAAAGCAAATCCCTTGTTCTTCCTAGTCTGAGGATTCATCATCAGCCTGACTTCTGTTACCTCACCAACTGCAGTGAAGACTTTCCTCAGATCATCCTCAGTCGCATCCTTGTCTAGTCCTCCAACAAATACTTCAAACTCTTTGCGTTTGCGCCTCTCTTTGAAAACCTCATGGTGATCATCCTCCTCCGCATCAAGCGTCCCTGGATGTTCTGGCTCCTCATCTGGATGATCTTCATCTTCTTCACCCTCAAGTTCTTCTTCATGAACATCCTCCAGTTCCTCCTCCATCATATCCCCTTCTTCCTCTTCGACAAGATGCTCCTCCTCATGTTCTTCCTCCCCTTCAACTACCAGATCATGAACATCATCCTGTTCCATCTCTTTATCATCATATTCTTCTGGCTCATATTCAGGATCATTATACTCCAGATCCAACCGTTCGTCTTTCCCATACTCATCAACTGACTCCTTCACCTCATCTTCTTCTGTCACAAAATAAGAATTACCTTTTAAGCTCGAGCTTCTTTTCCCATCAATTGACATCTTATTTTATTGCACGACAACCGCACATTTCGTGCCTGTCCATCTCATATAAAAACAAAATTTCCAAGGCACAACATTCAAACGGTAAACATCACCCAAATTTATGCTCTGTACAAAAACTATTTCTTTATGGTCAACTTTGCATTAGACTCATTAATCTGATTCCTCTCAACAAACAGTGGAAAAGAAAATAATCCCGTTCTGTTGCAAAAAGAGCCGGAGAAAAAAAAAACTCAGATGACGATGAAAACCAATAAACACCAAAACCCGCAAAAGGTACATGCAAGCCAAGCTAAGCAACGGCAAACCCTGAGAAAAAGCCACCACAACTTCGCGAGAGTAAAACAAATTCTCATTAGAAAAACTGAGACCCCAATCTGATCCAAATCAAATAGAGAAATTGAAGCACAAGAATTCACATACTCATCAGCGGAACCGAGCCGTTCGCCCGAGCAACCTCTGCCCTGCTCTTTTCCTCTACAACCGGCTCCGCAACAACTGGCTTCTCCTCGACCTCGGTCTTCTTCTCGGGGACCGAACGGTCCTCCTCCACGACGACGACTTCCTCCTTCGCTTCCTCAACCTTCACCGTCGGCTCCTCCACCGGAAGAGCATCCTGCTGGACCTGCGCCTTCTTGGAGGACCTCGGCGTCCGCTTCTGCCCCGACGCCGCCCCGCCCCGCTTCACCGTCCGAGGAGGCATCGCGATCGGAAGCTATCGATCACCTCAGGAACCCACGGCACGTAGCCCCAAATTGAGCTCAGAAGCGATGGCTTTGGAGCGCTAGGGTTCAGGAACTCGCTTGCTGGGAACCCCAATCGGGTCAATAGGGTCAATCGAGGTGGGAAATTGGATGCAGATGACGAAGAGAGAGAGGGAGGGAGAGAGGGAGAGTGAGGGAGAGGGTGAAACCCTAGCTGCGGATTTTATACCGAGGGAGGAAGAGGAAGAGGAAGGGGAAGAGTGAATTTCTATGGCAGTTTCGTCGAGCGTTCGGCGTCGCGTCGGTTTACCTCAGGTTCCACACGTGTGCGTGGAGACTGGGCAAGTCAACGCACGTATCAAGGTTTTTATTTTTTTATTTTTTATGGGTAATTTGTAATGTTTTTTTTGTAAAGTAAGAATGACGTCATATTTTGAGAAGTTCTAATTTTATTTTTTTTACCTTACGACGTGTTGAAAGGAGAATAATAATGCATTTTTTTATTTTATTGTTTGTGCTCTATTCTAATTTAAATGAAATTGAAGACTGCAAAATCACCTGAAGAGTATGGAGTGAACAAAGCAAGAGATATGATTAGAAGACGAAATGATGTGCAGCATAAAGTTTATCCTAACTCGTATGGTGCGAGGCTATATTTCAAATATTTCTTTTGGATGTGTAAGATGAAATCAATTTGGGATGCCTGCTAAAGAAAATATTGACAAAAATCAACGTGGGAGAAGATGATCCAAATTTCAAAATCCAAAATAGCTTCTTAGTTCCTCGCTCGTGCACAAAGTACATGAATTGAGCTTTTGTATGGAGTGTGAACTTCGCAAATTTAAGTGAAATGGAAAAGTCAATTGATTCGTAAAAGAAAATTCAAGGAATTGAAATACATTACTTTGATGCACATGGGATTGAAAGTTGCAAGAAATTGAAGGCAAGAGAACAACGGAAGGACAAACTTTTTTCAGAGTTGAGTGGATTCATGTCTCTTTTCGAGATGAATTCTATAATATCTCCTTCGTTGTTGCTTGAAATTTATCTTGATAACCATTTTCACCATGATTTAATTTTGCTCATGCCCAGCAAATAATCCTTCTTTGTTGGAAGAACGACCTTCATAATTCTCACCCTGTTGTACTCACATGCTCATCCATTCCAACTTTCACATCCACTCTTCGCATTTATGTGTGATCTGCCGGTCAATCTAGCGTTTTTCTATCCGTGCAGACCTAAAAACTTATTTTGAAGTCAACTTTACTTGTAACATATATAAGAACTAATAAGGACTAATAAGGATGATTAGTTATATAGTGGATCGATTTTCAACTTGAGATCAAGGGCTGATTCCCAACCTATCCACCGGGGAATCGAATCCAACTTCTTGCAAGCTGTTTGCTCTCTCTCCTCTCTTCCTCTCCAGGTGGGAGAGAATTTGCTATCAGTAATCCCCTTCCAATCGTGACAACAGCCCAGCCTTAGCCTAGATACTTCCTCCTTGGCTCAATTCAAGCTTCAAAAGAAGAGATTTGCCGATATAAGAAAAAACAAAAGGAAAGAAAAATGGAAATAATTAAAAAACCAAGAAATTTACCTCATTTTCATGTGCAAAGAAGAGGGGTTTTCTTGCGTGACGATGGCAATGAGCAAGGGAGACGATTGTGGAGACTAGCATCGAGTGGTGAGTGCGAGAGAGAAGAATTGAGGGCATCTCAAGCCACGAGAGGTTGAGCAAGTAACTGACCAGAGAGATATGAATTAAGGGAGATGAAGACTTGAGCCCTAATTTTTGTTTTAGGGTAGTTGATTTTGCTAGTCAACCGAGAACCCACATGGACCAGTTTCTATGGGAACTGGCCAAGATCGGCTGCATACCTCTAAAAACTAGAGAGAGAAACTCAGAATTTGTAATTACATTTTTGAGTGAGTATAAATGAGGGGAATAAGACTCCTATTTATATAAGAATCCTTCTTATTACAATCGTTGATCTTGGACCCAACCTAACGGTGGAGATTGATGAGAAATTTCTAGAATACAAAAGGTATATTTTCCATTGTACTCCGGAAGAATACTTTAAAATGCCCTCACGAATATTCTAGAGTACTTAAGAAAAGTCCTTAAAAGCTTCAATGTTCACCCGATTATTTTGGATAATTTCTCATTACATTTGCCTCGAAAACGTCCAACCATTATACTTGACACATGGATTTGCACCCTTGCATTTCCTTCTTCACATGTTTTCTTAGTTGATGAGGTGTAACTCCATTAGCCTTTTCCATCGATTACTACGAGTGTGAAAGCATGCGATCGATTACAAAGCAACCTGGGACTTATTTTTGAAATGAAGTTGGTAGATATTTTTGAAGCGGAGGACAGGGAGTAGTTTTAAGGTGGTTTGTGTTATAATTCGCAGTTATTTAATGCAGGAGCAGTGAGGAAAGGATTTTTTCCCCTTTTGTTCGAATGGTAATGAGGTAATTGACACTTTTGACAAAATCCATTAGTGCTTTAGATTACATTTGGTAGTCCAGATTTGAGTCTGGATAGGATCAAAAATTTATCCTCTAACGTTTAGCAATGTTTTGCAATCCGAATATACCGGGATAGAAATGCTAAATAAGAAATCTAGGGGAGTGATGGGATAAATCTGGATTGGATAAAAAAAAATTCAAATAATCTTAATAAAAACTTGTTATCTTCCAACATGGAGTGATAAGAGATGGATCGAATTTTGCTTAGCCGATCATTGCGTAAGGACCATTGTCACAAGAGCCGATCGTCGTCACTTCTGACCACTGCATGATTGTCTTTACCTCCAACCACTACCAATCGTGTTTTGACGGCTGATGGTAAAAAGAGTATGAAGACTGTCGTTGCGGCCTCCCTGTGTGACGTAGATAGGGGGTTGTGAATCTCACATGAGGTTTGATTGGCAACATGTGGAAGTCGACCGATAGGACAACGGATGGGACAACAAACTCAGGACACCACGAGGAGTGTTGGAAGTGCCTGGTGGTGGATGAAACAACTAGATATGATGGAGGATTTTAAAAAGTTTTCAATTCTATAGTAATTCTATATGGTTGGGTTTGTTGTGAATTGGATAATATTTGGAGGATTTCTAATCCCATCTCATCCCCCATCCTAATTCGAATGCGGATGACCAAATGCAACCTTAGGCACTGTTTAGTAGTCAGGATATAGATAAATTTATAATATCCCGTATTTGGTAGTACCCAGGATAGGATAGAAATGGATATAAGAGGGATATGGTTCATATAAAAGTATCCCTTAAGAATGTTGGATAAATGTAGACAAGATTTCTTATATTCATGACATAAAAGCAATTTTTCTCAAATAACAACTTCTTAAACTTAAAAATTAAAATAATATTTGGATTAATATAAAAGAGAAAATTCAAATAACGAAAAAATAATGGACAATTTTCATGTTTTATTTATTCCTACTTTTATTTGTATATTTGATTTTTTCTATTATATAATATATATTCTATATACATATATCAGTATCTGTTTTTATTAAATACTTTAGGTATATTTTAGTCTATTTTATTATTTCATAATTTTTTTTATTAAGGAATGATGAAGGGTGCTAAAGAAGAGAGGAGAAATAATTAAAAAAATAAGTAAATAAAAATGAAGAAGAAGAACCCCAATTTTAAATGAACAAATTTAAACTTAAAATGGTTTTTTTTTTCTAATTCACTCTGTTTCTTTCTTCTCCTTATTTCTAGTTCATGTTGAAGTTTCATGACTCCTTCATGTTTCTTTTTTGATATCAAGCTCCACAAAAATGACGAAAAGAATTAAGATTCCTTCATCTCTATAACTCTTTGGTTCACGTAAAAAATCCACAAGAGCAGCAAAATAGTCATAATTCATGTTTTCCGTAGTCTTGGGGTTCATGTCGAAGTTTCATGAAAGTGGTTAATAATCGTATTCTCTCTTTTTAACTATATTTGGCCTTAGTTGATGGATCTTCCTTGTCAAAGTTAGCTTGTTTGCATTTATTGTCATTGTTGAGCCTGTAGCTTTGGAATGCCGCAATGAATTCTTTTTCTATTTAAGATGTAGATAATATAATCATCATGAATTAATTGATGAAGGTTATTTCTTTTGTGCATTTGTGATCTTTTTAGCAGTAAATTATAAGATATTCTTACCATCTCTATTCATGCATTTTTTAGTTCATTTACATTCATATTGTTGACACATAAAATTTGGCCGTCATATTTAGTCAATAATTGCATAAAAAGTTAGGGGTTGATCTAACCTCTAAAAAAAAAAAATAGATTTAATTCATAGTTCATATATGCATCATGGGGGAATCATACAGCTCGAGTGCGGTGTTACCATGTAGTATCACACGTGTGATCGGAAGGATTTCATAAAGATATAATTGGCATGGCAAGTTCAAATTTGAGCTGAATACCTTGTTGATAAGATTTGATTTCCAATGATATTCGGCAATTATCAATTCAAGTCTATTAATTGATTTTCAAGAGATAGATTAGGATCGAATAGTTCCAAAATCAAATCAAAATAGGAGAATCGAAAGGATGAAGGCTTTTAGAGATAATAACTATTAGCATTGAGGCGACCTCGTGAGTTTCAAGTAGGAAAGTCCGATCGGATGAGGATTGAATAGAATAAACTTTATCCCTAAAAATTCTCATCACTAAGGGTAAAGCTACTCCATGAAAGGGGACCTAAGGTTGCCTCGATGTGGGAGTCTTTTCGGGGAGCAAGAAAAACAGGGAAAAGGCAACACCCCCAGGAGAAAAGAGAGGTTCACATTCTGCACGGAGAAAAAAAGGAGAGAGAGAGAGAGAGAGCCAAGCAATGGAAGTTTGGTGGAAAAGAAGGGCTTTGACCATCGCCTCAAAAGAGGTGTCCTTCGTGAGACCGACGCGTAGAAGAAATCGATCTTGAAGAGGAGACAACTTCACCAACACTTCCATTACCGAAGTCCACCAATCCGCGGCCCGCCGTTGCTGCTACTGCATCGCTTTAACCCTCCATCGCGACAAGCCCAGCTGAGACGACCTGCTGCTGTTGCACCGCCCGGTGGGACGCCGAGCTTATCTGCTGCGGACGACCACTGAGAAGCCACCACGAGCAATCTTTGTCGTGAACCCATCACCATCGAGCCACCTCACCGTGAGCAGCCCTTTCACAAGCGTAGCCACCCTACCCTGAATCGCCAGCATCGGCCGCCACCACGATCCACTTACTGGCTTGAATTTGAAAACAACATCCACAAATTAGGAAACATTCATTATCCTTAAACTTCACTGCCTATTTTAATCGATTGTTATTTGATTTTGATATTATTGAGATTTTAGACATTGCCAGATAGGATTTCAATGGCAAGAAAAAATCATTATATCTGTAGGAATTTAGATAATTTTTTAATTATTTTGATTTTTCATGCAAAATAATTGTTAATTTCATTTGAATCATTATAGTTATTAATTCCGTAA
This sequence comes from Corymbia citriodora subsp. variegata, assembly GCA_014858505.1. Lineage (NCBI taxonomy): Eukaryota > Viridiplantae > Streptophyta > Magnoliopsida > Myrtales > Myrtaceae > Corymbia > Corymbia citriodora. Next base: position 18,464,377 of record CM026413.1, on the reverse strand, counting down.
GGTTTCAGATCATTAATAATTATTTTGATTTTTCCTACAAAATAATTGTTAATTTTTATTTACATTATTGTAATTATTAATTTGATTAGTGAGACTTCGGATCATTTTTTAAATTATATTGATTTTCTTGTGTGTTGGTAATGATTAGGTCTAAAATAATTGTTAATTCAATTTGTGAGATGATGGATTATTTTTTAAATCATCTTAATCATTTATTTGAAATCTCGATATCTAATCAACTCACTTGAGTAAAAAATCTCTCATAGATAGAAAATCATTTGCATTAGGTCACAATAGATATATTGTTTATTAAACCATGAACTAGATATGAAAATACTCAATTTTATTATTACGATTCATCAAATAGTGAATATGATATAGCATAATCCCTAGATTTCTTATATATTTCTTATCAAATTGTCCAAAAAGTTTTAAGCTATTGTATTTTTCTTCTAAACTTTTTTTTTCAATTTTGCCAATTGAGTCATAAACCTTTTTATCTAGTTCATAGATTTCTTATCTTATTTTATTGGGGAAAGTACAGGTTGTGTCAAAAGTTGATACGGAGGGACACTTAAGTGCCAAAACTTACAAATGGTACACTTAAGTGCCACTTTTTGGCACTTTTAAAAGCTTCTTCTACACATTTAGGTACAACCTAGAATAGGAAATAGCTAATAGTTAGGACTCATTAAAAAAAAAAAGAAATGGATAATCATCCACTCACGGAAAAGCCATTCTCGTACCAGGTACTAATATCTTTTTAACGTATAATTAGATCGGGTAATCAGTCAAATTAAGAAATTATGAACAGAAGCTCGTTGCTTTTTCTTTCTTTATAATTAATTGAGGTCATAGGACTCTATTTTGCCTACGTGGCTTGCTGGAAATTGAAACGATGAAAAATCAACGCAAAATGACATCGTTTTTGCGCTGATGTGGATTTTTAAAATTATTAATTAAATAATATTAAATAATTTAAAAAATAAAATATTTTAAAATTGATTAATTTAAAAAAAAAAGGGGAGGGAAATCGGCGAGGGCTGTGCAGTCCTCGCCGTTGCCGCCCCACCATTGCCGGGAAGGGCCGATGACGCAGGCTGGTCGGGGCTCGGCGACCCCGGCCGACCCTTGCCCACTATCGCCAGCCCTTCTCGGCGACAGTGGGGCGGCGACGGCGGTGGCGGTGGCGGTGAGGGCTGCACAGCCCTCGCCGATTTCCCCTTTCCCTTTTTTTTTTTTTTTATAAATAAAATCAATTTTAATTTTTTTAAAATATGATGTGGACTTTAAAATCTGACGTGGACAATTTTTTTTATTAAAATTGCCACGTGAAGTTTTTTATTTTGAAAAAAATGCTCCGTCAGTAAATGAAGTTGCCGGAAAATGGACACGTGGTAATTTGGCTGGATTTGGAACTTAAGTGATCCATTTTGCTTTGATTTTAACACTTAAGTGTATCGTTTGTAACTTTTAGCACTTAAGTGTCCATCCGTGTCAACTTTTGGCACTCTTGGGGTTTGTCTGTCTATTTTATCCGAGAAAATTGTTAGAAAAGTTTTAAAAGTTTTAAACTCACTGTACTTTTGTCACTTTAGTTCGAAACTTTTCAATTTTACTAATTGAGTTATAAACCTTTGTGAGCTCGTCCAACCAATTTTGGCTTGAGTTCGCTAACGTAGATGCCAATGTTAACATGGACAAAATTTATTAAATCTTTAATATTTTTTTTGAATGTTTTATAAATTTTATAAATTTTATAAATTTTTTTCCCTCTCTTCTTCCTTTGTTGGTCGCCTAGCATGGTAGAGGCTTTGATTGGTGAGGATTGGCCTTGCTAAATCTTGATGAGGGTGGCGACCTTGCATGAAGCTACTGGTGAGGTCGCCCTAGCTTAGGGAAGCTTTGCTTGCGGTCGGCAAGGTCACTCTTTGCTTGCGGTCGGCAAGGTCACTCCTTGCCTGCTTTGTCACCCCTTGCCTGCTTCAAGTGAAACATGGACAACATTTATTAAATCTTTAATATTTGTTTTGAATGTTTTATAAACTTTTTTAATTTTTTTGAAATTTTTTTCTCTCTCTTCTTTTGTTGGTCGCCTAGCATTCGGTGACTAGGACCTTGCTAAATCTTGATGAGGGCGACCTTGCATGAAACTGGTGAGGTCAACCTTTGCCTTCACTTGAAGTAGAGGGGTGACTTTGCCAATCGCAAGCAAAGCTTCCCTAAGCCAGGTTGACCCTCGTTGGAGGTCAGCGAGGTTGCCCCTCATCAATTTCTGATGAAAATTAGATTGAGTTTAGTCATTTGAATTTTTAATCAAGATAAGGTTGGATAAAATAAAGAAAATTATCCAAAAAGCCTTAAATCTATTGCACTTCTGTTAATTTAATCTTAAACTAAATTTTGGTTAGAATTGGATTGACAAAAATATAATAGGGTTAGCATAATAGTCGGTCTAATTTCTTTACCGTTGAACTTCTTTCTTTGCTATTGGTCATCCATCATAAGGGTAATGTCTTCTAGTTGTTGCATACGGTTCCTTTGTTTATACATTACAATTCGATGATCTTTTTTGATATGCACAGATGAATGTACTACATCTTTATAGGTTAGGAAAGCTTTGACTGGTGTTGATTTTGAAAGCATAAAAGAGTCTTGCTGCAATCATCACAATCATTGAAGATATCAGCAAATTTGTCACAATCGATGACATCAATCCTTCTAATTAACAACGATACATATGTGTTTTGTTAGCGTGGCCTGAAATGTCCACTACAAATAACAAAGACAAGGGAGAATCAGGAAAGAAGATATCATTACTATTTGAAATACATGATTGGGGAAAGTTGTGGTTTTTCATTTATTTGGGTTGATGTGGAAATTAGTTTATTGACAAGAAGTGTGCCAAAATTTTCTCATTGAAACAATGCCAAAGAAAAACCAATGTAAACCCATAATGAGGATGCTGACAATTTGATAGATGTAGAAGTTAAAGCTCTTAAGGCACAACTAAAATGTGTCAACAAGATACTAGAGAGCTAAAAAGACAAAATTTGACATTGAAGATAATGTTGGTATTGATACTTAAATTTTGATGATTCGATCATTCATTTATTACATAGAAAATTATAAATTTTTAATCCCTAAAAAAATATTATAATTAAATTGCATAGCATATAGTTTTAAAAGCATTTATTAGTTTATATTCTCCATTAATTACATTAGCATCGGATTAGCGGTGGACGGTTTTGAGCTTAAAATTGAGCAAATTGAGCCCACACAAGGGGGCCAAAATTCAGCTAAGGCTAGGAGACTAGGTGGCCAAAAATCACATGGGAAAGGGGCTTTAATTGGCACGATTTGAGCTTAATCCAGTCTATTGAGAGTTTACAAAGAGACAAGACTTAGGTTATTAGAGTCCATCACATTAAAAGGCTTAAGTTAAGCTTATAATATTGAGGTTAACCTAGGTTTTGCACTATATAAATATGTTTATGCCTCACATATTGGAGGTCGGCAATCACAATTTTCATAGCACATAGAATAAAACACGTGAGAAAAAGGAATAGAGAGAAAGGAGAAAAAGTGTCCCATGGCCAGACACCCTTGGCTGCGGATCCTCCTCAATGCCACTTGTTGCCGCACCTCCCCACCGTCCCTGCTGCTGGCCACGACCACCAGCAGTACACCGACTATGCGACGTTGCTCGTACTTCAGCCGTGGAAACCCAGCAACACCAGCTAGTCCGATGACTGCCTTTGTGCCCGCACCCAACTGCTATGCCAAGACATCCTTGGAATCCAGCAAACATCAAAACAATCCCGGTAGCCCCTTCATCTCCAACGCTCCTCTTCCAGGCGATTCCAGTGATCAATTTGAGGCCGATCGAGCAGAATATTGATATGCTTACAAAGATAAACATGCCCGCGTCTTGGAAAGAGGATATTTGCAATACAAAGGAAGCGATGAGGGGGAGCAAATATTGTGAGGTGGGAGCCAATAAAAGTCAGAGAAGCGACAAGGAATCCACGGATCGAGGATGACTTCTCGGGTGAACGCTTGAGTGAGAATTCGCTGTGTGAGTGGCTTCTTGAGTGGGTGAAAAAGAATAAAAATTACATAGGGCCCGCGATCAGAAGAAGCTCACGGCCAGAGGACGTCCACGATACTGAACGACCACATAAAGAGATTTACTGGAGAATTCGGTAGCTACAACATATTATCCAATCCCCATCCAGTGAGGCCTTTCAGCGCTCTCGCTAACGTTCTCAGTTGGTCGCCGAGCATCATCATGGAAGCCATCAAGTGGAATCCTCATGGTCCGACTGTGACATCCCTTCGAGATTGAGCCGCTGTCCCCGAAGTGAGCCACTCCTGCGCTGCTCGCAAAGCGCTACTGCTGCACCTGACAACGAGTTGCTGTCCCATTGAGCTGGCTGCGTCGTCCTACTGATGACCTACCTCATCTCCAACGCTCCTCTTCCAGGCGATTCCAGCGATCAATTTGAGGCCGATCGAGCAGAATATTGATATGCTTACAAAGATAAACATGCCCGCGTCTTGGAAAGAGGATATCTGCAATACAAAGGAAGCGATGAGAGGGAGCAAATATTGTGAGGTGGGAGCCAATACAAATCAGAGAAGCGACAAGGAATCCACGGATCGAGGATGACTTCTCTGGTGAACGCTTGAGTGAGAATTCGCTGTGTGAGTGGCTTCTTGAGTGGGTGAAAAAGAATAAAAACTACGTAGGGCCCACGATTGGAAGAAGCTCACGGCCAAAGGACGTCCACGATACTGAACGACACATAAAGAGATTTACTAGAGAATTCGGCAGCTACAACATATTATCCGATCCCCATCCAGTGAGGCCTTTCAGTGCTCTCGCTAACGTTCTCAGTTGGTCACCGAGCATCATCGTGGAAGTCATCAAGTGGAATCCTCACGGCCCGACCGTGACATCTAGGGGTGATTGGGTCCAGGGTGGGTAGGGTTTAGACCTGGACCTTGTATCCGACCCTGTTATGCACCTGACTAGGGGTGATTGGGTCCAGGGTGGGTAGGGTTTAGACCTGGACCTTGTATCCGACCCGGGAACAGGGTCAACCCTATTTTCATTGGAACATGTTTTGCAATCATTTAATATTCTATACAGCTTCGAATTTTACATTAATTAGCGAAAAAACAATGACGTAATTCTCCTAACATTATAAGACAAAGCAAAAATCCTAAGAATGCATAAGTATTAGCAACAAATATGGATATAATATTAGTCTCATTCTCACAAATACTTCTAATATAACCTAATGTGCTTACTTATGTGTATGCAATGGAGCTCTTATTAAGATGACATTTTTCTTGAGTTGGACTGAGAATTAATGCTACAATAGTTAGTAGCATTTGTTCTGCAACTATAGTAATAGTTGAAAGTGAGATCATTAAAAAAAATAAAAATTCATGAGAACAGTTCTTTTTAACAATTCTTTCAAAACAATTCTCTTTTAACTTGATTTTGAGAACATCTTTCTTTTTTAACATTTCTTCAAAGACAGAAATTCAAAAGCATTATATAGAGAGATGATTTTTTTTTTTAACAGAGTAAAAACTGGTTCCAAAACCGATCCGATTCTGGGTGGGTCTTTTCTTGGACCCTGTTCCTGGACCGATTTCAACTGGTTCCCAAAAACTGGAACCTGTACCCGGACCGGTTTAACCGGGAATCGGTTCCCGACCCTATTTTTCGAGTGGTCTGGTCCGAATTCCGGGTAAACCCGGTCCGGTTGCACATCCCTACACCTGACAACGAGTTGTTGTCCCATTGAGTTGGCTGCGTCGTCCTACTGATGACCTGTCTCACTGTGCCTGTTGCCGCCTCCGCCGCCAATCCGATCTTGACCCCAAGACATCTTGTCATTGTTTGCAGGTTCATTAGTTGAGTTCTTGGCTGTGCCAAGCTCCCTGACCCAATGGTTAGCATTGGCCACCGCCACCACTCACTGCACCTGAAGACGAATTGCTGTCCCGCTGAGCTAGCTGTGCAGCTGTGTCGTCCTACCAATCAACTGCCTCGCCATGTCTGTTGTTGCTGATGCTGCCAATCCTTTCCCAACCCCAAGACGTCTTGTCATTTTTTTTCGGGTTCATTAGTTGAGTTCTTGGCTATGCTAAGCTCACTCACCCAACAGCTAGCATTGGCCCCGAGTCTCTTGTCACTACTGGCGCCATTGATGCCGCTTGCCGCCGCCCTTCACAATCGAGTAGCTGATTGAGATCTTGGTCCGATTGCGTTTAAGCCAAATTCGGGAAGCGAATTTTCAAATTAGGTGAATTCGTTATCTTTATCTATTTTGAAATATTTACTTGCCTTCTCTGAGCGATTGATATATCTTGATAAATATTTCATCAAATAAAGTATATCCACAAAATCCTAAGAAATACTCCAAATTAGGAAACTTTCAACACACATATACAGTCATTTGATTTCTAGTTGTGAGATAAGTTACCCAGCGGGCTGGAAAATCTTCCATTTTATCCATAATCAATTGTATACGATTATAATTTTTTTTTATATCCAGGATTCGGCCTGGCTCAACTTTACAGGAGCGCACGGCCTCTTTGGGCCGGGTAGGCCCAATGACGACCATCGACCATACCTAGAGGGGAGCTAGCCCAGGAACTCACCACTAGGGCCCTCTGCTTAAGATGTGTTAGCAGTTGTAGAGTTTCGACCTTGGGACCTATGCGATGAAGTGCTCAAATCCGAACCAACTTAGCTGCCCATCGGTGGGTGTTGTATACGATTGTTGATTTACTCGTTTTTCAAATTTGAGCGGATAAACTTTCATCAATATCTATGACTATATGATCGTTGGTTTATTTCATTACCAAATTTAAAGATAATATAGGTTTATGAATTGTATTATTTAACCAAATATTTATCCATTGTTTGATTGCTTTCCTTAAAAGGAAAACCCAAGAAACACATTTGAATTGGATTCGATTCTATAATGCTGCTTACTTTGGACCAGATTGCATGTTTGATTTTGGCAATTTCTTTATTCAGAATTTTTTAATAAAATTCCAAAAAGACATTAGGTTTCCTATCTTATAAAAGATTGCATGTTTAAAGTACTAGGATTTTCAATTTCATATTTTAATTAAAATCATGCGCATTTTACATAGGATTAGTTCGAATATCACGCATCATTTAGTAAATTGCATGTTTAGGATTGGTTGAATTAAAATGCGTGACATATTATGATAGTTGCACTTAATATTTTCCTGTCATTAAATTATATCATTTAATTAATATCTCATGACATATAGTTTTGCATAATTAATTAATTTAATTGTATGTTGCATATCATGTTAGTATAGACACTTTGTATGTCATTGCATTTGCATTGCATATAGTTTTTAGGTTTCATTAAATAAGTGAAAATTCAAAAAATTGAATGACTATTCAATAAGTGAAAATTCAAAAAATTGAATGACTATTCGTTAATTAAAATAATATTTAGGGTTATTGATGTGATTTTTGATCTAACATTGCATATGTTTTCGTTACTTTGAGATAAACCTTGCAATTTATTTATGGCTTTATTGGGTTTTGAATTGGTGGTTTGTGTACCTATATGGTCACCCACATGTTAGGAGGTAATAAAATGAATCCAAACTGCTTGCCAAACATTTTTTCATAAAAATAATGGTAGCGAAATAGCATTAGAGAAATCTGCTGTAACCAAGTCCTCATACGCAACATTTCTGGCTATAAGAATAAAGTCTTCTTCCCAATATTTTATTTGTGTTTCTAATTAATCCACCATAAATTGATTAGTGACAACTCTTGAATAAAAATGGTTTGCATGTTAAGAACTTAAATATTAAGTTGCAAATTAATATGGGCTTAGGAGAGCTCAAGTTAAGCATAAGATTAATAATCAATTAGTTAAATATTAGATGGTGCACTTGCGGAGGGTGAGGTCACAACAATGGTTGTCATGGGTGTTTATAGTAATTCTAAGAAATATGTTACATGGAAAATTAAAGATAAATGATGTAATGAGCTTGTTGTAAGGTGTGTTCATACCAATTGTGTTATACAATCTATTTTAGTAGATGTTTTTAACATGCTTTGTATTTGTTGATATGGAGTATGAACATGAATGAAGTGCAAGTTATTTGCAATATCCTTTGTTTTATATGCAATATGTTTCTAAACCTCAATATTATTGACATATAATTTATGCTATTATGTTTTACTAATATGACTAAAGAAGCACTTATCCATTTAGTATAAAAGAGCAAATAATGGTATAGCAATGAACATGGAGATGATATTATGAAATATGGTCTGAATGTGATTGAAAAAAAAAAAATACAATCCCATTACTTTATGAACAAACAACTGCAATATATTAAACGGGCAAATGACATGTGTACAAACCCGTTATATTGCAATAAGAGAGGGTTCATAAACACTATACTTCAATGCTCCCAATTGCTATACAAATAGCCATCCAAGACACAAAAAGAAAATACATCTACAAGCCTACTTCACTACTCATCATTGATAAAATGAACAAATGAATCAATACTACTTCATTGAACTATTATCACAAAAAATATTGCCACAACATGTCAATACTAAATCCATCCCCACATCCAATGATTTTGCATCTTCAAGTAACTTTTGGCACTTGTACTCTTAACTTGGATAGGAGAGTTCACATTAGTTAGGCCATTACTATTGCCATTTGCACTTTTACCTATACATCTCTAAACCTTTAAATAGTATATTTGTTTAAAGTGTTTTGATGAAGCGAATATGACATAATAAAAATGGAAGTACTAATTGAAAATTTTTCCTTTCGTGAAGCTTTTGACCAAATTTTCTTAATTGGGCATGTCAAATTGTTGTGTTTCATCTTTGAAAAAGTTTGAGATGTCATCTTCATGTTTATCCTAAAGATCTTAGTTTTACTTGTTACTTCATCTTCCTCCATTGATTTTTTTTATATAAGTCTATCGAGCTGCACCTTGACTAGAAATGGTTTACATGGTTTTTTATTAGTCTTTTTCCAAAATTTCTCTCATCGAATTGGCATCATTTTGTTCTCATATGTAGCTTATAACTTATCCTTATTATAACACTCATCAACATAGTTATATGCATTTTATTGCCTATAGAGCAAAGATAGTATGAGGATAAAAGATTTTAATAAGTTGCCATATTTTACAAGAGTTCTCTCTTGAATACATCCACCACATATTTCTCACCCTTATATATTGCCATATATTTGTATTATAATTCCATATTACTTGATGGTATATCGCATTAAACTCATTTTTCTTCTAATTTCTTATGAATCTTAGATCATATTCTCTTCTCCACTCAGCACATGAATTCCTTCGTGCATGCATCCTTATCTTTATTATTATCCGCATTTCTTCCAATTTATTATAAATGGACTTACACTAAGCATGCATGATTCTTCCATTAAATGACTTGCATAAATTGTTAACAATGTCACATTTCATGTTAGTGGTAAAAATAATTCCTAAATCAATGCTTTGGTTTTGTTTGAATCAAGTTATGATATACAATAATACTATTTTTTTTAATACTTGAGAGTATTTGTCATACTCTATCATAGCACTGCTCTTAACATACTATCAAAACAATAGTATCTATATCCCTTTATATTTATTATCAGATTGACATAAATGTGTTTGACACATACTCTTTGCTTAGCTCTAAGCAGCAACTCAATCACAACTTGTACAATGCCTTGCAAAAGATGATTATAATGTAAAACATATGTTACATGTGTGACTATTTAAATGATATAACAAATAAAAATCAAATAAGAAACCTACAATTTTTTGTAATACACTTGATTTCATCCATATGTATTCAAACTATTGAGATTATACATTAAGTTTATTAAGAATCACGTTTAGGTGTTGCTACTTTCAACTTTAATAACTGTGAATGCAATTAGAAATATCCAATTGTTTACATTCCTTCCAACAACATAAAAGATCTGATGTTGACAAATTCCCTTCAAGAAGCAACTATCTAATTTTATAACTTTTCTACATCCACTAAGGAACCCTTTTTTAAAAGTAGCAAAATGGATGTATATTCTCTTAAACAATACCTTAAATTGCATATCAGGCTTTTCAACTTTCAATGTAATAGTAATTCCAGGATTTTTCTTCCTAGACTCATTTACATAATCCACAGTTTCACATATTCCTTCTTATGGTTTCCCATCAAGATTTTATAAATAAATAACTTAGCTTTCGTACTTTGAATTATTCTTACATCTAAGTGTAACTATTCATTATTTAGTTACTCGAAACTAATAGTTTTAATAGCTGGTATTGTTCTTATTATTAGAAAATGGTGCGTTGCTAGCCAAAAACTTGTAAAATCATATCTTCTCTATTTGCATCAACCCCAAATTCTTATATGTATTTGTTTCATAGTATTCTGTCTTGTAACTAGCCTTAACATCAATTATATTATCGACATCAATGGATGTATTAATATCGAGGATGGTTACCCCATAATTAGATCCCTTGTGATTCTCTTACAAAACTCTGTCATATTCTTCCTTATTTATAAAAGCTTCTCATCATTAATATCATTAACATCAATCAAGAATTTTATATTGCCAAGGAAGTCTATCTTATTATTCATTAATATCATTAATATAACCACTTTTATCAACTAAGTCATCGGGATTTAAATTACTGTTATGCTCAACGATTGTTTCATTAGCATAATTAATATCGTCATGAGCATCCTTATCAACCTTCTAACCAATACCCTCACACTTGAACTAGCTCCACCACCTTTGCTCATATCTTACCAATCTCTCAACCAATACTCTCACTTGGACTAACACCCTCACCTTCACTTACACCTATATTGGTACCCTAACCATCACCCTTAGTTACCTCGTCAGTTATAAAATTTTCTCCATATATCTCAATAAACTTATGATACAAATCATTAAAAACTAAATTGATAACATTGGTCTCATTCAATATATATCTCCACCCATTTTCTAGAAACTTTTCAGGATATTTAAAATAAAGCCTTTCAAATTTACGAGTGTCGAATACCCTAAGTACCAAAACTTATCATGGGGAGACACTTAAGTGCCAAAAATTTGGAAATATATACTTAAGTATAAAAATCGAAGAAAAATAGATCACTTAAATGCCGATAGTAAGAAATTTGGGTCAAACAGCTGACATGGCATTTTTTCGATGAGTTGTTGTATTTTTAGTACTAATATGGTTAGATAACCAAAAACAATGTTAGTTTAGCACTGACATGGTTTTTAATATAAATATTAAATAAATAAAATAGAATGCTAAATTAAGAAAAAAGACTGCAGTACGTTTTTGGTGAGGGCTTGCACGGCCTTTGTTGCTGTCACCCCACAGTTGATGGGAAGGATCGACACTAGTTGGGCAAGGGTTGTTGGGCCTTGCCTTCACTGTACACGTTCTACAATTCCTTATTTATTTATTTATGTAATATATATTAAAATCTAAATATGAGGCAAAACGATGTTGTTTTGGTTCTTCTTTGCTGCTATCATTTTGCTTCTTCTTTACTACTCAACTTTCCAATGAGCTATGTAAGTGACTTATATTGTTAAAAGTAAGCTACATCAAATTTTCAATGCTCTTGGCTTGACTTAGCACTTAAATGTCCTAATTTTTAAAAATAACACTTAACTCTATCTTTCAAGACTTTTGGCACTTAAGTGTTATTTTGTGTCAGATTTTGGCACTGGCGTTATGCTTTTGCCTCAAATTTACTATTTACCCCCATTCTCGATGTCTCTAATGAAACTTTCATAGCTCTTTAAATTAATATCAACTTTTACTAAATTAATCTTCCCCAACATATTTAAGCATTTGGGTGACCATAAAATTTTTAGCATGAAAAAGGTAGACCCATATTGACTTGGCGCTCATCTTGATCGTGCACAAAAAATGCAATGCATATTATAAGCATTCACATAATGGAAAGTTTGACTTGATTAGAATGTTACAAATATGTGGAGATTTTGACTTGAGCATAAGTGTTGATTTTTTTGCATCTCATAGTATTCTCCAATGGTTCAACCTTTTATTATACATTCTTATTTAATGAATCCAAATGACAAATGCTAAATCTTCTCATTTTAGTGCTAAAATCGATGTGTTTAATCTCCCACTATAAAGGCTAACAAAGGTTAAGTATTCTCATTCCTTTTGTGATATAAGGTATGTGATAGTGGCTATTAAGGTTTAGAAATCATGCAAGAATATTTATTTTCCAACCAGTAATAGCACACACGAAGAAATGAGGCAAATGGATTATATAAATTAAGATAAGGACGATACACTCATTTTAAGATCACGAGATCATGATGTGATCAATTTGTGCAGAGCTATATACTTTTAAAAGTTAATTGAGTAAAAGGTTTTGTTTGGAGTTTGTGTGAGAAAATGACTCAAGTATAATAAATGGTTTTGTTTGGAGTCCGTATGAGAAAATGACTCAAGTACATATAACCATTTCCTTAAGGGATGAATAGTAAAGTTGCATTTTTCATTTGTTTGAGATTCTTTGGTGCATAAGTTATAGAAGAATATAATTACAAAAGTTATCGTAAGCTTTATTATATGCTTTCACAATGCAATACACATGTTGCTATATTTTTTAGTATTCTCTCGTGGAATGATAGTCTATTGGCTTAATTCTTATTTAACATCAAATCTAGCTTAGCGACGCCTTTAAAAGTATATAGTACCACACAAATTCTAGTAAGTCTTCTTCTTTCATTACTTTGATGTTTTTTATTATGGTTCTGAAAGGACTTTTGAGATTGACTCAAACAATGTATTTCATGAACTCTAATGGTTCATAGAACCCTACTAACGAATCAAAGCAAGCTCGAAATATCGATTACCATATTGCAAAGGTATGGCTATAATAAAAAAAAAATCCTTAATCTGGGTGTTGAAGATTTACCTCCTGTAGATATATATTTATAAGAAAGTAGTTTCATTTTTGTTTTAAAGGTTGAGTTCTTTATAGGAAGTTACGTTAATTCATTTTAAGTGTTGTCATGGTTGAGATGATACCTTTTGGTTGTCTTTTGTTAACTTTAAAACCACAATGTAGAGTTGTTGTATTTGCTCAACACTTATTGATAACACAATCAAATTGCGACTACTTAACTTTTTTTGTTTGATTATATTGTGATGGACAAATCATGTTTGGTTGTGAGTGAATTGAGTCTTCGCAATTTGGGCAAATCAGATTTGGTTGTAGTGAACAAAGGCATCTGGTGAAAGGAAGCTTGATTAACAAATGTGATTGATAGAAAAATGACTTGGCTTGGGGAAATGGCAATAATAGATCGAATATATCAAAAAAATTGTGAGAATTTCGGACAAGATTAAACTAGGGTTCATCTGATTGAGTAAAGATGATTTGGGTGAGAATTCTCTAACAAGCCTAATGTCGTTTGGGACTTCTTTAAGTTTTTTTTAAGAAGTCCTTTTTCTCTTTGGTAGCCATGCCAGTTTTAGTAGCACTAGGTAGCACTAACTAAAATTTCATATTGGACTTTTCTTATTATTACTAGCTAGATGTACTAAATTGGTGCAAATGCAAAATGTTTAGTACTAAATTAGAAAAATTAAAAAGTTTTAGATGAATTTGCACAAATGCAATAGATTTAGGACATTTTTGGTAATTTTATCACTTTATCTTGGATATCCCAATCTTTAATTTGTAAAAATAGTGTGATCTCCCGAGGCTTACTTGTCTTCCTTAGCCTAAATAGGTTTATGGTAGCTTTATTATAATATACATTAAATAATGAAAACATGAGAAACCAAATTGAGATAGGCTTGAGGAAGGAGTAAACACTTCTGATGGGTTTTTATAAAACATGTTGGGCCAAACTCAACTTGTAAAAGAAGGGCCCATAAGAGAGGGCAGTTATTTTTTGAGTAAAATAAACTGCTGTATGAAACAAAACATACGTTTCCTCGGTCTTTTTGAACTACAATAAATTCTCTCTCAAGAATGGAACTCAAAGGCTACAATTTATCCCTCTCGACACTGCAACAAGTACTTAATCCATGACAAATAAGATATGTTTGTCTTAGTGATGTGCCTTTCAATTGGTGTTCCATGTATTCTTAGGCCCGTTTCCATGTTTGCTGTTGGTATTCAATTATTTGAGTATCTATTTGTTTTTAAAAAATTTGTATCATTGATTGGTATCATAGCTTAATGTTGGTGCTTCCGAATCTTTATTGTTGTTTATAATTGATTTTATTGCTGGAATTTGAGTAACAATGCCAATAAACGTTAGAGGGTAGAAATTCTAACACCTGACGTACTATTCACCCCCCTTTTGGTTTTTTTAAGTACATCAAAATTTGTTTTTGAAAGTGTGGGGTCGTAGTTTTCATCAAGACGAGAAAAATGAGTGGTTGCACATCACTGGAGGTGGTCGAATGCGCCACCATATATGATTGAAAGGAACCTTGGTCATCGACATATGCCCCTAGGTGTGTGCGGCATGTGTGTGGCGATCGCTGGTGAGTGTGCAGCACGCACTTGCATAGGCAATTCCTATTTTACCCTCAACACTTTTCATAATATTACTATTTTGCCCCTTGGTTGACTTGTTGACTTGACTCGATCTTTATTGATTGTTGACCGATCGTTGATCGGTTTGACTGACCGTTGATTGGCATTGACCTTGATTGTTGACTAAAAAAAGGATTATGTGTAATATCTTTTTGTTCTGCATTTGTTGTAGGAACAATGCTTCCCTGTCGCATACATACACCTATTGGCACATTGTCAAAAGGACAAAAGGTGAGATTTGTAAGGATGATAACTTAGTTGGCTAATTATCGATGGGAAAGTGGTGATATAATGGAACATATGCCTAAGGTCAATAAGACGATACAAAGAATCATTTGGAATGGTTATCCCATGCCAGTTTTTGAGATGGTGTAGTCCCTAATTAACACTCTTCCATTTGAATGACAAGTAGTGTTGAATTGCCTATGAGAGATCAACGTGGTTTTGAATTATAAGAAGCTTGCAGTGGCCTTTTTAAAGGAATATCATAGGACTAAAGCCATGAAGACTTCAACCCAGTGGGGAATGAATGTGCATGGGAGAAGCCTTAGGGGATTTTCGTCGACCTTCCCTTGGTAGCCAAAGAGGGAACTTAAGTTTACTAAGTTCATTTATAAGTCTTTCCTTGTTCATAGGCTAACTTGGCATAGTTGAATTTCTGTTTATTTAGGATGTTTTATGGATATCTTATGTAGATATTTTCTTCCATGTTGATGTTGTTGTGTCTTCTAATGTATTGTTACATTATGTAATATGTTTTTCAATGTCAATTGCTTCTATTATTATTAATTCTTGTGGGTAGTTCATAGAAGTTTTAGTAGCTTTAAAGAACTGATTTTCCATGAAGATTATATTAATGAAAATTTCAATTTAAGATTTTGGATGATGATTAGAAACAAATAGTGACCTTTTGATTTTGAAACCTTATATGAAATTATTCATTAATATGATTAGTTTATGCAAAATATAAGTATAAATCATAGGCATTAATAATTCGTGCATGTGTGTTTGATATGTTTAGATTCAATGGCTTCGAGTCACTAAATTGAACAAAGGAGAAAAGCGGAATGGTGATAATTATGAAATATGTCATATGAAAATCTAATATGTGCTTGAAGAATAAGAGATACTTTAAGCTCTTAATCTGGTTATGGAAGAGCCTAAAGATGGAAACATTGCATGATACAAAAGAGATAAGGATATATTTGCTACATGGAAAAGAAAGAACTCATTTACTAGCATTGCGTTGCTTAGTAGCATGGAGAATGATATCATGCAAGAGTTTAGGCATTTTGAGAATGCTAAAGAGATGTGGGAAGTATTGGTAACGAGATTTGGTCAAACATCGTTGATCAAGCTGAAACAACTCACTATAAAGTTTAACTTGTACAAGAAACCTCATGGTCAAACCATAAAAAAACAACTGAGAAAGATGTCATACATGATTAATGAGCTGAAGAATGGTGGGCACGTTCTGATTGACGAGCAGCAAGTGCAAGCAGTGATTTGTTCATTGCCTCAAAGCTGGGAGTATATGAAAGTGTACTTGACCTACAATGAGACATCAAAACCTTTGAGGTTGCAGTGTGCCACCTTAAGTTAGAAGAGGACTGCTTGCTGGTGGTTAAGCCGGAAACTAATATTTATTATGCTGGTTTTATCTCACAAGGGGCTATGAGCTCTAAGTACAAGTGTCTTGATTCATTTAAAAGGTGGAAAGATAAATGAGTGAACTCTTCAGGGAGAAAACCAAGAGTTGACCAACATGAGAGAGGAAAGTGTCCTTTTGTGAAGAGAATGTCAAGGGTGAAGTGTTATAATTATGGCAAATGAGGTCATTATGCTCACGACTATGGCGAGCTAAAAAAAGGTAAACACCCATTGTATTCTTGAGAGTTTTGCTTATGTATCAAGTTTTGTATTTTAAACTAAATCTAATTATTTATGGACTATAGATTTGAGAGCAACATACCATGTAGTGAAACATCGAGAAACCTTTGTGGAATTTTGAAAAGTATTGAATGGAACAAAATGAATCTATGTAAGAAACAACTCTTGAGCTGAAGTTAAAGGGATTGTCACCTACAAGTTAGTTATGCATGGTTGACACTTTTTGTTCCTACATAATGTACTATATGCTCTAGAAATTTGTTGGAACTCAGTGTCCATTTTAGTATTGGTTTAACTTGGTTTTAATTTGAATTTCCATAACAGTGGTGTGGACTTGTATTTAAGTACAAGTTACTATGGTTATGTTTATTTTTTAGATGGTTTTACTATGTTGGGTGTTGACTATAGTAATGTTAATGTTTGTTATTCCCTCTTCACATTTTCTAATTCATATGATAATGATGTGAATGTATGATATGGTATATTTGGTCATATAGGCCAATAACAAATGAATAAACTAGCCAAAAAGGGCTTATTAGGCAATATTGAAAAAGTCAATTTGCCTATATATGAGCATTGCCTAGTAGAGTTGAATTTCTGACATTTGTGGTCCAATGAATGTGAGAGCAATGCATGAGCTGTATATTTCATTAGATTTATAAATGATTGTACTCCATTCAGACTTGTCTATTTGATTTTTCATAAATTTTAGGCATTGAGTTATTTCAAGAAACTTATGAGTTTGGTAGAAAATCGATTAGATAAGAAAATAAAAGTACTGAGATCCAATTGAGGTTGATAATATCTATCTAATGAGTTTAGAAATTTATGTGATAAAAAAGGAATAGAAAGACAATTGTCTATTCCCAATACTCCTCAATAAAATGGTGTTGCAAAGAGGAGAAATGGAATTCTTCTGGAAATGGTTAGGTCCATGATGGCGTAAGTTAACTTACCAATCACCTTTTTGAGGTGACACTTTGTTAATTGCTGCTTATATACTTAATCGTGTGCCTTCAAAATCAATTACTTTGATTCCATATGAGTTATAAATAGGTTGGCAACCTGACTTAAGTTTTCTTAATCTGTGGGGTTTTGCTACCTATATTCATGAACCCTCTCACAAGTATGCGAAATTAGGTCCAAAGGGAAGAAGAGTATTTTTATAAGATACTCAAAACACTCGAAAGGATACATGTTTATAGGCGAGTAGACAAGTGGGAGTATAGCTGAATACACGGGACATCACATTCTTAGCGAATGAATTTCCCAAGAAAGGTGAAATAGATGAGAACTACTCTTTATTTGAAACCTTGGAACAAGATAATGAATTTAATAGAGTTCATCCAAGTGGGAGCAATATGAGAAGTGAGGAATTAAATTTGACTCAGTTTCAATTGCAACCACCTAATGAGATGATATCATCAGTATCTAATCCAAGTGCGAGAGTAATGGAGAATAATGTGCAAAGTGTATAATCTCCCGTATGACAAACAAGTCATAAAAATATTCCTTATCAACATTTTGACATTGAAGGTGAAGCTTTTATAGCTGTTTCATAAGATGAAGATGAGCCAAAGAATGTAAATGAGGTTCTAATTTGCCCTGGTAAGGAAAAATTGATGTGTGCATTGGAAGAGAAAATTGAGTTAATGAAATCAAACCATGTTTAGGAGTTGATTGATCTTCCAAAAGGACACAAAGCCATCAAGAATAAATGGATTCTCAAAATAAAGTGTAAAGCTATTGGCTTAATAGAGAGATATAAGGTTTGCTTTGTGGTGAAAGAGTATAATCAACAAGCATGAATTGATTATGAGGAAACATTTTCTCTTGTAGTGAAATTTCCCTCAATTTACCTAATTATGACAATAATGGCTAGTCTAGATCTTGAACTACATGAAATGGAAGTAAGGACTACTTTTCTAATGGAGAATTAGAAGAAAAAATTTACATGGAACAACCCGATAGTTTCATTTCAAAAAGCCAAGAACAAAATGTATATCAACTCTTGAAATCAATATATGACCTTAAGCAGTCATTGAGACAATGGTATATACATTTTTATAATGTCATAATGGCATATGATTTTACAATGATTGATTAGGATTATTGCATATATATCAAAAAATCCAAAGATCAATTATGATTATATCATTATATATATACTGATAGTCGAAAGCAATACGGAGTTTGTTAATACTGTTAGGAGTTGATTATCTTCCAACTTTGAGATGGAGGATAAGGGTGAGGTTGTATATATTCTTGGAGTTAAGATTGCAAGTGATTGTTTGAAGAGATCATTGTCTCTTTCATGAGAGACATATATAAATTAGGTCATTGAATGATTTCGTATGCAAAACCACAAAACCATAGATACTCCTATTGCAAAATGTGAAATATTAAGTCATAGATTGTGTTCAAAGCTTCCACAAGGGAAGGAACAAGTGCAATGTGTTCCTTATGCTAGTGCCGTTAAAAGCTTAATGTACACTATGATATGTACAAGACTTGACATCTATTTTGTAGTTAAAATGCTAAATAGGTACCGATCCAATTCAAGTCAAGCATATTAGACAGCCGTCAAAAGAATATTGAGATATATGAAGGGAACTACTGATTATTTGCTGAGTTATCAAGGAAATGATTTGTGGCTTGAAGGCTACTCAAATGCTGATTGGTGAGGAGATTTAGATGAAAGGAAATCTACTTCTGAAATTGTTTTCTTACTGAATAATGGCGCCATATTTTGATGCAGTAAGAAGCAAACTCTATAGCCTTGTCCACAATGAAGGTCGAGTTCATGGCACTATCAGCAGCTGTACAAAAGGATGTTTGACTTAAGAGATTTTTAGATCATTTAGGTATTGTTATGAATGAAGCAAACTTCTTGTTGGTTAGCTATGATAGCCAAATAGCGATAGTGTACACCAAAGATCTGAAAAATCATGCCAAGACTAGACATATAGATATTAAGTATAACTTTGTCAATGATATAGTTGTGTAAAAAGATGTGAATTTGCAGTACATATCTATGCATATGATGATAGCAAATCCCTTAATGAAGTCAAGGCCTAGAGATGTTTTTTGTGGTCATGTAAAATCTCTAGGACTGGGTAAAGACTAATGGATTCAATATTATAATTCCTTAAGTGTTCACACTTAATGAAGTTATCTTTCATTCTTAATGCCAATGAGTTTTTTGTTTGACCTTTATGCATCCTAATGCTTTGTGCATTATATATTGAAAAAGTATATCGGACAAATAAGATATTAGCCTACTCACATGGATAATCACCTTTATTTACCGTGTGGTAAATAGAGATGAGACAATTTTTTTAAAGTTGATTATTTGGGTGATAATTGAGAGCTCAATCTTAAAATATAGATGTTGCTGTAACTGAGTGTGAAGATGGGGATATAATATTTACTATATTTGAAAGTAAAATAACTTACATATTTTAATTTATCTGTAGTTGATGCCAAATGTGAGTTATGATGGATTCTTTGAAAAAGTAAACATGTAAACTCAAGTTAGTTATTTGATATGTCTGAACTATTATCTGTACGGTATTGAAAGTGAAGACATACATTCCATGGGAAAGGAGTTAATACTGTAATACGTATTTCATACTACATATGTATGGTATGACCAATAAGAGTGGCAAAAGTGTTGATCTCAATTTTTATGCCATGTGAGATTCTTATGGAAAACAATACTTCAATTAAGGATTCTCATGACTCTTACTTGTTTTCAAGAATTTCATTTTATGTTTGTTATCTTAGAATGTTGCCAATGATCACGAATTGATTGGATCTAATGGGAAATTTCTAAAAAGGCAAATTAAACTGAAATTGAGAGTTTCAAGGAAAAAGGAAGTTCGATTTTGGAATATCACATTCTAGTTTTGTATTCACAAATCGACTAATTATGATTAGTTTGCGATAATCATAATTGTGAATACAATATATCATAATCAAAAGAGATCGAAAGAGATATAAATGTGATTGATCAATCTAGGGTGCTGCGTACTATATTTACTCGAAAAAGTAATGCCTATTTTGAGCTACTATATATTCCTAACAAATGTATGGCAATGGGCTCTTGAAGTGTACTAGTCGCGCAAATTATTTACTAGTATGAACATAACAGAGAAAAGAAGAGAGAGTTATGTTCAGCTCACTATGTGTGAGTGGAAGATGATAGGTTTTTATAAAACATGTTGGGCTAAACCCAGCCATAAGAGAGAGGCAGTTATTTTTTGAGTAAAATAAATTGCAATAGAGAATGTACATTTCCCTGGTCTTTTTGAACTACAGTGAATTCTCTCTTAGGAAAGGAATTCAAAGGCTTCAACAAGTACTTAATCCACGGCAAATGAGTATGTTTGTCTTTGTGATGTGCCTTTTGATTGGTATTACATATATCCTTGAGCCCGTTTCCATGTTTATTTTTGATATTTGATCATTCGAGTACCTGTTTGTTTTTAGAAATTTGTATCCTTTAGCTTCCTTGCTAGAGGATATCTGTGCTTGCCCAACAACACCTCATAGTCCCATCGGAGTTGTGCCTCGACAAGGTTGCCACGATTCTCAATAACAAAAACTCTCAACATGCACCATATTCAGAAAGTGATTATCGACACATAGGTGGCAGGAATACTCACAATCTTTTGTTTTTTGTTTTCTTTTTTTTGGGGTTGAAACACAATCTTTTGGTTAAGCATCAAATTCTGCACGTCAGTTATTCACACTAAATAAACGATGAACTTGTTATTCAACGATTACTTTGCATCAATAATTCCATTTTGAGAGTGAGAAATTTTTTTACATTGACTTTCCTGGATTTCGAGAAACTTGAGATTTTTTTCCTCTAAAAAATTTGCGGTTTTTGTAATTGCCCGCACATCACCGGTTCATTATTTAAGCAACTTATTTACATTAAATTGAGGAGATTTATTTTCAGAAACGAGATCCAAACACCCGATATTTTCAGTCATGCTTTTTGGCATACTACCAAACAAATGAGAATTGATCATTTTATTTGAAAATAATTTTTATGAAAACTAAATTTTCTTTTTTATGAATTTTTTTTGTGAAACAAACTTACCCTAAGTTTGGCTTGTGTTACACAATTTGATTGATTGCATATCGCACGTAAATTGTCCGGGATACCCGTTGGGCACATGAATTTTCTCGAAGCTCGTGATTGGTCTGGTCAATAACAAGGACACCTTCAATTACCGTAACAAACTGGAAAATAGAAGGGAAAATAGAAAGCAAAACATTTGACTCCGTGGGCGAGTAGTGCATGCGCCACCGGAGACCGCAGCGCAGAGAGGCGGTGTACACGGTGTTTATGTGGCCATTACATGCTTTATATCTTTCCATGGTGATTTCGTGGCTAGGTTTATAAAGGATTCGTCTTTTCTTTTCATGGCTTGGAAAAAGGATATCTCTGTGTCATGCACAAAGTACTAGGAAACTCCAAATTTTTAGTACCCACAATGTGTGCTAGAGCTCTAGACATTGTCTTCTAGATCTTATCGCCCAACCCTTTGATATTCTCCAATCTATCTCAACGGGGACTACAATTTTTTTTTTTTTAACTCATTATATGGCAGCCAATTTAATTATAGACTTTTCAATGTGCTAATTTAGTATCGAATCTTTTGATGATTTACTAATTTAGTTTTTCTGGTCAAATTAAGGTTGGAATGCCAAAATGGACATCGGTGTCTTGTATAGCATAGCTGGCGTTGACGTAGATAGTTTTTACAATTTTTTTTGAATTTAATATTAATTTTTGCTTCTTTTCTTTCTTTTTTTCCTTATTTTGGGCTGGTGGATCATCGTGGCCCTTACCGGCCACAATTGTTGCTTGGATATGACCTATGATTAGTGAGGGTGTGGAGGCCCTTACTAATGGATGATGAGAGTGGCCCATAGTTGGAAAGAAAGGGAAAGAAAAGAAAAGAAAGAAAGAAAGAAAAATTGCAATAATTTTCTGTAAGAAAAGAAAGAAAGAAAGAAAAATTGCAATAATTTTCTGTGTCTATATCAATTGTGTCATATAAAATAATTATCATCCATGTTAATGATTTCCAATCAAAATTGGTAAAAAGGACTACGTTGACAATTGCCAAAAGGTGTAGGACTAAAATGATATAATTAAAAGGCTTAAAATTGAATTTATCATGATACAATAAGTTTATAATTTTTTTTTTGTAATTTTTCCTCTCAATGTCATAAAAGGATGTATGACCTTTTCTAACACTCAATCACACCTTGCCGATGCAAAAGTGACGATTCCAACTTCGTTTGAATACCGAATAGACTTTAAAAGTCTCATCTATATATGATATTCTTCCACAATCCCACTATTGATGAAAAGACGATTCAAACTTCCTATTAGTCAAATTATTTTTATTTTTCTTTCAAATTTGGTGGGTTATGAACCTATGAATTGAATACAAATTATTTATTTTGATGAAAAGGAGCAGAGAATCTTTTGTCTAGGGGATTTTTTTTTTTTGGTCAATCCTATTCTATTCCCACTATAATTTTCACTTTCAGACTTTTACCTTGCTTTTTCACAGAGTGTAGGAGTTGAAAGTTACATCTGAAACTAAATCGTTTACACCCTAACTTTATGTAAAGATAGGGATTCGAATTATCCACCTTCCTTTGCTCGTATGGGAATGATGGTCACTGTCTAAGGGATTAATTTAATGACTTTAATGACTTTGCTTGCTAGAGAAGGTAGACACCATTTCGGAATTTCATATTTCAAGCCAAGTGTCATCGGTTATGTAGTTTATTGCAAATCAATGATTCGTGAGCATTACCCCGAGCTCATTTCAGCAGCTGACACGTCCTTTTCCTTTCTTTCGGGGCTATGTCCATGACACGCGGTTCTTTAGGGCGTTTTTAAGGATTCAAAACACGTTAAAAGTCAACGATAGCACAATTTCTTTTATCTATGGTCGATGTACCAGCAAAAGAAAACCGAGACTCAGTCATAACCTCGTGATATAGAGTTCAGTTTGAATTTTCTTTTCATACTTCAGTTTGAATGTTCTTTTCATACTTAAATCCATTATTAAGTAGCGGAAGATAAACTGTCTAACATAAGAATTTATCAATCGTGCTAATTTTCTTTCCCGTTCATTTTGACACCCTCGGAAGTATCAAGAAATAGCCTTGTCAGGCCCAAAAGATGGATCCTCGGTTGTTTGAAGCATCCTACACAGGGAATGTCGATCAGTTGTACTCCTTGGTCAGAGAAAATGTCCTCATCCTCAACACTGCTTCTCTTGTCGAGGGAGACAACCCCCTACACGTTGCCTCGATGGCCGGCCATGTGAATTTTGTCAGAGAAGTCCTGAAACTGAGGATGGAGTTCGCCAGTGAGCTGAACCAGGATGGATTCAGCGCTCTGCACATCGCTGCAGCAAGGGGGGATGTAGATATTGTTCAGGAGCTTTTGAAAGCAGGCAATCACCTGTGCCTTGTGAAGGGGAGAGAGGAAAGGATTCCTCTGCACTATACGGCCATCAAAGGGAGGAGCGAAGTCCTGAAGGAACTGGTCTCAGCTTGTCCTGATTCCATTGAGGAAGTGACTGCTCGGAAGGAGAGCATGCTCCACCTTGCCATTAAAAACAGCCAGTTCGAGGCATTCAAGTTGCTGGTGCAGCAGCTGAAGCGGTTTAACAAAGAGCAAGTCTTGAATTGTCGGGACAGGCAAGGGAACCAGATCTTGCACCTCGCATTGGCTAGAAAGCAATATGAGGCAAGTGCCCTGTTCTTTTGATTCATTGCATTTCGTCACGTCAATTCCTCTTCTCTGTTCTTCACATGTAAAGCAATTGGAGTGGTAGGAATATTTGTTCTTTCATCTGACAGTAGTTCGTGTCAGTGTGGTATTCAAGAGGTGAAGTGTAGATATATGAGGGCTAAACGCATGTTTCTGCTAAATAGTCGAGAGATACCACGCAATGAGAATGTTGGATGATAAATGAAAGATTCTCGAACAGGTAGTTAAGTTCCTGCTCTCGGGTGAAGCAATTGACAAAGATCTGATCGAAGTGAACGCCAGAAACGAGGCTGGCCTAACACCTCTAGGCATCCTATTGCTCATTAACAATGAAGCCGGTGATGCAGAAATCGCTGAAATTCTCATGCGATCTGGAGCCAGGAGCCCAATGGGATTGCCTTCTGTAGTGGTGGTGACGGAAGACCCAGAACCCGAAACTGACCAATTAAACGGACAACACTTCCAATCACCCAGCCATCACCAATCACGCAGAACTTGGACCGGCCGCTGCTTAAGTTTCCTGAAGGTAATTGATGACAGCCCATTGTTAGAGTACTTCAAGTACAATAAAGAAAGGGACTCCCCGGGTGATTTACGGAATGCCTTGCTCGTCATTGCTGCTCTCATCACTACCGCTACCTATCAAGCCGTGCTTCAACCGCCGGGCGGACTTTGGCAGGATGATTCAGGGTCCTCGAGCAGCAGCACTGGTGGCACGAACAATGGGACCCCATCGCACAAAGCCGGCCAGGCGGTATTGGCAACGAAGAACCCGGTCTCATTCATACTTTTCCTCGTCTTCAACTCTGTTGGATTCTATGCCTCCATCATGATGACTATCATTCTGACGTCAGGATTCCCGATGCATATGGAGCTGAAAGTGGCGCTATTTGCCCTGATAGCAACGTACGACGCGGCGATGGGCTCCCTCATGCCCAACAATTTCTTCAACTACTACTTCGTCGGTCTCTCGATTGTTTTGCCGGTCATGCTCGCGCTCATAAGTAAATGGGTCCGAAAATGAGCGAGTCCGCACGAACGACATGATTTTAATTAAGATTAAGGGATGTTGTATGCGTGCCGACCTCGATGTCTTGCAACTTGAGAAATTGAGAGGGATCGAATTATTGTAAATTAAGCCACCTTTGTTGAATGTGCTAAATTTCTAGTCAAGGCAAGGTTTTTTGTTCTCCACGAGAAAATGAGTGGTTTTTGTTGATAATATGTCTCAAATTTGAACATTAATGATAAACATTCCTAATTCAAGTAGGTTTTTGAATTGAATGGTTTCCTAATTAGAGAAAATTTCTTATTTTGGATCCAATTCATGCCTGTATTTAAGAAGTAGACATTCTTTCTTAAGAGTACTCTTAAGGCAACTTTTTGTAAATTACACCCTAAGATCTTTTATTGTTTAAATCTTGTGAGTAACATTTGTGAATTTTTTCGTTAGATTGAGAGATCATTTGGGAGGATATGTGAGGTTAAATACTGTATAGGTTTTGGATGTAATTAGAGAATAAGAAACATTGATTCGGTGTAATTAGGGGATAAGAAATACTAAGAGTATTTGAGTGAGCTAAGTGTGATTGTAATTTCCGTTGTATTGCTTGATTTTGTTGACACATGATTTTTACTTGACATGTCAATAATGGTAAGAAAATCGAAATTGGGATTTCCAATCACGACATAGCCCGCTTTTCTAACAAAAAGTGTCATTTTTTCATTTCTTTTCATTTGGGAAGTCATTTTAAGTGATTTTCAATTCGTTTCTAATAAATATTGGAAATGTCAAATTGGTTGACTTTTGAATTGCCCCGATGAAAAGCTAGCTTTTTGCACAAAAGGTCCTAAATGGTCTTAAATTCACTTTTGCCAGCTTAATTTTTGAAAATTTCAAAGATTTAATCACAACATCAACAATTTAGTTAAAGTTAATTAGAGGTTGATTTTTGGTTGAATTTTGACCAAAAAAATTAGAATATACAAAAATAAAAAAATGATCTCATTTTAGCTTCAATTTGATTTTAGCATCGAAAATTTTGCGAAAATCGATTAAGAACCTCATTTTTGAATTTTCGATTTTAGATTCAAAATTGACAAAAAATAAAATTACTTTAATTCTGTTCATCTTTTCATTTAGTTCCTTTTACAACATTTGATCTAGAAGTCATTTCCCATTCACTCGTTCAATCAATTTCGAGATCAAGTAAGTTGGAATGTAAATTGACATTTTTGTCCCTAATTAGGGGTTCATATCGATTCTTCATGGTTTGCAAACCAATGATTTCATTCCACTCATTTTCTTGGATTAAGTTCATATCTAGAGTCAATTTTGGAAAAAATTACTTGGGAACCTGTCAATTTCATGGATTTAGATTTCTTGAATTCAAAAAAATTGGGATAATAAGTGCCATTTGATATAATCCAAGTTGACCCATTCTAGACTAAGGTTTAATTTGATGAATTGATATTCAATTTCAACGTTGGCTCTCAATTTAATTTTGACATGAAGGTTGTGTATCCCTTTTAGTGTCAATTTGAATATGGGCAATTGGACATATTGGTGCCTTGCAACATTAATTGAAGTCAATTTCAATTAATTTGCACTTTAAAGTAAAAAATTGTGTAAATTGTTCTCATTTGAAAAGAAATTCTAATTTTTTTGTGCATCCATTGCATAAATTTTTTATTGTTCATATTACGAGGGTAATTAAGTAAGAATCTCGGCCATACACTCTCTCACCTTGGGTGAGTTTCTCCCTATCCCTCAGTGGTAGCCCTCTTCTCTATTGAAACCCTAACCCTATCTTCATTCTATCTGCGTACATAACCATGGCTGCATTTTGAGTGCTTTTTCCAGATTAATCATCCATTCCTGGTCTTCTCTGTTGCCCGTAGCTTCTGCCTGGAAGGAGTCGTCGATTGACAATCCTAGCAAGAAGTGGGTCGCAGCACCCTTCATTCATCCAAACCCATAGCAACACCTTTCTGATTAGAGCCCCCTTCATTTCCAATTCTAGCCCACAGCACCAATTTCCCCTCCATGGATGCGAGTCAGGAAGACGAACTCCGGGTGATGGCCCTCTGTTGGCGGATGGGCGATTTATGGGCTGAAGTTGAACCCACTATTCTGGACGATTATTCCCCTGCAACTGGACAACAGGTAGATGAATTTCTCCTTTATGGGAGGTTGTTCTCAAAGCCTAATGTCAATTTTCAGGCCTTTTTTATCTACAATGCGGAAAGCTTGGAAGGTAGAGGATGTTAAATGTGAAATCATTGAACCTAGATTTTATGTGTTCGTCTTTATTTTGACGGATGAGAGAAGGAGAGTTGTTCAATCTGGCCCTTGGTCCTTTGTAAGCAATCTGGTAGTCCTGCAGGAAGGGGACCCGACTATCCCGGAACATTGTTACGATTTCACTCATTGCTCCTTTTGGGTGCATTTAATAGGCCTACCATGTCCTGCTGTGATGGAGGATTCTATTGAGGCCATTGCTGGTAAATTGGGGAAAGTGGAGGCAGTTAAAATTGAAGCCCGTACTAATAGTGCTAGGAAAATAGGAAAGGCGAAGGTCAGGTTGATTCTGTTCAAGCCACTAAAAACAGGAACTATCATCTAGTTGGGTGGCCGGAAATGGTGGATAGATTTTAAATATGAACGACTACCTCACTTCTGCTATTCCTGTGGGACTATTGGCCACTATGCCACTGCGTGTTCACTAATAGCCTATGAAGAATCTGGCTTACCTCAAGATAAACTGGGACGCTACGGGTCCTGGCTAAAAGCTGAAATGAAAGAGCAAAGCCCCTGCTGGCACACGTTCTATGGTGAGCTCGAACTATCTCAAGAAGTCGAGGAAATGGTGCCCAAGACCCAGGTAGTGCCGTTTGAAACACATCCGTATAATGACCTGCATAATGAGACAAGTCAAGCTATGGTACCATATGAACCAGAAGTACGACAACCAGGGGGGTTGGATTCCATCGCCAATAAAGGCAAACGAGGCCAAGAGCCATTGGACCAGCATTTTTACACATCCGATCCTATCATAGGGCCAGAATAGTATAAGTTGGAGAAAGTAATTCAGAAAAAAAAATGCTACAAAGAAACTGAAACGCTTTGCACCTTATGAGAAGAAGGGGTCTCTTGCTAGTTTTGTGGATATGGACAACCTGACAGATACACCAATTGAGGTGTGTGAAGGGGCAAACTCAAGGGTTTTGGTGGCTAGCCCTAATAAGCCACTACAGCAAACATGAAACTCCTAAGCTGGAACTGTCAAGGCCTAGGCACTCCCTTGATAGTCCAGCATCTAAGAGCCCTGGTGGCTCGAGAGAGACCTAATCTTATTTTCATAATGGAAACAAAAAATAAAGAAGCAATGGTAGATCGTATTAGGAAGAGACTTCATTTTAGACACTACTTTGTAGTCAATCCGGTGGGGATAGCGGGTGGTCTAACACTATTCTGGGATGAGGAAGTGCAGGTGACAGTGAAGTATAGTGGCCTAGAAGTGCTGGAAGTGGAGTGCAAGGACCTGGATAAGGGCTCAGTGATGAATATCTCCTTCCTACATGCATCCACAAACTTTCAACAGCGGACCAGGTTATGGGATACTATTCGTTCTCATAATGCCCATGCATCTACTCCTTGGTTATGTATCGGTGACTTCAATGAAGTGCTATATAACTGGGAAAAGACAGGGAGAAGGGATGTAGAGAGATACCGAATGGCGGCCTTCCGTGATTTCATAGATGCTTGCTCTCTCATGGAAGTTGAAAGCAAAGGCTGCAAGTTCACCTGGACAAATAACAGAGAAGGGGCGGACTTAGTAAAAAAGAAACTAGATCGAGCTCTTTGCAATATGAATTGGCGAGTACTTTACCCTCAAGTTGAGGTATTTGCTTTTCCAGCAGTTGGTTCTGACCATAGCCCACTATTATTATGTACTGAATCACATAGAGCGAGAACAAAAAGAGCTTTTAGATTTGAAGCATTTTGGCCCTTGAAACCAGAATTTCTAAAGGTGGTGGAAAGTGCATGGAATAATACTACAGGAGACCAGCCGAATATGACAAGCAAAACAGTGCAGGTTACAAAAGCCTTACATTAATGGAGCAAGGACACATTCAAACTTGCAGCTCAACAGATTGAAGAATGCCGTTTGAAACTTATTAACCTCACTAACTCCACCACAGGAGCCGACCACAGGGAGGAGTACCAGCAAATCATTGACCATATAGAGGGCATTTGGAGGCAAGATGAGATGTATTGGGTGATGCGTTCTCGTATCAATTGGCTGCAATGGGGAGATAGAAATACGAAGTTTTTTCATGCTACCACAGTTCAATGGAGGCATAGGAACCGAATTGCGATGCTG
This sequence comes from Corymbia citriodora subsp. variegata, assembly GCA_014858505.1. Taxonomy (NCBI): domain Eukaryota; kingdom Viridiplantae; phylum Streptophyta; class Magnoliopsida; order Myrtales; family Myrtaceae; genus Corymbia; species Corymbia citriodora. Next base: position 18,434,601 of record CM026413.1, on the reverse strand, counting down.
AAAATCACCGACCAGGAATGGAGTAGAGATCCCTCTGTTATCAAACAACATATCACACATTTCTATAAAGAGTTATACACTTCAGAGGGCCCGAGAGAATATCGTCCTGTTCTAGAACAATGCTCGGTAGTAGTAACCGCTGAAATCAATGTAAACCTATTGAAAGCAGTTACTCGAGAGGAAGTACAAGCTGCTGTTTTTCAGTTGGGCGCAATGAAGGCCCTAGGTTCAGATGGGCTTAATGGTCAATTTTATCAACATACATGATCCATTGTAAAGGAGGACATATTTCGAATGGTAGAGACATTCTTTGCCTGTGGTAGCTTTGACCCCAGCCTAAACAGCACACTAATTGCTCTTATACCCAAAGTTCCATCCCCCGAGACCATTACTGAATATAGACCCATAAGTCTTTGCAATTTCAGCTACAAAATTATTGCAAAGGTTATGGCTAACCGATTAAAACCCTGGCTCCCACAGATCATTTCCCCTGAACAGAGTGCATTTATTGGAGGACGTCAAATCCAAGATAATATTTTCATAGTGCAGGAAGTTTTACATCAGCTCAGAATCAGGAAACGGAAAAAGAAATTCGGAGCAGTTTTGAAGCTGGACATGAAAAAAGCTTATGATAGGGTCGAATGGGACTTCTTATGTGATTGTATGCGACAAATGGGATTTAGTGAACAGTGGGTTCTACTTGTGCAGCACTGCATTTCCTCGGTCCGATTTAGCGTCAAAGTGAATGGGGAGTCATGCCATTATTTTACTCCTACCCGAGGACTACGTCAAGGTGATCCACTCTCTCCCTACCTCTTTATTATAGTGGCCAACGTCCTCTCCTCCCTCATGAAAAAAGTTATGCAAGATGGTTCTATCCATGGTCTTAAGCTGAATTCTAATTGCCATGTTCTTTCACATCTATTATTTGTGGACGATGCAATTTTTTTCCTAGAAGGAAAGGTCCAAGAGGCCCAGAACTTGGCCAATATTCTGCACTGCTACTGCTATGCTTCAGGACAGGCAATTAACTTGAATAAGTCAGGGATTTTCTATGGGAAAGGATGTCCTTCGGGGTTACAACGAAATCTCGCAGCAGAACTACGAGTCCCAATTATCGACAAAACAGGTAAATACCTAGGATTACCATCAGAATGGGGACTGACTAAAAAACAGATGTTTCAAGGGCTGCTTGGGAGAGTGGAGAGGAACCTAGAGGGGTGGAAGGAGCATTTAATATCCAAAGTAGGGAAGGAGGTACTGTTAAAAATGGTCGTCCAAGCCTTACCTACCTATGCAATGTCCATTTTCAAAATACCTCTATCCATTTGTCATGCTATAGAAAAGAGAATAGCAAGTTTCTAGTGGCAACAAAAGCAGCACCACAAGGGTATTCATTGGAAACATTGGGACCTACTGAAAACTAGGAAAGATAGAGGAGGGATGGGGTTTAAAGACCTAATGGACTTTAACCACGCTTTGTTGGGTAAACAAGCGTGGCGACTAAGCCAAAACCCAGAAGCCTTATGGAGTCGGGTGTTCAAAGGGCTCTATTTTCCAAGCACTAACTTCTGGATAGCTTCAAAAGGCACCAGACCATCATGGGGTTGGCAAGGAATACTCACAGGGCGTGCTATTCTGGAACCTGAGGTCAGATGGGAGGTAGGGGATGGTCAAAGTATCAACATCAGAGAAGCTAATTGGCTGCCTATTGGTAGACTAGGAGGACCGTATAACAAAGACGATCTTAGACTCGTGGCAGACCTCCTTAAACCAGATTCTAGAGAATGGAATGCCCCTCTCATTGTGAACACTTTTGAGGCCTCCATTGCACAACATATACTCGCAATTCCCCTAAGTCTATACCCACAGCCAGACAAATTGCGATGGACAACACATAAATCAGGAGAATACCAAGTGAAAAGTGGCTACAATAAACAACGCAATATCAAACAAGCCTATGAAGCCTCACAGGCCTCCTCTCATTTCAGGTTCCCAATAAACTATGGCACGAAATTTGGAACCTGCAGACTAATCCCTGAATTTGGTTTTTCATGTGAAGTTTATGTCATGAGGGTCTTCCCACAAAATGCAACCTTTACAAAAGGAAGATATCACCTGATTCCATATGTCTGATCTGTGCACAAGCTCTAGAAACCATCGAGCACTTATTTATACTGTGTGAATGGGTAAATTAGTTTTGGTCAGGTTTCGACACCAACATAACAGCCGATCCAACGCTTATCACAAGGACGGACAAGTGGGTTGCGGATTACATGATTTCGGGAGCATCTCCGCAAAAGAAAGCCCTATTTTGCCCAGCACTATGGCTCATATGGAAAGCAAGGAATGGTCTGGTTTTTCAAGGATGCCGGCCACACTCAAGCTGCATAAAACAAGGTGCAGAAGTAAGTCAGCAACTTTTCAAAAAATGGAATGCGTCAACACTAGTAAGAGGAAAACCAAGACCTACCTCCTCCGAACAGTGGCTGCCTTCGGAACCAGGCGCGGTGAAGATTAACATCGATTGCTCCTGGTCTGCCGATGATCTCGGAGGTTTGATCGCTGGGGTTTGCCAAGGGAACGACGGGGTACTGATAAACGGATTCGCGACGGAAATCAGCGCCCATTAGGCTGAAATCGCTGAAACCCTAGGCGTCTGTGCGGCTCTCCTCTGGGTGCTCGAAGCTGAAGACTCAAACTGCAGATGGGGAAGACTTCAACTGAATGACCAACTGCACGTGCAGATAGTTTGCGACAATTTGTTGGTGGTGGAACAAGTTATGGGCCGGGCTGAATCTCCGTGGGCCTCTCGTGGTCTCATCCAAGATTGTCGTAGCTTGCTGGGCCAACTCCCACGGGTCTGAGTAACGTTCGAATCAAGATCCACAAATGCTGCCGCGGACTGGGTTGCCAAATCCCATCAGGGCCGGAACCCTTCCTCGAAATTGGCTATCGATGCCACCTTACCTGTTATTTTCCCTTTTATGCTTAGATTACCGAAATGAATGTTCTTCTTCTTCCTGATGATGATCAAGTACTTTTTCGACCAAAAAAAAATATTACGAGGGTAATTAATCCAATAAAGATTGATGGGTGCATCTTTAATTGGTTTGATTGACCTAATTTCATTAAAATTGGACCGTTTCTATTTCGATTAGGCAATTTTTGCCTCAAACAAGGTAAGATTTTCATTCAATTTAATCATCGAGGGACCAGATTGCACAAAATTAAAAAAGAAAAAAAAAGGATTGCATCGCTTAGTGGGGATGGATGAACTGGTCAAACTAGACCAATTGGTTTGACCAGCTGTCGGCGGAGGGGGCCAGTTCAACCCTCCACCAGTTGGTTCCTGGTCGTTAGCGATTGATGACTGGTGGCTCTCCTTGTGGGCAACTTCCACATGCCCCATGATTTTCCAATTTTACGATTTTGCCCTGGATTTTTACAAAATTGCCCGACTTACCCCTAAGTTCATTTAAGATGTGATCACAGCCATTCATCTTTAATCGCTAAAATTGACCATTGGATGTGCCATGTCATCAATCCATGGTCAATAGTGATTAACCAATTAAAAACTCACTTAAGGACCAAATAATTTGGTGTCATCTTAGGAGAATCTTGACTTTGGATTAATCCAAGGGCCAAGATTGCATCTCACCTTAAGATACCTATCAAATTCTCCCTCCAAAACTTAGGGGGGGGGGGGGGCTTCATGTTTTTAGATTCTCTCTCACCCCTATTTCTGCTGGTTCTTCTTTGCTGCCGGTTCATCGCTAGCTGCCTCCCCTCATAAGTGCTCACCCTTACACTAGAAACCACCGCTGGCTCCCTTTGTTGGTCGCTACCTTCGGTGTCATCCTCCTCCACTGAAAAGCCGCCAATTGACGGTTTTTCCCTCTGATCCAAAGACCGGCGACTTGTCAGTAGTCTCCGATCATCGATTCAGCAATCGGTGGTGGTTTTCCTTCCATCAGGAGCTAGCAAACTCCTTTGCTGATGTCTTTTACCTTTTGATGAGCTCAAATTGAAGATCAAATGAGTTTGATTGAACAACGAAGCTTAAAGAACAAGGTCGGCACTCTTGCACTTGAATCGGATGAAGTGAGATTGTTCTAGATAATCGGGGTTAGGATTTAATCCAGGATCTTCAATATGCTTGAGAATGATGATTAATGGAGGTTTGAATGACTGAGTGATTGATTTGGATGAGGATTGCATGTTTGAGCAACTTCTGCAAATTCGGATCTCTATGTGCACCATTTTGTGATGGCTGTTTTAAGGTCTTAGATCTCTTTTGACTTCGATGCCTTTTAGACTTTTGAAGTGCACTCGCCGAGCTTCATTTTAATATATAACATGCCCTGATAGACATCGTTTATTACTTGAATTCCACTTTGAAAACCGCGGATCTGTGCTGGAAAAAACTGCATAAATATGATTTTTAGGCTTTACCTGATGATAGCATATTTGTCATTTTTTCATTGATTTTTGTGTTGAGATATAGACTTAGGTTTCTTTATGAAAGTTGACAGAATAGTGTTGACTACAACATATATTTTTTCCAGAAATTTGGAGTAGGTTAAGTGGGTAAAATCCTTAATAAATCATCGTTAGGTTGTTTTACCTCTGATTTTACCCAATTTTAGCATTTTTGCCAAATTTACACAGATTTTGCCGTTGTGATTCAAAAGTTAGTTTTTCATGAAATTTGTTTAAAATTGCCTTAGTTATGACATTTATTTATTTTTATATATTTTTTGGAGAACATTCAATAGGTTAAAATCTCATAAAATCGTCTTGAGGTCCTATCTACTCTATTTGAATCTAAATTTTGTTTTCTTTAAATTGAATGTGTAAATGTGATTTTTAGACTTAGGTATTTTCATGAAAGTTGAAGTTGACTTCATAACCTTTCCAATGAGATGTTATACCTTAATTAGACTTCGTTTGATGCATTAATCGTATGTCCGTAATTGAACTCAAAATTGATTTTGGCATATTCTTCAATGTATGTGTTGCATTTGCCATTTTCGTGATGATTTGTGTGATGAGAACTTGACTTGGGACCTTTCATGAATTAGGAACCTTATGTTTAGGTTTAATTGCATGAAAATTTGTGAATTTTGGTCATGTCTTTTAATGATAGAAACTTATCTACATGTGTGATATAGTTGTTGCAAGTATTTTGCTGATCTGTCCTCATGAAATTGTCTTCATTTGAGCTCCTTAAGAGCCAAATTGTTGCATGAACCTTTCTAGACTCACTTACAAGACATTTCAAACTTCGAAATGATATGTTTGCCTTATTTGGACTTTGTTTGTATTGACACCTAAATTTTGATTAATCATTTATATTGTATAGCATATAGTTTTAGAAGCATAATCTGCGGCGGCCAATTTTTGAATTGTCAAGAAAAGGTAGGGATGTGGCTAGTTCAAAAGTAAAACATATCTACAGGGATGTGGCTGATTCAAAAGGTAGAGTATATCCGCATGATCAAGAAAAGGAATGGATGTGGTTGGTTCAAAGGTAAAGTATATCTGCATGGTTAAAGATAGGAAAAGAGCAAAAAAGATATATCCGCAATAAGAAAGCAGATCATCGTGTCATTATCTTGTTTTTTTTCAAGGGCACCGTATTGTCTTGCCTATAAAAGGGGGGACAGACACACCGAAAAGGGAGAGCAAAAAGTGAGAGCGAAATTGTGAGTGAGAGAAACACGAGAGACGAGAGAAAAGAGAGTAGAGAGATGGCCACGATGGAGGGAGTCTTGTCGTAGAGAGAAATCGTGAGGGAAAGAGAGCGACAGAGAGTGAATTTGTCTTCATCTGAAAAGAGAGGTCTTCTCTCTTTCTTCTTTGATACAAAAGAAAAAACGATAGAAAGAGTTTTTCGTTGTTACTGCAGGTCCAAAAAGTACAAGAAGAAGGCTTTGTTCACCACTTTGGAGAAGGACTCCAATCCTGATCGTGAAGCGAAAAGACGAGAGGGACGAGAAATCGTGCACATTGAAGGCAAAAAGGAGGAGAAATTCTATCCTTGGCACACAGCCAAACCCATCGACCTCGCTCGCGTTTCCTACACAGCTTGCAAGCCTAGTCCGGTAATTTTGGTGGGAAGTCCGAATCTATCCGCAGCAAATCACCTGCTGTCCGGCGTTTACTCAGTAGCCCTCACGAAGCATCGTCGTCGGCTCAATAGCCCTTCACGCTTTAGACCGAGCGAATCTTCAAGCCTTTCACCTCAACTTCCATCTACCGAGCCATCGTCAAACTTCACTGTTCGTGGTCTCGCCGAATCTGGCAAATTTTGACTAGCGAGTGTTTGAATAAGGTAATAATCTCACCTCAATTAAAATTCATATATTTTATTGCCTTGTTTGAATAATTGCGTTTTTAACCGAATTCTTACGTGATATTATCCAATATTTCTCGAGTAGCCTTAACGTGTCATAATCGCCAATCCGATCTCACGTCCGAGATACGATTCGCAATTGCACGGAAAAATCGTCAATCCGATCTCACGCCCGAGATACGATTCGCGATTTCTTTTAAAAAATTGGCTAATCCGATCTCATGCCCGAGATATGATTCGTCAATTTATTTCCAAAATTAGACGAAAAAGGATAATATCTTGCCTGATTTGTTGCCATGCTTTTCTTTGATTATGCTTATAAAAGAAAATCCAAAAAATATATAATTTAGTTGGCCGTGGTTCTTGTTAGAATATTTTTTCGTTTAGAATAGTTTGTATGTTTAACTATAGGTTATTTTAATTTCGAATTTTGATTATAAAAAAATAAAAATAAAATAAAAATTGCCATGTTCATGTCATGTAGAATTAGGTCATCTTCCATGTGTCATCTAGTCATTGCATGTCTAGGGTCATTCGAATGCGTGGCATACTAGGATAGTTGCATTAAATATTTTCTAGCATTAGATTAAGTTAAATAATTAATGTTGCGTGACATATAGTTTGCATATTAAATTGCACATTGCATGCCATTATAGTTAGACACTTTCGTGCGTCATTACATGCATTGCACGTTAGTCTTAGGCCTCATTAAATATGAGAAAATCCAAAATTCGAGTGATTGCGTATTAATTAGAAATCACTTTTAGGTTGATGTGATTTTCTAACTAATATTGCAGATGCTTTCGTTGCTTCGAGGTAAGTANCACCATTTTGTGATGGCTGTTTTAAGGTCTTAGATCTCTTTTGACTTCGATGCCTTTTAGACTTTTGAAGTGCACTCGCCGAGCTTCATTTTAATATATAACATGCCCTGATAGACATCGTTTATTACTTGAATTCCACTTTGAAAACCGCGGATCTGTGCTGGAAAAAACTGCATAAATATGATTTTTAGGCTTTACCTGATGTTAGCATATTTGTCATTTTTTCATTGATTTTTGTGTTGAGATATAGACTTAGGTTTCTTTATGAAAGTTGACAGAATAGTGTTGACTACAACATATATTTTTTCCAGAAATTTGGAGTAGGTTAAGTGGGTAAAATCCTTAATAAATCATCGTTAGGTTGTTTTACCTCTAATTTTACCCAATTTTAGCATTTTTGCCAAATTTACACAGATTTTGCCGTTGTGATTCAAAAGTTAGTTTTTCATGAAATTTGTTTAAAATTGCCTTAGTTATGACATTTATTTATTTTTATATATTTTTTGGAGAACATTCAATAGGTGAAAATCTCATAAAATCGTCTTGAGGTCCTATCTACTCTATTTGAATCTAAATTTTGTTTTCTTTAAATTGAATGTGTAAATGTGATTTTTAGACTTAGGTATTTTCATGAAAGTTGAAGTTGACTTCATAACCTTTCCAATGAGATGTTATACCTTAATTAGACTTCGTTTGATGCATTAATCGTATGTCCGTAATTGAACTCAAAATTGATTTTGGCATATTCTTCAATGTATGTGTTGCATTTGCCATTTTCGTGATGATTTGTGTGATGAGAACTTGACTTGGGACCTTTCATGAATTAGGAACCTTATGTTTAGGTTTAATTGCATGAAAATTTGTGAATTTTGGTCATGTCTTTTAATGATAGAAACTTATCTACATGTGTGATATAGTTGTTGCAAGTATTTTGCTGATCTGTCCTCATGAAATTGTCTTCATTTGAGCTCCTTAAGAGCCAAATTGTTGCATGAACCTTTCTAGACTCACTTACAAGACATTTCAAACTTCGAAATGATATGTTTGCCTTATTTGGACTTTGTTTGGCATGAGAATTTTTTTTTGCAAAGTTTGTGTCCATTCTGAAATTCAATATGTTTTCATGGATTTGGTTAGCTAACCTATCAATATTCATGAATTTACATGATTTTTTGTGTGCATCGATTTAGGGTTAAGTGTCTTGATTACTTCTATCTCTTGCATTTAACCCTATATCATGTAAAAATCTTGTGATGTTCACGCATCATTTAGGTGGTTTATCAAGCCTATCTTCATAAATCATGTTTTGTCTTCTCTATTACTGATTTGTGCATTTTTGCAAATGTCATCATTTGAATAGGTAATTCACCATAATTGAGCTTTATGTCTCTTAAAGAGTCTTAGGACAAATCCTTAACTTTCTGACGATATCAATTTCGTCTCAGTTGCATGTCATTAGACCTACTTTCCATTTTTGTGACGTTTGCTCTAAAATCTGGAACAATGAAAATTCAAAATGCATGCGTGGTCTATTCTGTGTATGACTTTTTCCATATTTGTAAGAATTTGTTGGTAAAAATTTTGAGGTTGGGTCTTCAACAGAATTTGATTATCATTCACATGTCTAGGTTGTGGCAAAATTTGAGAATTTTTGAACAACGTTTATTATGACAAACCACCATAAGCTTTCCATGAAATCTTGCTGCTTGCTTTGTTTTGATGTGTTGTTTAGTGTTTGTTCATTTTTATAAATTTATATATAACTTATCTTAAAAAGCTTTATTTATGTAAGTTATTTCTTATTGAATGCTTGATATGCATACTTTTTCCAGGGTTGATTATCCATAGGTCCTTTTCCAATTGCTTTCATCTTGAATCCCTTGTTTTGTCCTTTTCCTTTCATGACCTATCTCTGCTTTAGGGTTTTTAGAAAATAACGCATGCTGAGCCGGCTTTTAGTGCCTTCATAACTTTTGATCCTCGCTTTCTGACCTTTGTTCACAAAAAAATCTTTCAAAATAAAAAGGTCAGTCGATGATTTTGTCGAGTTCATTGAAGTACAATAAATTTTGAAATTTTGCATTTTCTCAAGTTTTGGTCCAAATGTCCATCCATATGATGCTTATTTATAATAGAATCAATTTTAAACATCATATAAATCCTTTTGTCACCCTAATCCTCACTTGTTTGGTGCATGATGAATGAGTAAAGTGATCCAATGTCGGGTTACTAATTATTTGTTTGATTGAGAACCAAAGTCCTTAGGCTTGCATGCATGTCTATTTTCAAGATTATACCTATGGTTGTTAGATGTATCTGAAGGTGTGATGCATGTACTTGTGGGACCCTTTGGGCAGCACCTAGAACCCGATTTAAAATTTATGGTATTTGTCACAATGATGGCTTATTACCATAAAATATGCCTAAAATGAATGGGTAGGATTATTAGTATGGCTCATTGTATGCATAAATTCAAAGGCTAATCCCGAGGCCATATTTGTTGATTGCTTTGTTTGAGTGTTATACTTGCCATGATTGTCATGTTTGTGTAAAATACCTTTCTATTCCAAGTAATAGACTAGGATTAGAATAGGTTCAAGAAGGTAATTCTAAAGATGATGAGAGGTCAATGTCCAATCTGATCCTTTCCTGTGTAAATAGCGAGTGATTGATGTCCATTCTAACCCTTTGCATCATTCATTCATTACCCAAACATATGTATCATGTTTTCTCTTGCGTTGTACAAAAACCCGACGAGGTGCGGGTTTCTTCTTTTTCTCCCATTCCTTTCATTTTCTTTAAAAAATTTTAGGCTTTTGCCACCATGCTTTGATTGCTTTGAATGAACCCATCGTACAGGGTATAAGCAATTGAAAAAGGTTCATAAGCTACGATTGAGCATACTCAAGAGGAGGCCCAAAAGATGAAGTGATGCCATCTTTTGGGAGTGACCATTTGAGAGGGCTATCAAAGTAAAAGTACCCCTAAACTCATCTTTCACAGGTGTACTGTACTATGGAGGCGAGTCACGACACTTTCACGCTGTTGTGTTGGGTATGGGTTTAGGAGAAGCTGCATTCGTGTAGACCTTAAATTCAATGGGCTGAAACTAATGGCGAGATGATGATGTCTTTGATGGACATGACTCCAAGTGCGAGCTCGCAAGCAAATACCTCTAAGCTCCATCACTCCTAACACTGATCATCCCTCGAGGGGCAAGTCACGATAAATCTAGAGTGTAATTCTTTATTATTCTCCTCATGGATGTAGGTTACGTTAACTGAACATCGTTTATTTAGTGTTTGATTCATTTCTTTGTTTTGTCTATTTGATTGCTCGATTGCTTGCTTTTGCAACAGTTGCTATGAGAGCTAGGCTTGACTGAGTTGAAGTGAATTGATAGAAACAGAAGAAGGGAAAGTGAGAATCGATAGTTTTGATGGGAAGGATTTTGGTTTTTGGAAAATATAGATTGTGAGTTGTATGTACTAAAGGAAATTGTACTTACCCTTATTTGGGGAGAAAGAAGAGTCAATGAAACAAGATGAATGGGAACCAAATGTTGAGTGTTGTTTGGTTGATGTTGGCCCATAATGTAACATTATATGTCGCGAAAGAGAAGACCTTTATGGGTTTGATAAAAACCCTATTAGATATGAATGAGAAGCCTTTTATGATCAACAAGGTTTGCTTGATCCCTTTGTTTGTTTAGCTTGAAGATATGCAAAGATAGGATATCCTAGTTTGCCTCATGTTAAAGAACGAGAAGGGTAAGCTAATTAGAATTGAGTACATATAATGTTGTAGCTATAATTGAAAGTATTTTAGATAGTGTTGATTATGTCTTGTTTGTTATTGATGATTTGCTATTTTGATGAACGGATTGCGGATTCTTGTAAATTGTTTTATGTTACACAAAATATGAATTGATTTGCTATTTATTAATTCAGGATAGTAGTAAAGTGCAATTGGGAACAATTCTGGGTGCGATATTGTGGGTGTTGGTGATATTAGAATTAGAATGCATAATGGTATAGTGAGGACATTGATTGGAGTAAGGCACATTTTAGAGTTAAAGAATGCATAAAGGCTATTTAGGGTGCCTTGGTTGTAATAAGAAAAATCAAGCATAAAGGCATGTATGTGCTTTAAGGTGAGACAATGACAGATTTCGTAGTGGAGACGTCGGATGTGTCTGTTTGAGAGTCTAAACTATAGATATGCATTTAGGACACATTCATGAGAGAAGCCTAAAGGTTTTGAGTAAAAGTAATAAATGTTTTGAGTGAAAGTAATCTTCCGTGTGGTTATATTGCTAAGGAGCTAAATAT